>CM058043.1:51723635-52094694 GCA_030169165.1 Centaurea solstitialis
CGTAGGTTTTATCAGTTTGATTAACCTATGAGATATATCAAACCAGTGAGGTTCGATAGATCTGTGATAATCCTCGAGTCAGTTTGATCCGAGGATACCCACAAAAACCCCAACAATATATATGTATCTATATATATAGGGGTGGGTTCAAATGTGAACTACTTTTTGGTTGTGAACGTGAGAACAGCCGAGAGCGCGACACGCGGCGGATGACTAGGCGCCACGTCAGATCCACGGCGGATGACTAGGCGCGATTCATGGGAGGGCATTGAATTTAAGAGGGGGACCACACTCAAAGTCGCCACGTGTCGCGCTGTCGGCTGTCCTCACGTTCACAACCAAAAAGTGGTTCACATTTGAACTTTCCTCTATATATATGTATATGTATATATAGGGTCAAGTTCAACGTGAACTGATCTTTCATTGTGAACTTGAGGACAACCGATATCACGCCACGTGGCATATTCAGCTTGAATTTCAGTGTTATTCAGTTTGAATAATACATGAATGTTCAGACTGGATATGCCACGTGGTGCGATTTTGGTGGTCCTCATGTTCACAATGAACGATGAATTCACATTTAAACTTTCTTTATTATATACCTAAATTAGTAAGTACAGATTTATCTTCTTATCTATATGCTCACAATGAAAGATGAATTCACATGACTTTCTTCTAATGTATACCTGAATCAGTAAGTACAAATTTATCTTCTTATCTATATGCTCACATGCTACTTGAATCTAACCGTTTGGAATAACAATTAGAGCCATCAGAAAAAGCATATGTTGTATCATTTATCATGTCAGAAGTCAGAACATAACATATACTTGTGGTTGCATGCCACTGAATAGCAACAAGGGTTGCAAGATTAGATTGTGAAATAAATTAAGTTACAAACTGAAGGAATCATTACCTTAGATCAGATGATTGGCTGTTAAATATGAGCATGCATAAATCCCTCACTTGATTCATAATCACAATGATATAGTTTTTAAAAGCCCTTTTATGCAATTAGGGTTGGGCATGATTGTTACTTCAATCTATTTTCTGCAACTTATGAGGTTGATGAATGTGCTGAGAGAGTTGTTCTATAGAAATTTCAAAGTATTATCCGGGCATCCAAGTATTATGAGCATGCATCAAAAAGGTGGGTGTAGCTCAAGTGGCAAAAGGCTTGGGGCTAGTGGATGGTATCCATTAGTCTCAGGTTCAAACCATGGGAGTAGCACTTTGGTGATACCCAGACTTTGGGCTGGCCTTCGGGTCGGTTCGGGTCCAGGCAGGGGCGGAGCTACATTTCATGGTATGGGGTCTCATGACCCCAGTAAACATCTATGAGAGTATTAATTTAGCTTAAATATTATTTTTTTCTAACCCAAATAGGTAAAGACTTTTGCTATGAGACCCCACTAAAAAATTGACTGACCCCACTATTTCTCTAAATATGCTCTTCTATAAATTGGAAATCTAACCAGACTTTCAATCTTGGTCCCTTATCTATGCTCGTTTGTCTTCCCTGTGCCCCATGATGCCACTAACCAAGTAATATTATTTGTTCTTTGTTCTTTTTTTAGTTTAAGTTTGTTTATCATTTGTATTTATGATTATTTTTGTTTCTAATAAAAAATATGTAGAGCTTTTATATAAAATAAAGTTAATGTGTTATCTAGTTTTATTATCTTAATAAATTAAAGATTAAGGATTAAGGAAAGGAATAGAAGCATTACATTAATCAAAGTGATCAAATAAGATGAAAGTATTTTGATTAAAGGATTTTTGTCTAACCTTAATCGAAGATATGAACTTAAGGTAAAATAATTAATTAAAGTTTGACCCCAGTCACTAAAATTTCTGGATCCGCCACTGGGTCCAGGTAACGGGCATGCCAGTGTATGGGCATGCGGGCTCGGCCATAGGTTGGGCTTAGTCGTGCCTAGGCGGGTCCAGTCTATGTGGACTGGCCAGGTCGCCGCGGATTAGTCGGTGCTGCCTAATTGGATGCCCGGATACCGCGGGTGCGTGTGTGAGTTTATTGCCGTAAAAAAAATTATTATACTGAAACACTTTTCAAATGTAATCTTTGTTGGTTTTATTATAATTAGACAAAATGATGTAATTGTTATGATTGTAAGAACATAAGATGACCATAACTTCTTGTTGCATTGTAGTATTGTTGGATACAAATCCATATGAGACATATCAAGTAGCTTTAGATGGGATGGCAGAGATAGGATGCTTTCAGCTATGCAGAAAAGTTGTGAGCTTATCTCCCATCTATCAAGCACAACCACCAATAATCAAACAAATTCATCACCATAAAAGGCCCTTTGAATCTTCATTTCGATGGCCAGTTCGTCCAACCCTTAAATACCCACATCGTTTCTCTTCAAATACCAACGACCGATTCAGGGTGAACTCTGTTAAAGACAGTAATGGAGATCAAACCACTATGTCTGCTTCATCTGCCTACCAAGTGCTTGATGTATTGCCAGATTGCAGTTTGTCTGATCTCAAAGCAGCCTTTCGTGCCAAAGTATGTTTTAAGAGTTTTTGTTTGATTTTTCCTGTTAAAAACAAACTTTGTGACCAAAGTTCTTTTGTAGGTTTGGTTTTATGAAACTAATTAGGCATAACGATAGAAGTTATAAACACTCAAATCAACATATGGAGGTGGTATTAACAAATTTTATAAAGCGTACTCGATTCTGAATGCTATATACATTTTAGGGGAGAGTATTAGGTGTTGTTTGTTTACCTCTTAACAGTTCATTCCATTAAGAGACAACCTCTAAACTGTTAAGAGGTAAATCCCGTTTGGCAAAAAAGAAAACTGTCTTTTAATAATTCTAAAACCCTCTGAATGGTTTTGTATTCTGAACCTCCTTTAACCATTAAGCCTCCTGATTTCATTCTCAACAATTAACAAACAAGCATATTTCATTTTACACTATATCATAAGAGTCTCTTAATCGTTCTGACCATTTAATCATCCTGCACTAAACCATTCAGCAACTGCCAAACAGCCCCTTAAGTAAAATTGCTCTATTGGTGTTCATGCTCTTATTTTCTTTTTTTTTTTTCAGGTGAAACAATTTCATCCTGATGTTAGAAAGAGCGATGAGGATGATAGCTCGGACACAAAAATTCGCCTTGTTATTCAGGCCTATGAGGTAGATGATTTTTCCAAGACTAAGTCATAACTATTTGCATGTTTCTTTAGTTGAGCTTTTGTAATATCTTGTAGATAAAACTAGGTTAGATAGGATGTGAATATGTGAAGTTCAGTTATACATCATATTCATCATGAGAATCTTAACCTTCTTTTTTCGTTTTGTTTCGATTATTTGATATCTGATATTCTTCTTCAACTACTATGCAAAGAAAATCTTATTAAGAAAATCTCTAATTTTCTTAAAAGATCAAGTTTGACAGGTAGTCATCATACTTTTGAATTTTGTTTTCTGCAGGTGTTATCCAATTTAAGCAAATCAGAGATCATTGAGAGGCATGTATCCTTGGGGTCTTACAGATAATACATTATTATGTCCTTTTACTTTTCTTTTTCTTCTTAATTCTGATTATGGTTTATGGTTGTAACTGTTTTCTTTTTCTTATGGAAATGTAGTGAATGTCTAGACCCCTTTGATGCTCCTGAGTGTGAAGCATTTGACATCTTTGTTAATGAAGTTCTATGTGCTGGCAAAGGTCAGG
Source organism: Centaurea solstitialis (assembly GCA_030169165.1). Lineage (NCBI taxonomy): Eukaryota > Viridiplantae > Streptophyta > Magnoliopsida > Asterales > Asteraceae > Centaurea > Centaurea solstitialis. Next base: position 51,727,350 of record CM058043.1, read on the forward strand.
ACTTCTTCTTTCTTCTTATGCTATTCTTTCTCTATTTTAGAACATAAGCTAGTAACAATTCCCCTTTTGGAATTTCCATTTTTGTTTCTTTGTGGGGTTTTAGGCTGTGTTTGGCAAAAATAAGCTAGCTTATAAGCTAGTCCATCCAAACATGTAGCATAAGCTAACTTATAATTTAGTTTATAAGCTAGGTTATTGAAATGCTACTTGGAGTAGCCTTTTGGGAGCTTTTTGTAGCTTTCTCCAATTATACCCTTATAAGTATTAATTATTAAATTCAAATATACCCTTTTTGGTCATTTTACATACTCATAAGCTAGTTTTTGCCAAACATAATTTGCTTTTCAGTTACTAGCTAGCTTATCGGGCTAGTTTGCCAAACATAGCCTTAGAACATGAGGTAGTAAGAATCTGAGGATATTATAAAACCATTATGAAGATGTAATCTTGACTAATTAGCTGAAGTTGTTGTAGAAGGTAATCCTTATAGTTGGATTCTAATACGAGAAATCTCATGACCTATGTTATATGTGCAGGGTGTCCTTGTTCATGTGTGAAGACAGCACCTCATGCCTTTGCATTCAGTTCTTCCACAGGAACTGCACGTGCAACGTCCCAAGGTTTGCATATACAACCACTAATTAGCAATTAGCTAGCACACGTAACGTCTCTGGGTTGGACATTTGTTTGGTTTGGTTTTATGCTAACAACAAGTCTAATAATCATTGGGAAGTTGTGGCAAACTCCTTTGAAACGAGTACATGATACATCAAATTTTAAATTCATGTCTTACACCTTAAGTCTTGTGATTTATATTTCCCGCACCCTTGTTTTTGGTCTAACCTTTTTCCCACTTATCTCCTGGTTTGTTTTCTGTTCGCTTGTTTGCACACTTTCACCTATAACTTGGTCACTTAGGTGTCTTTTGTTTTGTAAGAAATCTGAAGTCTAAAGTCTAAGAGGTGGATGGTGCACCTCTTAAAATTTCAGAGGACGGTAAGAGGTTTTCAGACCTTTTAAAAATATAACAAATAGTCTTAAGTCTGCAAACCTTTAAATTTTCAGACTTAAGAGGTTTTAAGAGGTAATTGTTTAAAACAAACAACCCCTTACTGTTCTTTTATTATTGGTTTTGCGAGCTCTGGGTCTCCATGGAAACATACTCTCTGTCTCAAGGGTAGAGGTAAAGTTTGCTTACATCTTCCCCAGTCCCCCAGGGACCCTACATGTGTGTGGGATTTATTGAGTCCGTTTATTTTGATTTCGTTTAAGGATTGTTTTTGAAAAGAAAAAAAAAAAAAAACTCCTCAGAGGTCCTTCAACTTATTTCTGTGTTAATCAGGTCATGCTGAGGATTATCAGGTACAGCTTGCAGTTGGGCAGTGCCCCAGAAGTTGCATTCATTATGTAACACCTTCTCAAAGGGTTATTCTGGAGGAGCTACTTGGCAGGTATACAAACATAACCCTCTAAGATCAAAGAAAAATAAAAAGTAGAAAAAAGTTGAAGATGAAAAATGTTGGACCTGTTTGATATTATTAAAAATAGGAAAATTACATGGAAATGTAACGTACTTTGGTGATTTTTATTTTATTTAACGTACTTTAAAAACCTTCATTTTGGTACCTCAGTTGTGAATCCCAAACATTTAGGTACGTTGGCGTACATCTCAGATGCATGAAAATGCACATATTTTGGTCAAGTTCCTGTTTTGTGTATCATACATTGGTCTAAATGTTTATGACAATTGAAGTACCAAAATGAAGATTTTGGGAGTACGACAAACCAACATACATTTCCCTATTAAAATTCTACATCCTTTTGTCTACTTGTTGAGCTCAATTAACGATTTATCCTTTCTCATCTCATGGTGTTTCACTTTTGTAGCATCTTGAATGTGCCTTTTGATTGCTCAGCTGAGGCAGAGTTGCTTTACGCACTCATTGTAAAAGCCAAGTTTGAGAATAATCGGTATAGGAAGCCGAAGAAGCAACCCAATGTATCAACCAAACATGTTGATTGGTATTGATGGCTATGAAGGGTGGAACTAATGTGTAAATGTTGTAAAACATAATAGGACAAAACAAACAGATATTGGGTAGAGGAAATATCTCGTACTCTACTTTCGAATGATATATACCAGATAGGTTTGTTTTGGTTTTAACAAGTATATGTACAAATTAATTTAATGATAGTATACATGATATAGTCACTTGGTCTTAAATTATCTCTATGACTATATAATAAAGAGTAAATTATGGATTTGGTCCTTATGGTTTGCTGATTTGAATGGAATTTGTCCCTAAACTTCACTTATTATGGATTTTACATATGTGGTATGCATTTTCTGTTGGTTCTACGGTATGCACTTATGGTTGGTTCTGTGGTATGCACTTTCTGTTTGTTCTGGTCTCTGCCCCAGATGGTCACCCAACATATTCGTTAACTTTCAGGGCAGTTCAATCTTTATCCTCTTTAACCGGTTTTTTACATTAATTTTTGTTTTATTTTATTTATCTTTTTGTGTTTTGTGTTTCACTTTCTTTATTATATTATATTTAAATTTAAATTATAATAATATTATATTAGTGTCTCCTACCCTTCACCAAACTTAAACAAAAAGTCATTGTCTCTTGCCCCTCATCAAATCGTCCCTTCTAGCAAACTTGCAAATTCCACCCCATCTTTGTTTCTAATCCACAAGGACCAAACTGCTGGTTGTTTCAAGGTGGTGGGTGGTTTCACATTGGTGTTCATCCCCAAAATGAGTTACTCGAGCCAAAAATCGACGACTAGCTTCCTTCACCGATGAGGTTATAGAGAGACACATTGTGACCTTTCATCGTGACCTCTTCCCTTCGACCGTGAGACACACACTGACGACACTATAACCACCTTCCTTTCCCGATGAGGTTGCCGAGCGGTCACCACCTAACCCCCTGCCGTCCCTCTTCCTCACTTTGGCCTCCCATTTTCCTGCAAACCATGTCCATTGCCTTAACAACCATCAATGTCCACCCATGACCTCAGATTATCATAGCACACATAGAGAGTGATAGATCAACAAAGAAAAACAATAGGGGAAGTAGGGGTGCAGGAAAATGGCATATTAAGGTGGAGAATGGTGGCTGTTTGGGTTGAACAATGGTGTCTGAAAAATGATGCCGGTAAGGTTCACGGGTGAGAAAGAAGAGAGGTAGCGGATGGATATTTTGTTTCTCTTCTATTCCATGCCAAGTATCATCATTTGGTTGGTTATTAACAGGACAAAAAGACAATATTAAATTTACATTTCAATGTATACACTTTAGTCCATTATTTACAAGGTTAAGGTTAAAATAAAAAAGAGCTAATTACATTTTTGGTCCCTGTGGTTTGGGCGTTTTAACAGTTTGGGTCCCTAAAACAAAATATCTATGGATTTCGTCCTTGTGGTTTGCATTTTATAACGGTTTGGGTCCTTAAAATAGACGCCGTCTATTTTTGGCCTGTTAGCCCATCATGTGCACGGCACATGATGGGCATTTTGGTCATTTCACTTATTTTTTAATTTCAATTAAAATAACAGGGACCAAATGTGTAATTAACCCTATTATTTAATGAAATTACAGGGACCAAAGTGTAATTCTCCCTATTATTTATTAACTAAAAAAAGAAAAAAAAAACAAAACAGATTAATAGATATGAACTTTTCATCTCCCTCACCAAACCAGATCTAAAAAACCCTAAATCGATTTCAGATATGCAGAAACCCTAAATCGATTTCACGGTGGCGGTGGTTGTGCAGGAGGCAACGGTGGTGGTTGTGCAGGAGGTGACGACGGTGGTTGTGCAGGAGGCGACGGCGGTGGTTGTGTGCAGGACGCAGCGGCGGTTGTGCTGGAGGCGACGGCGGTGGTTGTGTGCAGGACGCGGCGGCGGTTGTGCAGGAGGCGACGACGGTGGTTGTGCAGGAGGCGACGGCGGTGGTTGTGCGCAGGACGCGGCGGCGGTGGCTGTGTGCAGGACGCGGCCGCGATGGTGGTGCAGAACGCGGCGGCGGTGGGTGGTGCAGGAGGCGGCAGCGGTGGCTGGTGCAGGAGGTGGCGGTGGTGAATGGTGGAAGCGGTGGTCGGTGGGTGAAAGTGGTGGTGGAAGTGAATGGTAGAAGTGGTGGTGGATGTGTGAAGGTGATGGTGGTAGTGAATGGTAGAAATAGCGGTGGTGGTGAATGGTGGCAGGTGGGTGGAGGTTGCTGGTGATGGAAGTTTGACTTTATTTGCAGCCATGGTTGGTAGGTTTTAGTGCTACAGAGGGTTTCGGATCTGGATCTGGAGGTGGGGGTGGTGTTGGTGGTGGGTGGTGATGGTGGTGGTGGGTGTAGGTGGTGGGTTGTGGTGGGCGGTGGGTGTAGATGGTGGTGGTGTTGTTGGTGGATGTGGGTGTGGGTGTGGGTGTTTGGTGGTGGTGGCAATTGGGGAAGATGAAGTAATGTGGGAAATAAGGGTTAGAATAAATTACATTTATGGTCCCTAACTTTTTTAATAGAAAACAAAATTAAATATAAAATGACTAGAATACCCCTGCCTTTAATTTTCTTAACAGAGTTTCTTAACGGTGTTAGAGATCAGGGACCCAAACCGTTATGAAATGCAAACCACAAGGACGAAATCCATAGATATTTTGTTTTAGGGACCCAAACTGTTAAAACGCCCAAACCACAGGGACCAAATATGTAATTAGCTCAATAAAAAATAACAAAAAGACCATTTTGCCTTTGGATTTAAGGCCATCCGCAGCCCAGCGGTTTGGCTCACGGTACCGCTCCCCTACCGGCGGTAACACCGCCGAGGTGTGCCGGTATGGGGACGGTATGGAGGGCGAGCGGCATCTCCATGCCGTTCAACAAAAAGTCTCAAACACACACACACATATATACATACAATCTATATATATAAAGGTAATATTTTATTATTTAAATCATACAGGTGGTATGACCTGTACGGCTGTGGATAAAATGGTAAGGTAGTGGTAAGGTAGTGGTAAAGCTGATGTGACGCTGAGGTGGCAGCCTGTGCAGGTGGTATCACCTGCACGGCTGCGGATGGCCTAATGAACTTGGTGGACAACTGTTGTTCTAAGGACCAAATCCAATAGAAATTACACATATGATATGGACCAACTTATAAGTAAAGCCTAGGGATGAATTTCATAAAAATTAGCATACCACATGAACCAAATCCGTAATTTACTCCACAATAAAAAAGGCATTATGCCACATTTGTACGTAGTACCCCATTAGCACATGTCTTGTGTCTTATGTCTTATGACTATCATTGTTGAGGAAATTTGCATTGTTCTTAGACCTTAGATAGGTGAATGGACCCGAATCTTGCTTACGGATTTTCAACTTCTAACTGGTTACATATGTTTTCATGGTTCTGTTTTGGTTATTTGTTACGTCTTTCGACAACATTGTTTCACATAAGCATCCTTACAAACTATAAGGGGTAGTTTGGTTCCCGGGAATTCGAAGGAATTTGATGGAATTAGAATGACTAACTCTTTTGATCAAATTCGTTGATCTTTTTTGGGTTATTGTTGAGCAATGTCCCACATCGGACACAAAGTGAACTTGTAAGGTGCTTATAAGGGTCCTAGGCTACTCCACTCATAGCCAATTGGTTTTGAGTTGGAACCCCACAAACTTACATGGTATCAGAGCAAGGTTCACCCATGGTTGGTCAAAAAGCCGCAAGGACTCCACGTAACCCAAAGTATCCACGTGTTAGGCTGGAAACAAAACGCCACACGTGAGGGGGCGTGTTGAGCAATGTCCCACATCGGACACAAAGTGAACTTGTAATGTGCTTATAAGGGTCCTGGGCTACTCCACTCATAGCCAATTAGTTTTGAGTTAGAACCCCACAAACTTACAGTTATTGATTGAATTAAGTGGAAATAGTCTTCTTCACAATGTACATACTATGGCTATTTCAGCCCTTATACATGTTGCTACAACAGTAGCTAATTTGATTGGGAATTCCAATGGCAAAAAGAGGGGGATTCATTATATCTCTACAGAGAGAGAGATGTATTTCAAGATTTTAATTTATCGTAGAACATCTCAATCAGATTAATTCAGAAGGCATCTGGTAGAACTTCGGAAGAGTTTATGTTTATCGAGATATATCTCTTTCCTTGTCAAATAAATTATATGTTTATGGTTCATCGGAATTGATTTTATTGATCTATTGATTTCTTCGGCAAGCAAACAATTTGTAACCCATACCTTTAAAGATTACTAATAAGTAATAATACTTTATTATTCATCTTCTATAGACAAGAAAATTATGTATCCTACATGTTTTACTATCATTTCTATTGGTAATTGACCAAAAATATTAGGCTAAAGTGCCATTGGTAGCTAAACTGCCATATTTAATGCCTAGAATTGTCATCAAAAGATGATTTAATTAGGACTACTTTTAGTTTATTGAGAATGTGTTAACCAATGAAGCCTAATTCGTGTTAAGTGTTTGTATAGTTAAATATGTTTGTTTCATACTCCATACGATCGTAATCATAATCATAATCATAAATTCAAATTCATATTACTTGTAATATGTAAAGAAAATTCATTATTAAAACAATAAAAGCCAATTACATAACTTCAAAATAAACCCTTAGAAGAATAGAATCATAGAAACACTAATAAGTAGTTGTCCAACATTTGCAAATTACGAAAATGACAAAATCGAATGAGGGGTAGTAGTAAAACCATAAATCCTAACTTCGGCTAGGCTAGCTTGAGTAGTTGAGTAGTGCATCATGCACTTACGGCATGCTCTTGTATCAGAAACGATCTGCAGGTTCTTCAGAAGGGGTTGGTGCACTGGATTCATAGTTGTTGCAAAAGTTTTTTAGCAACGGGGGGAAATGTGGTGCATTAGGTAACATTTGAGTCCAACAATTAGAAGTTATGTCATTAATAGCTAGACAACACGAAGGGCCAAAGGAAATTCCTACTTGCCCCCTCATAAACGCTCTATAAATCTCAGAATAACAACCTATCATCTCTTCCATAGACAACCAACATTGCTCCACGGCAGGAAGTGAAGGTTCTTGGTCTTGAGCTAGCCCCGATGGCAAAAAGGCTAGTAGTGTTACAAAGAAAGAAAAGAGGAGAATCGATGATTTTAAAGAAGCCATGGATGAATGTATCTATTTGGAGAGTGGTGATAGAAAGTGAATAAAAATGGGGATTTTATAGTTGTGATGTGTGTTATGTGTTATGGTCATTTTAAAAAAATTATTTGTTCATTCAAATACTTTAAGTTAATGAATTCGTTGACTTTCATATATGTGATATATGCAATTAATATAATATTTTATGTTAATGTATTCATTGACTTTCATGTACGAGATATACAATTAATATAATTGTAAGTCATATATGGTATGAAAGTAATTACAGAAACAATTAGTAGTTAATTTACAATTTATATATATATATATACATAGTAGATACATACGTGATACAGCATAAAATATCTTAAATCTATTGAGAACTCGAACAAATAATTTTATTTCATGTTAGTTTTATTATCTATCATTCAATTCCAATTTTATTGTTTTATGAGTTTTAACTTTTAAGTCGCATATCAGGTGTATAAAATTCAAAGTCAAATGATCAAGAATTTTATTTTATAATATTATTAGATTAAAAAAAATATATAATAATACTATAATTTGTAAAACAAAAGAAAATTAATTTTAGTTAACTTTTAAAATGATAAGAGTATAAAATGAAAAATAAAGAGGTATGACATATAAAAAAATTAATTCGTATATATTTATGATATTTAATAATATAATTAAATTAAAAGATATTAAATATTGGGCTCATTCGAATGTATTGAAAAAACAATTAGAGTTAAATGCAAATTTAGCCCTTGTGGTTTACAAAAACTAATGACTAAGGTCCCTCACATAATTTTTAACTAACAAGATCCTTATAGTTTTGGTTTTTATAACACATATGGTCCTTTTTATAAGAAAAATTAGAATTAAAAAAGGGTAATTTTGTTCATTCACTTTTCCTATTTCTTTAATCTTAATTTATAACATATTTGGTCCCTCTTTGATTAATATAATAAATTAAATTTACTTGATTATATATATATATATATTATATTATATTTATGCCAAAAAACATGCATATATTATTTTATATTGAATACATAAATATTAATACCACCTCTAATTATATTTATTACTTTACAAATTATACAAATACATTTTATATTTTCATGTTAGTTTTATTATCCATTTGAAACAAACTGCAATTTATGATAAATTTCGAGTTATATTATTGAAAAGGGATCCATCGGATAAAAAAATAAATATAAATCACATATGTAATCAAATAGAATTAATACGTCTTCCTCATAAATTATCTATTAACACAATTTTATCTCGTATAATCATTTGGTGTCAAACTTTGCATGTTTTTTATTGCTAATGTTATTTTAAACATGATGTTGTAATTTCCTAATTTCACTTATTATGTATTTTTTACTTGTTTTTGTTATTTTTATGCTAAGATTTAGATTAGTGATGTGATTTTTACTAAATATATTGCAATTTGCTTCAAATGTATGATAAATTAACATAAAGATATAAAATATATTTGTATAATTTGTAAAGTAAATAGATATAGTTAGGGGTGCTATTAAAATTTATGTATTCAATATAAAGAAATATATACATGTCTTGGCATAAAAATAGTAAACAATATAATATATTGAAAATGGGCCAAATAAATATAACTTGATAGCTTAGTTAAAGAGGGACTAAATATGTTATAAATTAAGATTAAAGAAATATGAAAAGTGAATGGACAAAGTTACCCTTTCTTAATTCTAATTTTTTTATAAGAAGGACCATATGTGTTATAAAAATCAAAATTATAGGGACCTTGTTGTTAAAAATTTTGTAAAAGGACCGTAGTCATTAATTTTTATAAACCACAAGGACCAAATTTGCATTTAACTCAAACAATTACAATAATATAATTTATAAAAAGTATAAATGTTTTTTGATGCATTTTAATTTATATACATTATTTACGTATATACAATAAAAGTCTAAAATGTAAATGAAAGTATAAAGAATAAACTAAAACTAAATTAAATATCTAATTAGGGAATAGTGATATGCATAGTTGAAATTATTAATATAAAGTGTGTTTAAATATGAGACTTTTTCTAATCCAAAATATATCTATCATGTTTGACCCGGTTAAATTAATAAATGAAAGGTTGACAAAATGGGTAATATGTTGAAAGTTGAAACAACTTAGGATAAAAAAGAGAAAATATAAAATGGTCACCAAGTAAACCTGTAACTCTTATATGACTCACTTATAAAATTATACATAATTTAAGTATAAAATTATATATGATTTATATAACTTTTGCCCAGTCACGTCAAAGTTTTTCGCATCCATTTTTTACTGTTAATGTAAAATCATATGTTATTTTACACATGATTTGTTGTTTGTTAATACTTGGCATTCTCGTTTGAACTTTTCTCTATATATGCCTATGTGTGTATTAGATATGTACATGCATGCGTTACGGTGCAAAACATCTTAAGTCAATTGTGAACTCGAATAAATAGTTTTGTTTCGTGTCAATTTTTTTTATCACCCAATTCCAATTGTATGGTTTTATAAAAAAACTATTAAATTTTTTCATTTCAAATGATTAAGTCCTCAAACAATTTTTACAATAAATTACCTATCAAACTTTCAAAATTTGGTTACCTACCTTCTTTTAATAAAAATATGATGTAACTGACTATAAAGGTTAATTTTAAAGGTAAAATATAACTATATTAATATATGTTAAACAAATATAAGTAGCAAATTTCTAAATATTCAATAATTTATTTTATTGAAAAATATTGAGAGACTTATTTAATCGAAATGAGAATGTTTAATGGTTTGTTTATTTAAAAGAATAATTTAATGACTTAATCATTTAAAATGAGAAATTTAATGAGTTTTTTGTTAAAAAAATTTGTTTAGGACTTGATCATTCCAACTTGAATAATTTATTGAGTTTTTTAAACTTTTTTTCTATATATAAAAGATATAGATAGATAAGATGTTGCATTGATTTTATGGATTGTATCTAAAACGTGATCATGTATGTATTATGTACAATTAACTAGTTATTAAGAGTTTGGGCTTTGCACTGGGTTATAAGCTGAGATTGATTTTATCATTTATATGAAACATAAAGTTTGTACATATGTTGTCATATGAAAGGTTAGTATGACAAACTCCATAAATTGTGTTGGATATTTAACTATATGGTTACAATAGAAAAGAGGTATATGGTGCAATTGATATCTATTTTACATGGTTGTTCACATGTAGATAATATGTAGATAATGTGTGTAGGGGGTTATATGTCAATGATTATTTAAAATAAATAAAAATATTAATTTTAACTTAAGCTTTGGAAAAAAAAATATTATGTACTATCTATTAACCAATAGAACAAATGCTTAACAAAATAAAAAGAAGATAAAAAGTAACAAAATGTGAAATATGTAATTTGAGAATAAAAAAAAATTATAAAGATGGTCTATTATAAGGACCAAATATGTGAATTAAGCAAACATTTTTTGGATGAGTTAACTACATAATTTAACGAGATGAAAAACAGTTTTTCAATATCAAGGACGAAAAACGTTATAAACATCAAACTACAGGAACTAAAGTTGTATTTTAACGTATTTCAGATATATGACTTAAATATAAAATGAAATATAGAAACTAAAACGTATAAAGTAAATAAATATTAAAAGTTTAAGGGGCTAAAATTTAATTTTTGCAAATGTCGGTATATTAACAAACAATGTTTTGTCTTCCTAAATATATAATCATACTATATATAATATACAATAAAATAATTATATCAAAAAATATGAAATGTATCGACAATACGATTATAATGACGTAATTTGTTTAAATTAAAAGTTACCTTTTTAAACATATTTCAACCAACATCGATATATGACTAAAACGTAAAATGAAATATAGAAAAACCAAAAGACATAAAGTGAATAAATATTATAAGTTTAAGAGGCTAAAATATAATGTTTTTAAATACATAATCGTACTATATATAGGATATAATAAAATAATAATATCAAAACATATTCAATATTGGGCTCATTTCGAATGCATCGACTATACTATAATAATGGCGTAAGTTGTATAGGATATATATTTAACTAATTACGAACATAAAGACAATTGAGAACATGACACGCATCATATTCGACTTTAGCTTATTCTGTAACACCCCAAAATTTAGGGTAAACAAAAACTTTCATTTCATCGAAAGGTGGTACACAAATATAACGTCATGGCGTGAGCTCTTCCCAAAACGGGGTATAAGTAAAGTATAATTACAACGTTTGTAATCGAATAAAAAATTACAATAACCATCTAGTCTAGTTCCGTCTAAGAAGAAGACTACAAAAGGGTTATCGATCGACAATGAATCATACGGTCTAAAGGACCAGTTCTCCAACATTCCCACAATGCTCACTCTACGCCCGAGCCCTACTTGGGAACGGCGTCCCTAGCACCTGAGAGACACATCGACACCAAACAAGTGTTAGGCTAAAGGAGCCTAGTGAGTTGTATCAATATCATAACATAAATATATATAAGCATGTGAAGAGACGTGAGGTAAACGAGAGTAGGTTGTCAACATAAGAAACATGCTAAACCGGTTAATCTTTTATCTTCGGAATCAATGGGAGCGACCCATTTCCCCCAACCAATACCCCATCACTCGTTACTTCTGAACACCTCGATGCCATATCTATCATGACACCATCAGAGGCCCGCGCACCAAGGAGCAACCCGAGGGCCGGCGACATAGGGGCATTCCTATTTCAGAACCTCCCAAGACTGTTCGGTGTGGAAATACTGCGTTGGTTCGTCCATGTTATTTAATTACAAACAACCCCGATGTCATATCTATCATGACACCATCTGAGGCGTATACGTACTATCTAAAAAGACTCATACATTTGTTTCCACCTATCGTAGGTATAAATCGAGGGTCTCAAGCCCTTTGCTCATTTCATTCATGTCACATGCTCGGATATCATATCCTTTTCACATAATTCCATGGCATATATGACTTCACGTATTTCGCATAAGTACGTTCATCCTGCAAATTCATGGATTCAACACCTATCATAGTAGTATACAATAATCTACTTCATGTATTCGACCATATAATTCAAGTCATTCATATAGGCATAATCCTTCACACATTTCATGGGAAACCCTTAACTCGGCATAATAAGTATTTCATACCATAATCACATTTATCCACAAAATCAATCAAGGAATGTAAAATCATCAAGATGATGTGCTCTCAGTTTTAACAAAATAGTTTTAACAACTCACCTTAGGGTTTGCACCCAAAACCCCCAAATCTTCCGATTTAGGTCAAATACGAGAGCAACCTAAAATCAAGTAAATTGTACCCTAGGTTAGTTCATGACTCTTATTATATGTGTAGATCCCACCTACAAAGGTTTAAATGAAGCTTACCGAGTGAGGTTCAAGCTAAAACCCTAGAACTTGAGCTTCCCCTTTTTCAAGCAACAATGGTGGAGGATGAATGAGTGGAGAAGATGAAGTGGGTGAGATGAAGCTCCCAACCTAACTAGCTCCAAGTGTAGATCCAACTTCAAGATCTTGGAGAGTTTTGAAAATAGGAAGTGTAGAGAGAAAAATCAGAGATTTTGGTTGAGAAATGAGGAAGGTATCATCAAATGAAGTGAGGAAGGGTTTTAAACCCGTTTTCTAAATGTTACAGGCACCTAGCGATCGCTAGGTGTGAGGCTAGCGATCGCTAGCTTCGTGTGCTAGCGAGCAAAACGTGATCGCGAGGAAAGTCAGCAGCCAAGGGATTTTGCCTAGCGATCGCTAGGGTAATGGCTAGCGATCGCTAGCATCTGGGCACTTTAGACACCATTTTGTTTCAGCCATAACTTCTTCGTTATAGCTCCGTTTTCGATTCCGAAAGGACCGTTGGACTCGTAATTGAATTCTCTAGCATGCTAAACCATAAAATATAGGTTTTGATCCAAAATTCTAATTCTCATAATTATCAACGAGTCGTTATTACAACCGAAAATTACGGGTGTTACATATTCGGTCTAAATAATACAGGATTATTCAAGATGAATAATACAACATTTCAGATTGAATGATACGGAATGCTATATTATTCGGTCTGGATGTTGTATTATTGCCCATAAATAATGTATGGAAAATATTGTATTATTCAGATTGAATATGTCACGTGACGTGTTTTCGACTATCCTCTTATTCACAATTAAATTTGAGATTTTATTTAACTTTTGCCTGTACACATAATTTAAGCTATTATCTTTGGTTTATATAGAATTTAATTTATATAAAAGAATAATTATTTGATAACTTTAAAAATTTTGAAATTTTTGAGATCCATTTTAAGCCATTATTTTAATATGATTAGTACTATTAATTAATAGATTAAATGTAAAGACAATTATTATTATTTATGCCATCAGGGGCTATAGCATGGTGGTAGGGAGTTTTCCCTATGAATGGGAGGTTTTAGGTTCGAGTCTTTCTAGAGGGTTTCTTTATTGGATCTTCCTGAGGGTATTTCCCTTGGGGTTATTATCCCTGGGGTAACAGCCCTACCGAATTAATTAGGGGGGAGTAGAGGAGTGAGTTTGAACTCGGGGCCCGGATAAGATCAACCGTATTCAAACTCTGTGCCTCTACTGCTGAGGCGAAATTGTTCAAAGAAATTTATCATTATTTATCAAATAAAAACCAATGTTTATAAGGAAATTCTAAGCTTGTCTCTTTCCTTTCCTACCTTCTATTAGGATACACATTAGAGAGAGGGAAAGAGAGAGTTCGGCTGTGAACATCATCTTTTATTGCAAATGTGAGGACAACTGAGAGCACACCACCTGTCACATTCACTCTGAATAATGCAAGATTTTTTAGACTAAATGTTCATGTTGAATAATACTGAATGTTGTATTATTACCCATGAATAAAGCATGAACATTCAGTCTGAATAACCCTGTATTATTCAGACTAAATATGACACATGACTCACTCTGACTAATCCCTTACATTCATAATGAAAAGATGAGTTTTCATTTAAACACGCATATATAATTATATATATATATATAGAGAGAGAGAGAGAGGAAAGTTCAAATGTGAACCACTTTTTCATTGTGATCGTGAGGACAGCCGAGAGCGCGCCATGTGGCAATCTGAAAAAACACGCGACTAAGCTTTATGCATACTGCATAAAGCTATCATTCAGACTGAATAAAGCTTTATGCAGTATGCATAAAGCTTAGTCGCACTCCGACGCGGGCGATTTACTGCATAAAGCTTAGTCGCACTCCGACGCGGGCGATTTAGCATGCAGATTAGCTTTATTCAATTTGCATAATAGCTTTATGCAGTATGAATAAAGCTTGAATGAAGCTAACCCACGAGATTTATGCAAACTGAATAAAGCTAAGTCGCAGAAGTCAGATTGCCACGTGGTGCGCTCTCGGCTGTCCTCAAGTTCACAATAAAAAAGTGGTTCACATTTGAACCCACCCCTATATATATATAGGGAGGTTCAGACAAGAACAATCCAATTTGCAAGAACAAAGGAACCATGTAAATCACATATGATTTTGTACTAAACAAGAAAAAACGAGTGTAGTACACTTGCCGACAAGGCGCGTGGGTCGGTGCGAGTGGGCGAGCGTAGTACAAAATCACATGTGATTTACATGGTTCCTTCATTCTTGCAAATTGGTTTTGTTCTTGTTTGAACCTAATTTTATATATATATATATAATATATATATACATAGAGTCACCTTATTTTGAAAACTCATTAATTTGTGGAAACTTTGGAAACCATGTTTTCCACCAATTATAATCTATTTTCTTGTTTATTTTTGGTAATTTTATTTATTTTATTTTTGTGATGCTTAATTATAGGAGTTGGTGGTTATAATTTTGAATTTTGCAATTAATCTTGTCCATTGATCCTTCTAATCAATGGTTTATATGAGTTTCCAAAGTTTCCACAAATTAATGAGTTTTCAAAATAAGGTGACTCTACATACAGAGTCACCTTATTTTGAAAACTCATTAATTTGTGGAAACTTTGGAAACCATGTTTTCCACCAATTATAATCTATTTTCTTGTTTATTTTTGGTAATTTTATTTATTTTATTTTTGTGATGCTTAATTATAGGAGTTGGTGGTTATAATTTTGAATTTTGCAATTAATCTTGTCCATTGATCCTTCTAATCAATGGTTTATATGAGTTTCCAAAGTTTCCATTTCTTGTTTATTTTTGGTAATTTTATTTATTTTATTTTTGTGATGCTTAATTATAGGAGTTGGTGGTTATAATTTTGAATTTTGCAATTAATCTTGTCCATTGATCCTTCTAATCAATGGTTTATATGAGTTTCCAAAGTTTCCACAAATTAATGAGTTTCCAAAATAAGGTGACTCTACATATATATATATATATATATATATATAGAGTAAACTACAAATTTAGTCCCTGAGGTTTACTCAAAACAACGCGTTTAGTCCTTGAACTTCAATATCTACAAGGAACATCCCTGACGTTCCATTTTTGCAACACGTTTCGTCCCTGCTCACTAATGCCATTAGAAACTCAGTTAGATAAGGGGTTCTTTTGCTAAAATGAAAGATGAAGGGCCAAATGGTAAGTCTCTCTCTCTCTCTCCTCTCTCTTCATCATCTTCATCTAGATAACTCTTCTTGAACCACCACCACACCATACCCACAACCACCATCTCTTGAACCACCACCACCACCATCTTTCTTGAACCACCACCACGCACCCACAGCCACCACCACCATCTCCACCTGCAAATGTCGCCACCATCACCCACCTGAAAACGCCGCCGCCACCATCTCCACCTACAAATGCCGCCACCACCACCCACCTGAAAACGCCGCCACCACCATCTCCACCTACAAAGACCACCACCACCATCTCCACCTGCAAAGGCCACCACCACCACCACAACCGTCATCTCCACCTACAAAGGCCACCACCACCACTTCATCTACCCACCACCACCACCACTATAGTCACCACCATCACCAAACAACCACCACCACACCCACACCCATCACAACCACATCAAAATCACCACTACCAGACCCACCACAGCCACACCAACACCACACCAACACCACCACTACCAACACCACCAAACTGCCGCCACCAAACCGCCACCACCACCAACCCTAATCCTAAGAAATCGAACCCACCAAATCAAAATCTTGCACCCTAACCCTGACCTGCAAACGTCGAAGAAGAGGGAGGAAGGGAGGGCGACGGCGATGGTGGCATGACAGAGAAGGTGGAAGTTGCAGGCGGCGATGGTGGAGGTTACAGGCGGTGGTAGGTATTTTTGGAAGGAGATCTGGAAGGGAGGGTGGTGGCGGGAGGGTGTGATATGGGCGGTGATGGTTGGAGTGGTGGTTGGGGTGGCGGTTCGCGACAGGTCGAAGGGGCGGTGGGTCGCCCGCAAGGTTCGACGGTGGGTCGTCGTCAAGGATCGGTGGTGGGTCTCCGGCAAGGGAGTCAGGTCGTTTGGGTCTTATAACAAAGAGAGAGAGAGAGAGAGAGAGAGAGAGAGAAAATGAAGATATTAAAAATCGAACCCCCTTCTTTCAACTTTAGCAAAAATAACCCTCGCTTAACGACGTTAGTGAGCAGGGACCAAACTTGTTGCAAAAATGGAACGTCAGGGACGTTCCTTGTAGATATTGAAGTTCAAGGACTAAACGGGTTGTTTTGGTAAACCTCAAGGACCAAATTTGTAGTTTACTCTATATATTATATGCACATATGATCAGTGATACTGATATTTCATATACCAGTGCTGATTGATATTTTAGATGCCTTCCATTCTTAATTTGTAAAATCTATGGCAGCGGGGTTATCTTCTCTTTTGAATCAAAAGAGAAGATAACGTCGCTGCCATTAGGGGTGTTCATGGTGCGGGGTGGGGCGGTTAGTGAAGTTTTTGATAACCACATGTACGGTGCGGGTACCTAATTTTAGTACCTGAAATCGAACCGCACAGGGCGGGTACCCGTACCAAACTGAACCGAAAAGTAGCGGGTACCCACGGTTTGGTTCACGGGTAAGCGCATTTTGTTGAGTATGGATGAACGAAAACAATTAACACTAAAAATATTAGAAAAATGAAAATAAGAGCATGGATGAACGAAAAAAAAAGCATGGTATGTGAAGAAGATTTTTTAAGATTAGTAATTTTTTATTATGAACTATTAATAAATATATTTTTTAATAAACTAAATACATATGGGGCGGAGCGGGTACATGCGGGTAGTAAATTTTGTGAACCGAACCCGACCCGTGACTTAACAGGTACCCTTATTTTTGGGTTTTTCAGGTCACGGGTTGTTCGGGTCACGGGTTGTTCAGGTATCGGTTTTCTCGGTCTCGAATCACACGGTTCGGTTCGGTTTTTCGGTTTTTTTTAACACCCCTAGCTGCCATAGATTTTACAAAGTAAGAATGGAAGACATAAGAAATAAGAATATGATTTTTTTAAGAGTAAACTCTAATTTTGGTCCTTGTAGTTTATTAAAATCTTTGAAAGTGGGACCTATGGTTTAATAATTCTAGATATCGTCCCCATGGTTTATGTTTTGCTTTGCAAATGGTCCTCCATAAATGAATTTCATTTTTTTTCTCTATTGATGGTAGGTAGGGGTGAGGGGAAATTAGCCAACTTAGCCATCTCAAAAATAACTATTGGCTTCCTAACCAAACCTTCTACCACTTTGCACTCCATGGCCACGAGGTTCAGCAAAATCCCGCAAAGGTTCCGCAAAATCCCTCAAAACCCCTTATTTTGCGGAACCTCAATAAAAAGAAATTTTTTTTGAACTTCAGCAAAATTCAGCAAAAAACCCACTACTTCAGCAAAACTCAGCAAAAAACCCCCTTACTTCAGCTAAATTTTGCGGAACCTCAAAACCCCTTAGTTTTTCTTTCTTCTTTTTATTGAGGTTTCGCAAAAGAAAGGGTTTTGAGGGATTTTGCGGAACTTTTGCAGGATTTTGCTAAACCTCGTGGCCATGAAGTGCAAAGTGGTAGAGGGTTTGGTTAGGAGGCCAATAGTTATTTTTGAGATGGTTAAGTTGGCTAATTTCCCAGGGGTGAACAAAACCGGGTACCCGGCCAAAATGCATGGAACCGGAACCGGAACCGGCGGTTCCTAGAATGAAGGAACCAGAACCGGAACCGGTTGCACCGGTTCTTCATATTTGGGAACCGGTCCCGGAACCGCCGGTTCCGGTTCCGAAACCGGGTACCCGATGTCTAATTTTTTAAATGTTTTTTTTAATATTTTATGTTATAAAAAAGAAATTATTAGTTATTACATAGTCACAACGTAACGAAATAAATAGTAAAACGATGAAAACTTATCCGATAAAAACCATATAAATAATTACGACAATTTTTGAATATGAAAATAACAAAAAAACACAACTTGAAATGTTAAATACGGTATAAAAATATCGGAAAAAGAGAATAAATAAGTCGAGTGAAAAAATGGTCGTAAGTTTATCCGTACTATAAAAGGTAAAATAATAATTTTAAGTTTAGTCTATTAAACATAATAATCATATATATATATAAAATTACCTTTATTAATATATAAATATATACATATATATAGCCTAACCGGTTCTGGCGGGTACCTAGCGGTTAACGGTTCCACAAAAATGAGAACCGGAACCAGAACCGGTCCCAACCGATTCCGTATTTTAGGAACCGGAACCGGAACCACTCACATCGGTTCCGGTTCTGAAACCGGCGGTTCCATAGCAGTTCCGGTTCCAAAAGCGGGTACCCGGTTCCGATGCTCACCCCTAATGGTAGGGGTATATTTGTCCAATTAGATTTTCCATAATTATTCATAGAAGATTAAATAATATAATATATTATAAACTAATTAATTATGTAATATATGTTTTTTAGTTTGATATTTTCAAATATATTTATTTTAATTATTGTCTATCGGTTTTATTTTATTATTTTAATTCTTATCAATTTATTATTGTATTTTAGTACATCATTAATTTTCTTCAATTTTTAAAAAATAATTGGTATAATATTTTATAAAAACTTATTTTTGTATATCTCCTTTATGTTTAGATGATATATTTTTTGTATTATTTTCATTTTCATCTAGTTGTTAGTTTAATTTTCAAATAAAAATTTTAATGAAGTATATACAAAAATAAGTTTTATGAAAATATTATAACAATTAGTTTCTAAAAAAACAAGAAACTAATAATGTATTAAAGTGCAATAATAAATAATAAGGTGACAAAATTAAAAATAATGAAATAAATCAGATAAATAATAACTAAAAGGAATATATTTGAAAATCAAACTAAAAACAAATAACTTACATAACTATATAAATTATTATGTTTACATTGTATTTAAATAGTATATATTTTTTAATTTGAATTTTATCTAGTGGTCATTTTAACAAATATAAATTGTAATGAAGGTCATAAATAAGTTTTAAATATTTTGGTGATTTAAAAAAATTAAGAAAACCAATGATACACTAAAATACAATAATAAGGTGACGAGAATTACAATAGTGAAATAAAACGCTGCATAAAAAATAAAATAAATAAAAACATAATAACTAAAATGAATGTTTTTGAAAATATCAAACTAAAAAACATATAACTTACACAATTAATTAGTTTATACTATATTATATTAGTTAATCTCTAAAGAATAATTAAGGAAAATCTAATTGGACAAATATACCCCTACCATCAATAGAGAAAATTACTTAAATTAATGATGGTGTACCATTTTCAAAGCAAAACATAAACCATGAGAACGATTTTTAGAGTTAGCAAACCGTAGGTCCCACTTTCAAATATTTCAATAAACTGCAAGGACCAACATTAGAGTTTACTCATTTTTTTAATGTTTTAACATCATACGTTCTTAGGGTTATGTTATGGTGAGACCAAGCTTTTTCCGTGAGACCGGTGAAACCAACATATTTTACTTGAAACTTCACATCAAAACATTTGTGAAGATAAAAAAATTGAACATTCATCGTTAAAACATACTAAAAAATACTATTGAAAAAAGAAATTCCAAAAAGAGGTAAAAAACGAAACCTTCACAGCAATTTTTTTGTGAATGTTTGCATTATATATATGTAACCTTAACAGAATCAGAGCTGTGAAGGTTTCATTTTTTACCTTGTTTTGGATATTTTTTTGCATCGAAAGTGATTTTTAGGTCTGCGTATTCGAGTTTTATGTACATTCACGGTGTTTTTTTTGTGAAGTTTCATACGTTAGGTATTGGTCTCACGCGGTCTCACGATAACAGCTTGGTCTCACATGATCCTAAGTCACGTTCTTAATGGCAAAATAAAAAAGTAAATTATGGATTTGGTCCCTGTGGTTTGGGAGTTTCTACAGAATTGGTCCCTAAATTGCAGTAATTACGGATTTGGTCCTTGTGGTTTGCAAATTCTTTTGGATTTGGTCCCTGGTAGTGCAAATAGACAAGGACCAAAACCAAAAGAATTTGCAAACCATAATGACAAATCCAATAGAATTTGCAAAACCAAAGGGACCAAATCCGTAATTATTAAAGTTTAGGGACAAAATTTATAAAAACCTTCAAACCACAGGGACCAAATCCGTAATTTACTCTAAAAAAATGATTAAAATGCCCAATAAGATAACTGGGTGAATATAATCCGTTAAAGGGAATGACTTATATTGTATAATTTTACATATCAGCAGAATTACCGAACGTATAATAAACATGTTTGAGGGACCGCATTAATAAAATCCTCTTCGTGGCGGGGCCACTTTGTAATTACTAAAATCTTGAAGTGGTCCTATAATTACATTTTGAAACTTGGAGGTGGTCATATGCATTTTTTACTCCATACATATATTATATTAACCGAAAAGTCAAATACTTATTAATATAATAATATTATTTATTTAGAGAGAGAGAAGAAATAGCCGTTTAAACCCTTTCTTTGCGTTTTTCCACTTTTACAATATCCGACCGTTGGAGCTTCACAGCATTATCTTCTTCCATCTTTCTATACTTCTCTTCAAACTCTCAAAACACACACACACACACACAACACAAAGTCACAAAAATGGTTGCAAAAACCCCACAAAAGCTTAGGAAGAAAATGGTGGCTCCACTTGACCCCATTCAACTTAGAGAAACTCTAAATAAGGTATATAATTTTGTGATCACATTTCTCTACTTTTGTTTTCTGAAATGAACCCTTGTTTGATGTTGGAGTTGTTTATTTTCGAAGGTGGAGAAATGTATGGCTCGATTGGAAGAGCTTCAGTACATTACCGGTGGGGCGAAAGGTGTGAAGAATCTTAGCCCAAGAAGTTCCAAAGGTTATTTAAAAACTAGCTTTAGATGCAAACAAGAATCACTCAGGTAAAAATTGATTTGAATTTATTTAGTAATCTATCATATGGGTATTATTTGATAAAACCTAATTTTCTCTTTTTACTTTCCAGAATCAGAAACACAAATGGTCAAAAATCCCCACCTGGAAAATTGCCCACACATCAAATAGGTCAGTGGTGTGTTTTGTTTTTCTTATGTGATCGATTTCGTGTGCTTTTCATGGATTGATTTTGAGTTTTCGAGTTTCGGTATTTTGATTTCGATGATACAGGGGAATGGAAGAGGATGTCATTACCCGCAATGCTTTTAGGAGAAACAGTGGGTGAGATCCTCCAAGCGAGTCGATTCGCCAGAGAAATCGTGGCCGCGGTTGAAACTAAAAAGACGAGTGTCACCACCGGAGATCCAAAAACACCGGTCACCATTTCACGGCGGAATTCCAGGCTGAACCCGGAAACCACCGAGCTACGAGCACGGCGAAAGAGAGAAAAACAGATAATCCGGTCAGATCCACATTCTTCACCTATCCTCCAAAGAGCCAAATCACGGATCAATTTCAAAGTCTCCGGTTCACCACCGAAAAAGGAAAAAGTAGAAAACGAAAACCATCGGTTTATCGCGAATAGGGTTTCGCCCAAGAACAAACCCTGGGCTAAAAAGACAGTAATCTTCCCAAACCCACTTTTCCATTCATCGCCCAATTTGCAAAACCCAAGGTTTTGTAGAACAAAGTCGCCCGTGATCCCGAGAATTCGACAGACCACCCCTCATAAGTTCTTGATCAAGACTCCGCCTGCCAAGGCGGCTGCACCACCGTCGTCGTCCTCGGTTGTTAAGTTTCAAGTGAAGATTAGGAGTCCGACGATTTGTGTATCTCCGACTGGTGGTGGGAGTGGGAAGAAGAAGTCGATATCGCCGGTGGCTAAGAATAAGAAAGAGACGACAGCGGCGAAGCTTCGGAGGTCGTTTTCGCCATCGAGATTGGCGAATAGATTGGTTTCGCTTTCGCCATTGAAGAGTAGGAAATCTTCTTCATGTGTTGAAAGAAAGAGTATGGATGGGATGATGATGAACATGATGTTGATGAGTGGATTGAAACAAAGGCCAGCTTCAACAAGTAGGAGAATTTAAGAATTCATTCTTTTACTTTGATGATATTTTCTTAATGTCAAATATAATTTGTGTTTGATTTGGTTTGGTTCGATTCGATTCGATGAGATGCCCCTTACAATTTATTTAACTTATAAATATCAAATAACG
The DNA here is from genome assembly GCA_030169165.1 of Centaurea solstitialis. Classification (NCBI taxonomy): domain Eukaryota; kingdom Viridiplantae; phylum Streptophyta; class Magnoliopsida; order Asterales; family Asteraceae; genus Centaurea; species Centaurea solstitialis. Next base: position 51,750,246 of record CM058043.1, read on the forward strand.
GTTTATATTGTGTTTGGTTAAACTATTTAAACTTTTTCTTTTAGTAATTTTTTTTAAACGGTTTTATTTATTTAATCTTAAAACTTAGGTTTATAAAAAAAATTGTATGATGACAATAAAATGTGATAAATTAATAGGATGTTTAAGATTGTTATAATATAAAAAATGATTAAAAACTTCTTATTATTAAATACTCATAACTTGCTCATTCTATTTTGTTTAATTTTACTACCTAACAAGTTTTCTAAACTGGAAAAAAAAGATAGGATTTGGCTGATTTTTTGCTTAAACTATTCTAAATAAAAGTAAAAGAGTATTTTTTTTAAATATTGTTATTGAAAAAAAAATTATTGTATTCTAACTCTGATAATAAAAAATTTTTAAAAATTATATTATATATATAAGTATTTTAATAATATAATTAACAATGTAACTTTTAAAGTAAAGTACAAATTAATCCTCGGTAACATTTATCCAATAACTTAAAGAAATATTTTAGTCTTATTTAAGTTTTATATCTCATTCTAGTCTTATTCACCTTTCATTTGAAACCTTTCTCACCAAATTTCCAATATAGTCTTAAAAGTCAAAACCCAAAGCAACCACCCATCACCATCATCAACACCACCACAAACGCAAAAGAAATTCAGATATAATTCATTCCAAAATAGGGTGATGATAAATGGACCCCCTTTGACTATTCTTTCTCTCACATAAATGTAGACCTCCTATACTGGATCCCACTGTATATACTCACATAAATAACCCATTAACCTCATAGAGGGGTCCATTTATAATTTCCTTTGTTAAAAACATCCTAAAAAATCATGAATATTTACAACAAATATTTGCTAATTAATCTAAGAAAAAAATAATACAAAACTATCAAAATACTTGTTCAAAAATCTAAATTAAACTTGAATTTAGATCAAACCATAAAAACCTAAATCAATTTTAAACAAATAAACCCAAAATCTAAATCCATTTGGTGATGCCTTTATCCACGTGGCAAAACAAATGCTTTTGTTCATACATCTTAACCTAAAAAAGATCGACAACAGAGCCAAAGAGCACTACCTGGTGGCAAAAACGAAGAAGAAAATGAAGGAGATAATGGGGCAATCACCATGCTATAGGGATGGAGAAAGATCCACATGGAAGGACATGAAGGATGGCAGATTAGGGGGTTGGAGTTCTCACCGTGGACTTTCCAATCTTAGGCTCATCGGAGAACAACTGTAACAGCTCGTCCCACATCGGCTGGTGAGGGGAACGAAGCACTCCTTATAAAGTGTGTTGATACCTCACCTGGTGAGACGCGTTTTGGGTTGTGACCTGGACTGGGCAACTCCAAAGCAAAACCGTGAGGAAGTAGGGGTGACCGGTTAGGGCCCTGTGTCTTCAAAGCGGAAAATATCGAACCAGGTCGCCTGGGCTGTTACAGATGGTATCAGAGCTAGGACCGGGCCGATGTGCACAACGGGGGCGTTGTGTCCGTAAGGGGGGGAGAGTGTAACAGCTCGTCCCACATTGGCTGGTGAGGGGAACGAAGCACTCCTTATAAGGTGTGTTGATACCTCACCTGGTGAGACGCGTTTTGGGTTGTGACCTGGACTGGGCAACTCCAAAGCAAAACCGTGAGGAAGTAGGGGTGACCGGTTAGGGCCCTGTGTCTTCAAAGCGGACAATATCGAACCACGGTCGCCTGTCTCAGTTACGTAAGTGCTTGGCGGATGAATCCGCACACATTTCGATAGATGACATTCAGGTGGATGAGGGCCTGAATTATGTTGAGAGACCGGTAGCGGTATTGGACCGGAAGGTGAAGAGGTTGCGGAACAAGGACATCGGGATCGTGAAGGTGCAGTGGCAGCACCGGAAGGGTTCCGAGTGGACTTGGGAACCAGAAGCGGAGATGCATGAGCATTACCCGGAGCTTTTCTCTGTTTGATTTCGGGGGCGAAATCCCGGTAAGTGCGGGAGAGTTGTAGTACCCAAAGCTTTAAAATAAATAAATAAAAATATTAAATAAATAGGAAATCTGATTTCTTTTTAAAGTTTTGTATATATGTATATCTTTTATTGATTTTGTCTTTATCTCCAATTAATAAAGTGATAGGGATTGACTAGGTTAGGGTTGTACTTTCTTTTAGGTATTTAAATAGGAAAAGAGAGAGAGAGAGAAATCAGATTTTGCTTGTTGATTAAGAAAGAAAGAGAGAAGAGAAGCGAGAAAGAGAGAGAGTTAGAGAGAGACGGGAAGAGCTGCCGGAGTTTCGCCGGATTTCGCAGTCGAGAGGTGGTGTTCTTCCTTCTTTCTTCTTTCTTCCGTTCTAGTCACGGTGATGGGGCGGTGGTCGCCGGCCTTGGCCGATCGAGACCAAACCGCTGCCGTTACTGTTGCGGTGGAGGTGTTACGCGACGGAGCGGGTGTCCGGCCACCGGCTTTGGCCGGCGATGCGTAGACACCGGCGTTGTTGTGTAGCGGTGATCAACGGTGGTGGTGGGCAAATCCGTCGCCGCCGTCGCTAGTTGTTGGTTGGAGAGGAAGGGGGGGTCGGTGGTGGTGGCTGGACGCACTTGAGTTGCTGCCGTCGACGAGTTGATCGGCGGTGGCGGCTGGTCGCGTCGGCTGCCGCCGTTCTGATGGTGGTGTCCAACGGCGGTGGCTCCCTTGGTGGCCGCCGCTGCTGTTGTTAGATGGACTAGCGGTGGTGGTGGTAACCGCCGCCGCTGCTGCAATTTTTCGAGGTGGTGACCGGTGGGAACGGCGGGTTTCCGTTGTTGCTGTCATGCTAAGGAGAAGGCTGCCGGGCAGTGTACGGCTGTCCGGTAGCGGTGTCGCGAGCCGGATTGACAACCGGGTAGACCCGTAAGTCGTCACGATACCGTTAGTTCACTCGTAAACAAGTTGCGTTGAGTGTATAGGGGATTAAGCGAGTGGGTTCTTACGAAGGTGCGTGTGTCTACGTGTTTTAAATTCAGATTTGTTGCGTGGGTTGTCGTTTACGCGGAATAGCTAGATTGCGGTCATAACGAGGTGAGTGGGTTTACGTGTATTATATTGTGACTGCATGTATGTGTATATTGATGAGTTGATGTAGCCGGATCGTGGGACGATTCGAAGAGCGAGCAATCGCTAAGGCCAGGTCGTGGGACGACTCGGTGGGTGGGCAACCACTAAGGTCGGAACTGCGGGGCGGTCCGATGAACGGGAAACCGTTAATGTGGATGATGTATGTGTATATATGTATATGTGTGTTATGATATAGTGAACGTATTATCTGCTCACTAAGCGGTTGCGCTTATCCCACGTTTTATTTTACTTTTAAAGGTACCAGCTCGAGCATGGATAAGAGCAAGGCTCCGGCTTGATGGGATCCGACGAGACAGCTTCCGATCTTAGACTTGATTATTATTTGGAACTTGGTTTTGGGTTTTATTTTAACTGACGTATTAAATTTTAAAGTTATTGATTTTTATGAAAAATTTTAGTTTTTTTTGAGAATTGGGTGTTACAACTTGGTATCAAAGCCGAGGTTTAAGTGAACCAGCAAGTGCACTGGTGGGTGCGTGTGTGGGTGGACTTAAACTAGGCGATTTTGGGGAAAAATAAGATCGGAAAGGCTAACGGAACCGTCAAGGCGGAGGTGAGCAATAATTGTACTTTTGCATATATATATATTTATACATGCGTGAACTAGATTCGTATATAACGTATACGAGGATACATGCAGTAGATGCTATGATGTTATGTATTGTTGAGATTAATTAATGTGCGAATACCTGCATAGTCGATAGGTTAAGGCCCAGTAGGACGGTATCAAACCCAAACGAATACACCGTGGTCCGTTGAGGACGGGTCATCGGGCATGTTCTTGTTTGATTGTTGCCCGGTGGTCTTGAATTGACTGCCATGTATGGATGGTTATAGTAATACGGCGCCAATAATTGTGTTACTATAAACTCCGTGTAGTGTTGGATCTGATTAAGTTCCGGTGGTCTTGAATTGACTGCCATGTATGGATGGTTATAGTAATACGACGCCAATAATTGTGTTACTATAAACTCCGTGTAGTGTTGGATCTGATTAAGTTCTGGGGACTTTAACATATTGATGACAGTAGGGACGAGCATATGTGGGTTGAAGTTAATGTCTGCACGTGATTAGTTGCTAAGTGTGGTACCTATGTATGTTTGGGTGAACTAGTTATAGGTTGACATGCGCGTTATAACTAGAAATAGGTACCAGCATGAGCACTAATAGAATAGGAATGCGGTTAGATGAATTGCCTTATGTGAATGTAAACTAAAATGCCTCGTAAACTCCAGAATGGTAGTAACTAGACAGACACCTGAAGGGAGCGGGGCCGAACAGGCGGACCAGCTTGCAGCGCGGATTACTGAGACGTTGCAGGCAATTCTGCTCGGACTTTTCGATCAGATGAGAGAGGAGCTTATCCAGACCGTGGATCAGCGCATTGATGCAGCGCTTACGGCACGCAGTACTGGGTCTGGGAGTACCGCACAGTCTCAGATCCGGACCGTCACCTACAAGGACTTCATGATGTGCCAGCCGCCGTTCTTTGAGGGGCAGAAGGACCCCGTTGCTTGTTACCGTTGGTACTCGGCGGTGGAAGGGGCTTTCCGCACAAGCGGATGTCCGGCGGGTTCGAAGGTGATATTTGCGGTGAATCTGTTGCGGAATGCGGCTAAGGACTGGTGGGATCTGGTCCTCAAAAGGCTCTCAGAGGCCCAGGTTACTGCTTTGACATGGGAGGAGTTCAAAGTTATGATGGATGAGGAGTTCGCGCCTAGCATCGAGCGGGAGCGTTTGGCAGCTGAGTTCCTAAACATGACTCAGACGACCGAGTCGGTGAACGAGATCACCGCAAAATTTCTGGAGAAGCTATTGTTCGTGCCAGGTTATGCGAACGACGAGTCTCTGAAAAAGGCTCGTTACTTGGGGGTCTTGAAGACGGACATCAGAGGGGTAGTGTCGACAAAGAGGTGCCAGACTTTTAGCGAGATGGTGGACACAGCGAGGGCATAGGAGCTACATTTGGAGGAGATTCAGCGCGGGAAGCGCAAGGCAGATGATCATCCGGCGCCAACCAAGCGGTTCAAGGGAGCGAGGGGCGATGCGAGAGGTGGGTCGACGGGTTGCGCCAAGTGCGGGCGAAACCACAAGGGCGAGTGTAGGGCTGGGGAGACGGTATGCTTCAAGTGTGGCAAGCCGGGCCACTTCAGCCGCGACTGCAAGGCAACGGTGAAGACCTGTTTCCGTTGTTTCCAGCCGGGGCATGTTCAGAACGACTGTCCTCAGCTGAAGGACACATCGGCTTTACCTCTAGCTCCAGCGCCGCTCCTGATTACCGATGGTACCATCAAGGGAAAGAGTGGAGCCTCTTCTGGTCGTGGGCGAGCCTTTCAGATGACCGACGAGGAGGCTCAAGCGGCACCGGATGTGATCACAGGTACTCTCCTCGTTACGTTATGTCATTTATAACTGTGTTAGACTGTTTATTCAAATTCCTTTTTATGCTTATCCACTCATGCATGGATCAGGCATATTCTCTGTAAATGAAAAACCTGCATTAGTACTTTTCGACACGGGGGCCACGTGGTCCTATGTGTCGCATAGGTTCTGTAAGGACTTTCGGTTAGAGCGAGGCAAGTTGGATAAGCCCTTAGCGATAGACGTAGCTGCGGAAGAGGTACAAGTAGTCGAGGACTTATTCCGAGGGTGCGTCATAGATATCTTTGGCGTGCAGTTCAGCATCAACCTCATACCCATCCCCATGAATGGGATTGACGTAGTAGCAGGAATTGATTGGATGTATCAGAATCATGCGACGACTGATGTAGCAGGACAGTTGGTGCGTATCCAGAACCCAAGTGGGGGAGAACTGGTGGTGTACGGTAAGGGCAGTAGAATGAACACCTTGTTCTGTTCGGTTGCGAAGGCACGGAAGTACATTCAGCAAGGGTGCTTGGGGTACTTGGCTTACGCGGTGAGTGAGCAAGCAGAGGAGGGAAAACCAGCGGTAGCTGATGTACCGGTAGTTAGCGAGTTCCCAGATGTGTTCCCGGAGGACCTACCTGGCCTTCCACCCGATAGGCAGGTAGAGTTTGGTATCGATTTGGTGCCCGGAGCAGCTCCGATTGCACGAGTTCCTTATCGTTTAGCACCACCAGAACTTCAGGAGTTGTCCAACCAGTTGCAAGAACTCTCAGGGAAGGGGTTTATCCGCCCGAGTAGTTCCCCGTGGGGAGCGCCAATCTTGTTCGTGAAAAAGAAGGATGGTAGTCACCGTATGTGCATAGATTACCGAGGGCTCAACAAGTTAACCATCAAGAATAGGTATCCTCTGCCTAGGATTGATGACTTGTTTGACCAGCTTCAGGGAGCGTCGTGGTTTTCTAAGATCGATCTTCGGTCGGGGTATCACCAGTTGAGGGTGAAGGAAGCGGACATTCCCAAGACCGCGTTCCGAACCCGCTACGACCATTTTGAGTTTTTGGTGATGCCGTTCGGTCTTACCAACGCTCCAGCCGCTTTCATGGACCTTATGAATCGGGTCTGTCGACCAATGCTCGATCGGTCCGTGATTGTGTTTATCGATGATATCCTCATCTACTCAAAGTCGAGGGAGGATCATGTTGTGCATCTACGGGAGGTGCTTGAGGTACTGAGGAGGGAACGTCTCTACGCCAAGTTTTCAAAGTGCGCCTTCTGGTTGCAAGAAGTTCAGTTTCTGGGCCACTTTGTAAACCGGGAGGGCATCAAGGTAGATCCGGCAAAGATTGAGGCGGTAATGAATTGGGAGGTTCCGAAGACACCAACGGAGATCCGGAGTTTTCTAGGGTTGGCCGGCTACTATAGACGGTTCATCAAGAATTTCTCCAAGATCGCGGTACCCTTGACGCGGTTGACGAAGAAGAGCGTGACGTTCGAGTGGGGTCCCGAGCAGGAGGAAGCATTCGAGACCTTGAGGAAGAAATTGTGTGAGGCGCCAGTACTGACTTTACCGGAAGGGGTGGAAGACATGGCGGTCTATTGTGACGCATCGTACCTTGGCCTAGGGTGCGTTTTGATGCAAAGGGGTCGGGTGATAGCCTATGCGTCGAGGCAGCTGAAGCCGCATGAGGCTAACTACCCCACGCATGACCTCGAGCTTGCGGCAGTGGTTTTCGCCTTTAAGATTTGGAGGCACTACCTGTACGGGGTGAAGTGCACCATTTATACGGACCACCGCAGCCTGAGGTATTTCTTGGAGCAGCTGCACCTGAATATGCGGCAACGGCGATGGTTGGATGTAGTTAAGGACTACGACTGCGAGATACTCTATCACCCGGGTAAGGCGAACGTAGTTGCGGATGCTTTGAGCAGGAAGCCGTCACCTATATCATTACGAGTTTCGCATCTGAAGATGGCCGTGACTACTTCGTTTCTGGAGTTGGTTCGTCAGGCGCAAGAAGAGGCGAGTCGGGAGGAGAACCTGAACAAGGAGCGGATTCGGGGTCAATTGTCTTCTCTAGTAAGAGATAGTCGGGGGTTGTTGACTAAGTTTGACCGTGTGTGGGTTCCTCGTGCGGGTACAGCTCGGCAGACCTTGCTTGAGAAAGCACACAAGTCCAAATTCTCGATTCACCCAGGAGCTACCAAGATGTATCGAGACCTGCGGACTAACTACTGGTGGCCGGGAATGAAGCGGGATGTAGCACGTCACGTGGAGGCGTGTTTGACCTGTCTAAGAGTGAAGGCGGAGCATCAGAAGCCTCACGGCAAGCTTCAGCCGTTAGAGATTCCGGAATGGAAGTGGGAGAACATCACTATGGACCTGATCACCAAGCTTCCGAAGACTCCTCGGAAGTTTGATGCGATCTGGGTAATAGTGGATCGGCGGACTAAGAGCGCCCACTTCTTGGCTATTCGCGAGAGTTCGACGGCGGAGCAGTTAGCGGAGATTTACGTTAAGGAGATAGTCTCGAGGCACGGGGTGCCAGTATCGATTATTTCGGATAGAGATGTGCGTTTCACTTCTCGTTTCTGGGAGAGGTTTCACTCGGAGTTGGGGACTAGGTTGCACTTCAGCACTGCGTACCACCCACAGACTGACGGACAGAGTGAACGCACGATTCAGACGTTGGAGGACATGCTCCGAGCTTGCGTGTTAGACTTTGGTGGCAGTTGGGATACGTACTTGCCTTTGGCGGAGTTCTCGTATAACAATAGCTACCACTCGAGCATTCAGATGCCGCCTTACGAGATGCTGTACGGGCGGAGATGCCGAACCCCTATCTGTTGGGGTGAGGTCGGCCATCGTGTTCTCGGGAGTACCGAAGTGGTTCAGAAAACCACGGAGGATATCCAGAAGATCCGGGAGCGGTTGCGAACGGCTCAGAGTCGGCAAAAGAGTTATGCCGATCGGCGGAGGTCGGATTTGGAGTTCCAGGTGGGTGACCGTGTTTTGCTGAAGGTCTCCCCTTGGAAAGGAGTGATCCGGTTCCGTAAGACGAGCAAGCTTGGTCCCCGCTACATCGGACCGTTCACCGTTCTCCGCGCGAGTTGGGAGGGTGGCCTATCGGTTGGAATTACCGGAGGTGTTGGGACAGATCCACGACACGTTCCACGTGTCTCAGTTACGTAAGTGCTTGGCGGATGAATCCGCACACATTTCGATAGATGACATTCAGGTGGATGAGGGCCTGAATTATGTTGAGAGACCGGTAGCGGTATTGGACCGGAAGGTGAAGAGGTTGCGGAACAAGGACATCGGGATCGTGAAGGTGCAGTGGCAGCACCGGAAGGGTTCCGAGTGGACTTGGGAACCAGAAGCGGAGATGCATGAGCATTACCCGGAGCTTTTCTCTGTTTGATTTCGGGGCGAAATCCCGGTAAGTGGGGGAGAGTTGTAGTACCCAAAGCTTTAAAATAAATAAATAAAAATATTAAATAAATAGGAAATCTGATTTCTTTTTAAAGTTTTGTATATATGTATATCTTTTATTGATTTTTTCTTTATCTCCAATTAATAAAGTGATAGGGATTGACTAGGTTAGGGTTGTACTTTCTTTTAGGTATTTAAATAGGAAAAGAGAGAGAGAGAGAAATCAGATTTTGCTTGTTGATTAAGAAAGAAAGAGAGAAGAGAAGCGAGAAAGAGAGAGAGTTAGAGAGAGACGGGAAGAGCTGCCGGAGTTTCGCCGGATTTCGCAGTCGAGAGGTGGTGTTCTTCCTTCTTTCTTCTTTCTTCCGTTCTAGTCACGGTGATGGGGCGGTGGTCGCCGGCCTTGGCCGATCGAGACCAAACCGCTGCCGTTACTGTTGCGGTGGAGGTGTTACGCGACGGAGCGGGTGTCCGGCCACCAGCTTTGGCCGGCGATGCGTAGACACCGCCGTTGCTGTGTAGCGGTGATCAACGGTGGTGGTGGGCAAATCCGTCGCCGCCGTTGCTAGTTGTTGGTTGGAGAGGAAGGGGGGGTCGGTGGTGGTGGCTGGACGCACTTGAGTTGCTGCCGTCGACGAGTTGATCGGCGGTGGCGGCTGGTCGTGTTGGGAACCGTAGGCACTAACGGTGCGCAGCGGATAACAAAAACGATTCCCAAACCCGGACCCATCTTAAACCTTAACAGACACAATCAAAGTAGGTTTAGCAATTTTACCTTTTGCGAGTAGACTTCCGGAAAGCTGGCAGGGGTTACACCGCTACTGGCACCACGCGAGAAGGTTGCTAGACCACCACCAAGGATTACTCCGAAAAACGAACGCGACCCTCTTCTTGGGATTGGCGCCGGTTTTAGTGAGAGAGAGAGAGAGAGAGAGTTTTTCTGGGTTTGTAAAATTGAATGACTGATGATCAACTGACAAACCCTTTAACCCTATATTTATATGGATAAGGCTAGAATTTTATTCCATATAAAATTCTTTGGTAATTATCTCTAAATATAATTCCCATAAATAACTAATTAATTCATCTAATTAATTAATTATAAATAAATAGTTTAACTAACTATTTATATATTAACTCTCTCATTAAATAATTAATAATCAATTAATTATTTCTCATGTAATCCAAACGTTCTCATTTTGGCGTGCAGCGGTGTGACCTACTAGTGTCCTATAACATTGGATACGGTAACCCTGTTACTGTCTCGCACATAATCCTAACAGACTCCCACTTGTGCTAGACATGTAACTGTACTGTTACCATTAGCCTAAGGAGGTCCCTAGGCAGACACTTAGGTTAACCAGGTTATAAGATCTCTTACATCCAGAGATACAATTCATGTTTGAATTTGTACACAGGTTCATTCCTTTTGCACACGATATTTCTAAAGTGATTTTAAGACATGGAGTGGAGGATTCATTTCTTAAAATCAAGTATTTCTTGACTCTGATTCCGATTGCCTGCAGTAACGGATATTACTAAATAACGCCTGTTATTCTATCCGAGCGTGGCCACGCGTTTTCTGCCAATCTTAATCGTCAAGGGGCCCGGAAATATCTCTCTTTTGAAAGAGGTGCAAATCCCTTCTTGACTACTTGCATTTGGATCCACGGCTTCCGCTGCATCTAGTCACGTCCCGTATGGCCGCCCTGTTACGGTGCAGCGTTAGTACGTGCTAAGAATACAGTAGTCCTCGCGTTCCCAAACCAAGTATCTCAGGTCTAAGGACAACCTATCAAGTCAGTGCTTATGACTGAGGCTCCATGAAGCAGACTTGATTACTGGTCACTTCCAATACCCAAACACTCTGATGAGTATCTATAAATACTTGGTCACATCACTTGTGCTTTTATTCTCTACTTTGAATAAATCATCAAGTATTTATAATAGCGTTAAACTCCCTATTGAAATTCCCATTTCAATAAGTGGCTACGGAAATTTAGATTTCATACAAAACTTTGTAAAATCACGGATACGTTAAATATGCAAAAAATAGTTAATTTAGAACAATCATGAAAATAAAACCTCCATTTATTTCCAACACACTGTGAAATAAAAACTTTACATGATTACATTGTTTCTAAATTAAACTATAGTAATAATTAATAAACTAAGGACTAGCTTCTGGCTTCCAGGTACTGCATCCCAATGGAATTCGCATGTGCCTCATGCTTTACCCTTGCTAGTGGCTTTGTCAGCGGATCTGCGACATTGTCTTCTGTTGGAATCTTGCATATTCTTACATCTCCTCTTCCAATGATCTCTCGGATGAGGTGATACTTCCTGAGCACATGTCTTGACTTGTGATGCTCTCTAGGTTCCTTTGCTTGCGCCACGGCTCCCGAGTTATCACAGAATATATCGATCGGTCTCGAGATACTGGCAATAACTCTGAGATCCGATAGAAAATTCTTTAGCCAGACAGCTTCCTTTGCCGCATCAGATGCTGCAATATACTCTGCTTCTGTAGTTGAATCTGCAATTGTGTCCTGCTTCGAGCTCTTCCATGAGATCGCACCTCCGTTTAGGGTAAAGACGTACCCTGACTGTGACCTGAAGTCATCTCTGTCGGTCTGAAAACTAGCGTCAGAGTATCCGGTGACACTAATTTCATCCTCAGAACCTCCAAAGACCAAGAACATTTCTTTCGTTCTTCTCAGATATTTAAGAATGTTCTTGACAGCCACCCAATGGGGTTCACCTGGATTCTGTTGGTATCTGCTCGTAACACTTACTGAGTAAGCAACATCGGGCCTAGTACACAGCATGGCATACATAATCGATCCAATTGCAGAAGCATATGGGACCGATTTCATCTTGTCCTGTTCTTGACTAGAAATAGGACACTGTGTTTTACTTAACACTATGCCATGTTGCATCGGGATAAATCCTTTCTTGGATTCATCCATCCTGAATTTCTTCAGGATTTTATCGATATATACGTACTTTGGCTAAGCCCGATAAGCCGCTTAGATCTATTTCTATAGATCTTTATACCGAGTATATAAGCGGCTTCTCCAAGGTCTTTCATCTGGAAACATTTGCTTAACCAACTCTTAACACTCTGTAAAGTTGGTACATCGTTTCCTATGAGTAGAATGTCATCTACGTATAAGACCAAGAAGGTTACTATGCTCCCACTGAACTTAGTGTAGACACACGGCTCGAACTCACTTTTGGTAAAACCAAACTCTTTGATTCGCTCATCAAAGTGTAAGTTCCAGCTTCGAGATGCTTGCTTCAATCCATAAATGGATTTTAGCAGTTTACACACCTTATTAGGATTCTCAGGATCTTCAAACCCCTCTGGTTGTTCCATATAGACGTCTTCTGTTAACTTTCCATTCAGAAAGGCTGTCTTGACGTCCATTTGCCAAATCTCGTAGTTAAAATACGCTGAAATGGCCATAAGAATCCTAATTGACTTTAACATGGCCACTGGTGAAAAGGTTTCATCATAGTCAATGCCATGAGTTTGCGTGAATCCTTTTGCAACCAGTCTGGCTTTGAAGGTGGGTACGTTCCCATCCATGTCGGTTTTCTTCTTGAAAACCCATTTGCGTCCAACAGCCTTACAGTGTTGTGGCAAATCAGTCAACTCCGAAACTTGGTTGTCGTACATGGATTGCATCTCGGCCTTCATGGCTTCCTGCCATTGTTCAGACTCACTGCCTGACACAGCTTCTCCATAGGATGTTGGTTCATTTAAGTCTCCGCTATCTTGAGAGATTAGGAACCCAAGATACCTATCTGGTTCTTGTCTTACCCTGCTGGATCTGCGAAGGTCCTGTGTTTGCACTTCCTCAATCGGCTCTGATTGAGGTTCAACATTGTTATGTTGAATTTCTGGCTCAACAACTGGTGTAGTGTTTTCTTCGTCTACTACCTGTAGATCTACATCCTTTCTGGTGTTCTCTAGACTGAGAAACTTTTCTTCCAGAAATTTTCCATTTCGAGCAACAAAAACTTTGTTCTCTTCAGGGTTGTAGAAATAATATCCCACGGTGGTCTTGGGATATCCAACGAAGAAACACTTGTCGGATTTGGGTTTGAGTTTTTCTGAGGTGGGTCGTTTGACGTAAACCTCACAACCCCAAATTTTCAGAAAAGATATGTTGGGTTTCTTACCCTTCCACAACTCGTATGGAGTCTTTTCTACCGACTTTGTTGGCGCTCTGTTCAGTATGTGTGCTGCTGTTTCGAGCGCATGTCCCCAGAATGATATTGGCAGCGAAGAATGACACATCATCGTTCGTACCATGTCAAGCAAAGTACGATTTCTCCTTTCTGATACACCGTTCATCTGAGGTGTATACGGAGGAGTGAGTTGGGATACAATCCCACACTCCATTAGATGATTGTCAAACTCATCACTTAGATATTCGCCACCACGATCCGACCGTAAGAACTTGATCCTCTTGTCAAGTAGATTCTGTACTTCATTCTGATATTCCTTGAATTTCTCAAAGGTTTCAGATTTATGTCTCATCAAGTAGACATAACCATACCTACTGAAGTCGTCAGTAAAGGTAATGAAGTACCGGTATCCTCCTCTTGCCACATGACTGAAAGGTCCACATACATCTGTGTGGATTATTTCAAGCAAGTCAGTGGCCCTTTCATTTTCATTGTTGAAAGGCTGCTTTGTCATTTTGCCAGATAAACAAGACTCACAATTATCAAAAGTGTTGATCCAGCTCTCCTAAGACCTGATGAAATGATAATGATCCTGAATCTTTACTTAGTGAATAGGTTTTTACTTCTGTTATAGCTTGAGGAATTATCACTGAGTCTGTTCAGTGTTATTCCATGTTACTTATGCTGTAACTTATTTATATAGTAATCAGGATCAGGATCAGGAGACGAACGAGTCTGTTCTGCAGTCTACTGATCCTATCCACTGAAGTGAAGACCTCCTGAAGACATCAAGATCATACTCAAAGAACCATCAGCAACGTCGAAGACTTAGCTGATGACAGGAACAGCATGCTCGTGATCTGAAGACGGAACTCAGTGATAGCAGGCTGCTCAATATCGTATGACATCCTGAAGAATCATCAGGATACAAGTGACCCTGAACAGCACCAGCTTCAGGACCCTAGTCACTGATCAGTATCCTGATCCTAAAGGATTAGTGTAATGTCTTAGTCTAATGCACAAAAGGATTATACGCCTTTACTGACACAAAAGTACATAAGGACAGTCTCTTTACTGTTCCCCCCCGTACTTATCAGACCTCAAGGCAACTGTTTATAAACTTCCTCTTTTGCACACCATGCAAAGAGTATTTGTTTATAGTAAATAGTACATAGGACCACTTACATTGTGACACGTACACAAAAGTGGTTCTGCATGCATTTAACGCATTGGGTATAAATAGGACTTGAAGAGATGTTCTCCATACTTCTTCTTCATCCTAAATCTACCCAAATCCTTTCTTTCTTTATTCCCTCTATCTTCTTTCTTACATCTTCTCACTCTAGTGCATAGTGAAAGAACTTAGATTGTTTAGTTTAGACTTATTTGTCTTTTCTATTTCTGCAACAATTTGTAAATTCATTTTGTTTATACAACAAGAATTTAAAAGTGAAAACTTGTGTGATTATATTCAACCCCCCCCCTTCTATAATCCCAAACACTATCCTTACTTGAAGGTCACCTCTTTGGGACCAACAAGTGGTATCAGAGCAGATACAAGCTCTCATTTTCTTCTTAGAAAAATCTTGTGATCCTCTCTTCTAATCCATGGCTCTTCAAGCTAAGGATAACTACTTTGATACCGGCTCTGCTGGAAAACCTCCTAGGTTCAACAAAGATAACTTCTCTCTTTGGAAAACCAGGATGGAACTCTTTCTCTCTGGTTCTGATCCCCAGATTCCATACTTTCTGGAAAATGGACCACATGTGCCTACACAAACCGTCCACCCCATTCCTGCTGCCGCTGGCCAACCAGCTGTACCTGAAAGGCAAATGGTAAAGCCTTGTGACGACTGGAATGATGAAGACAGACGCCTGGTCAACATTGACACCAAGGCTAGGTCTCTCATCGCCATGTCACTCCCTGACGATGTATTCCATTCTGTCTGCCACCTTCGATCTGCTAAAGAAATATGGGACACTCTCTGTGTTCAATATGAGGGTACTGCTGTCCTCATGGAATCAAGAAAGATTTTCTTGGTTCGACAGTATGAAAGCTTTATTCATCAAAAGGATGAAACTCTCTCCCAGCTACATCAGAGATTCAACTGTCTTCTGATTGATCTGAAGACTATCGGTACTACCTACTCTAACTCTGAGGTGGTTACCAAGTTCATGGAAGCTCTTCCTAAACATTGGGAAATATACACCTCCTGCTTAACTATGTCAAAGGACATAAAGACACTCACACTAAGTGAGTTGTACGGTATTCTTCTTAACCGTGAACAACAGAAGAAACTGAAAAAGAATCTCATAAGAGATTCTAAAGATACCAAAAGTAACTTTGTTGCATTGGTCTCTGACTCAGTTCCTACTGTCGCCACTCCTTCTTCAGTAACTATTACTGAATTAGAATCTTCTGACTCTGACATGTCAGAAGATCCTGAATTCAATGAATCTCTTGCTTTGTTAACCAGATCCTTCAAGAAGTTTGCCAAAAAGGGAAACTTCCACAAAAAGAAACATCTTACTATTACTGACAAGCCTAAATCAGACCCTATTGATAAGGCTACTGCTATCTGCTACAACTGTCAGGGCAAAGGACACTTTGCTAATGATTGCAGGTACAGGAAAAGTCAGTTTGCTCCCTCCTCTGCCAAATCTTCTTCTAAGAACCCCAAATACCAGCGCCTGAAAGAAAAGTACAAAAAGATGAAAATTCAGCGCAAGGGTAAAGGTCTCATCGCAGAAGACTGCGACTGGGATGATGTCTTCTCTGATGACTCATCTGATGAGGAAGACACTCAAGTGGCACTAATGGCCATTATTGAGGAACCTACCTTAGCTCTCATGGCTAAGATAGAAGAGGTCCCTGAAGAGACTCCTACTCAGGCTCCTGAAGCTTCTTCTTCCACAACTCCTGAAGCTTCAACCTCTGCGACTGATTCTTCCAGTCAGGTACCTATTCCTCTCGTCCCTCTTGAAAGCTTAACTCAGCTGGACCTGGTCACTCTTGATCTTTACAAAGCCCTGAATGGTAAAACCTCTGCTGAAAAAATGAATATTGACCTTCGTGGTCAACTCAAAGAATGCCAAGAAAAAATAAAACAACTTACCATTCTGGAAGAAAACTATAAAGACCAGGTCACTGTAAACAAAACTCTCTGTATTGAAAGAGAAATGGCTCTTACTGCCAAAGAAAGAGCCCTGGCTGAGTTAAACGCTTAAAAAGTCACCATCAAAGGATGGAGTGACGCCTCTGAAAAGGTTGATGAAATATTAGCCTCAGGAAGAAATGTTAAAAACAAAAGGGGTCTTGGATACACTCATGGAGGAACTAAATCTGATAGTTCCATGCTCAAATTTGGAAAATTTGTTTCTTCTATCCCTGATCCCAATGCTCCTGAAAACATTCCTTCTTCTTCTAACACACACTCTGAAGGTGCTCCTAAGAGCAAAAAGAACACAGTCAAAGAAAAATCTAACACTGTAACACCTTCAAAGACCAAGAGTCCTAAACCCAAGAACAAAGTTCTGGGTGGTGGTCTTTCAGTCTCAGGATTAAAATCTTTCTCTCAAAATCCTGCTCCAAGACTGAAGATTGACCTGAAGCAAAAGACTCAGGAGAAGAAACCAATTCCTCCAATGTCCAATGCTAAAGGCATACTTGGTGCTGGTCCTGCTCACTTAAAGTTTAAAGACTTTCTGGACCACACTAAACGCTTTCAATATCGCAAATGTTATCACTGTGGATTAAACGACCATATTGCGAGTAAGTGTCCTGATTCTACCAAAGCTGAAAAATCAGCCAAGGTAAAGAAAAATCCTAAGACTGACAATTCAGTCAAAGGGAAGAAGGTTGTCAAGACTCTATCCTCAGTCAAGACTCCAGCCTCAAGAACTGATAAATCAGTCAAGGCTGCCACTGACTCCACCAGTCCTACTGATACTTCTGGATCCATAGTCCTATGGGTACCAAGAAAAACTTAAACTCTAAATTTTACAGGATAAGGGCATCTGGTACCTGGACAGTGGATGCTCTCGACATATGACTGGTTCGAAATCTGTCCTCTCTAACTACCGTGAAGAAAGAGGTTCTGCTGTGACCTTTGGTGGAAACGGTAAAGGCCAAACCCGAGGGTATGGCACACTGACCAATGGAGTAACTACTTTCAAAAGAGTTGCTTATGTTGAAGGCCTGATGCATAATCTTCTGAGCATCAGTCAACTGTGTGATAAGAATCACAAAGTCTCCTTCTCAAAGAAGAAGTGCAAAGTCAAAAACAGAAGAAAGGAAGTTATTCTCACTGGAGTGAGACATGCTGATATCTACATCATCAACATGAATACTTCCACTGACAACTTCTGCTTTGTATCTCGTGCTTCCTCTGATACAAATTGGCTTTGGCACAAGCGTCTTTCTCATCTCAACTTCAAGACGCTGAACCAACTCTGCATCAACAATCTTGTCATTGGTCTTCCTGACTTTCGCTATACAAAGGTATCTCTTTGTTCAGCATGTGAGAAAGGAAAACAGACCAGGGCTAGCTTCAAGTCCAAGCAGATTTCCTCCATCAGCTCTCCTCTACAACTTCTCCACATGGATCTCTTTAGACCCGTCAACGTCCAATCCATTGTTGGAAAGAAATACACTCTGGTAATCGTTGATGAATATTCCAGATATACTTGGGTGTTCTTTCTTCGATCCAAGAGTGATGCTCCTGAAGAAATCATTCTGTTCGTCAGGAAGATGGAAAGACTCAACAACCTTACTGTTCGATCAATCAGGAGTGACCACGGAACTGAATTCAAAAACAATACCCTGGAAACCTTCTTCGATCAGAAAGGTATCTCTCAGAACTTCTCATCTGTGAGAACTCCTCAGCAAAATGGTGTTGCTGAAAGACGAAACAGAACCCTGATTGAAGCTGCACGATCAATGTTGAGTGAAGCCAACCTTGCCACTCAATTCTGGGCAGAAGCTGTTAGCACAGCATGCTATACCCAGAACCGATCCCTGATAGTAAAGCGCTTTAGAAGAACCCCTTACGAACTCTTTCGTAACAGGAAACCCTCTATCGAACATCTCCATATCTTTGGTTGTGTCTGCTACATCCTGAACAGCAAAGATAACCTTGGAAAGTTCGATTCCAAGTCTGATGATGGAATCTTCCTTGGATACTCCTCTATCTCTAAAACCTACCGTGTGTTCAACAAACGAAGACAAGCCATAGAGGAAACGATTCATGTCAAGTTTGATGAATCGGGTCCTACTTTCCCTCACCCTCATGAAAATTCTGAAATAAATCAGTGGGCTGACTCTTTCTTTCAAGTCCCTGAACCTCCCATTGCTGATCCATCTCCTCAAGACCTTCCTGATGGTTTTGAAGAAGATCCTCCCATTCCACCCACTGAAATAACTACTCCACCTCTGATAAATGCCACTCCAATTACCCAAATCACACCATCTGAACCTGATCAACCCACTAACAGTGAAGACTTTTCTCAAACCACTGTTAGTGAGCCTACTCCCACTAATCTTCTCCCTGATCCATCAGTAAATGAAGCTTCTACTTCAGGACAGGTGTATCAGCCACCTGCTCTACGATTATTCGAAACAAGGCTCGTCTTGTTGCTCAGGGATACATGCAGGAAGAGGGCATTGATTACGATGAAACTTTTGCTCCTGTGGCTAGGCTCGAAGCAATTCGACTATTCCTGGCCTTTGCAGCACATATGAACTTCAAAGTTTTTCAGATGGACATTAAAAATGCCTTTCTGAATAGAAAACTTAATGAAGAAGTCTATGTGGCTTAGCCTCCTGGCTTTGTAGATCCTAAGTTCCCCGATCACGTCTATAAGTTAAACAAGGCTCTCTATGGGTTAAAACAGGCTCCTCGTGCCTGGTATGATACCCTCTCAACCTTTCTTCTCTCTAAAGGTTTTGTTCGTGGAAAGATTGATAGCACTTTATTTCTAAAGAAATATCCTAAGCATATCCTTCTTGTCCAGATATATGTCGATGACATTATCTTTGGATCCACAAATCCCAAACTCTGCGAAAAGTTTGAGTTACTCATGAAATCTGAATATAAAATGTCTATGATGGGTGAACTAACATTCTTTTTAGGACTTCAGATCAAGCAATCTGAAAAGGGAATCTTCATCAATCAAGGTAAATATGTACATGAGATGCTGAAGAAATTTGATCTCACATCTTGTAGACCAATGAAGACTCCAATGGCTCCTCCTCTGTCACTTGACAAGGATTCCAAAGGGAAACCTGTTGACGTGACTCTTTACAGAGGAATGATCGGCTCTCTGCTGTATCTCACAGCTAGTCACCCTGATATCATGTATTCTACATGTCTATGTGCTCGTTATCAGGCTGAACCCAAAGAATCCCATCTGACCGCTGTAAAGCGGATCTTCAGATATCTGAAGGGAACTCCTAATCTGGGTCTTTGGTACTCCAAGGACTCAGGGTTCGATCTAACAGCTTATTCTGATAGTGACTTTGCAGGATGTAAGATTGACAGGAAAAGCACCACTGGTGGGTGTCACCTACTTGGTGGCAAGTTGGTGAGTTGGACT
This sequence comes from Centaurea solstitialis, assembly GCA_030169165.1. Lineage (NCBI taxonomy): Eukaryota > Viridiplantae > Streptophyta > Magnoliopsida > Asterales > Asteraceae > Centaurea > Centaurea solstitialis. The sequence continues at coordinate 51,769,931 of CM058043.1, forward strand.
AGCAAGAAACAGAACTCTGTGTCCACATCAACTGCTGAGGCTGAATATGTTGCAGCAGGAATCTGTTGTGCTCAAGTCCTGTGGCTGAGAAATCAACTTCAGAACTATGACATACAACTTTCTAAAATTCCTATCTACTGTGACAATACTTCAGCGATAGCCATCGCCAACAATCCTGTCTTACACTCCAAGACAAAGCACATTGAAGTGAGATATCACTTCATCAGGGATCATGTGATGAATGGTGATATTGAACTCCATTTTGTCCCTACTGAATATCAGCTTGCTGACCTCTTTACCAAACCACTGGATGTAACGCGTTTTAATATGCTCATCAGTGAACTTGGGATGTTAAATCCTGATGATTGAAGTTTATCAGGACAAACAGTTGTTAAACCCTATAGAATAACTATTCTCAGGACTCTTTCTTTAACAACTCCTGAACTAACTCTCATCAGAGGATGACTCTATTCAGTACTTACAAAATCTTTGTTCAACATCCGAATACTGATGATTCTCAGGTAAGTACCTCTGCTCCTGAAACCTTATCGCATTAAATGTGATAAGAGGATTTTTCCCAAAACAGTGCTTATCTGATAAGTACTCAAATTCCAAGAAAACAAATCTTTCATCAAAATGGAATTATCCCCTGAAAAGGCGGTTTTTATCTTTTCAAATAAAACAAACTTTTCATCTGCACTGACACGTAATGGGACGTTTCCTGTTCCCCACGACGTGTGTCAGGCGCGTGAACGCGCGTAGAACTTCCTTTATTCATCATTACGTTTGAATTTAGCCGCCCGTTTCTCTCTTATCCATTTTCTCTCTCCTACCAAGAGGTATAAAAACCTCACTCATAATCCATTACACTCTTTACGCTCACATAATTCTCTCCAAGCAATCAAGCAAGAAAAAGCAAGAAATTTTTTCTCTCAAGAACACCAAGAACACTCACCACTTTTCCTTAACAAGATCATCGTAAGTGTTTCTTTACTCTTGTTCTTTCTACATTGTAAGTTGGCATTCTTCACCTAAACAGCTTATTTTGTTAATCGTTTTTCCAAAAACCCTAAGATCACTCCGTTTGATCTTAGCTTTTCCAAAATCTTCTAAGATTTTTGTTAAAACAGTTTATATGATGTTCTTATTTCTTTTGAGAACAATCATAAACTCTTATTTTGATATCTATTCATCAAAATAAAAGTTTCTTTTTAATTCCAAAACACATTCCTTTTGTGTATTTTGGTATCTAATCCATTCCAAGTATAAAGGATTTCACCACTTTTATGAACATATTCTGTGTTCATTAAAAAGTGAAGAAAAATACATATTTTGGATTCTTAATCATCCACATATGTTGTTTTTATGTTAACAGAATGGCTGCTACTACATCTACTTCCTTGGACGCCCAGCTCTCCTCTGAGGCAACGACACTGATGACTGCTACTGGAAACCTTCCTATCATCATTCCCCAGCATGACCTGCAGTTCAAACCCAACAACTTGATTGGGCAATTCGATCTCCCGGCCAACAAGGCGTTTCTGAAGCCTGCCAGGGATTTCCTTCTATCGTGTCCCCTGAAGACGGCGTTCACGATCAACCCAGCGCCCAACAAACCCCTGCTCCTGCAGCTATGGTCCACTGCTACCACTGCCCAGGAGAGGAACTCGAGGGGCAAGATGCATGAGGTGATCAAGTTCCAGATCAAGGACGACATCATCTCATTCGGCATAGGGACTCTAAGGAACGTCCTAAACTTTCCCAAGAAGCAGACGTTTCCTCCTGCTCCTTCCTCCGACGACGTCATCGCGTTCCTGGATGACATCGGCTACAAATGGCCTGTAAAGGAAGGCCACCCACTGGTGAAGACTGCTGCCACTGTCCACAAGACGGGGCTAAACGCGACGTTCTATTACATATGGAACACGTTTGGTCTCAGTCTGACAGGGAAGACGGGGAGCACAGAGCAATTCCCCACCGTCATACAGAACATGGTCTACTCTGCGATCAAAAATCGCAAGTTTGACTATGTCCGCTGTATATGGGACGACATGATCAAGAAGATCAAGAACCGCACCAGGGTGGTGAACGTCCCCTACACCCGGTTCTTCATTGCAGTTCTGGCACTGCACATGGAGCAGCTGTCTGCGAAATCAGACGACGTTCCTCTGTCTGCAGTCCTGGTTGTCCCTGACGCACAACCAGATGCAGAGGAACAACCTACCCCTGCTCCTGCTCAAGGTATGTTTTCTCTCTTCTCTTCCAAACCACCTTCTTCTTCTTCTCTGCATGCTATGTCAGTAGCTAACCCAATACTGACTTCCCCAGCTGCAACCTCTTCGGCGCCTCTGAAGCGCCCTCCTCCCTCTGGCTCCTCTCCTCCACCTCAGCCCAAACGCGCCAAATCCAAGGCGTCAAAGAAAAAGAAGGCACCAGCGGGTAAGAAATACTATATTACCCTGCCTCAAATATTTAATAAACCATCTCCTTTATCTAAAACTTCTTCACCTGCAGATACTTCCATCTCTGCTCCTGTCCAACAAGAACCTGAGGTTGTTCATCTCGAACCCTCAGAGAACGTGGAGGGTAATCGCTCTGATACCCTCCTAGCCTCAGGTAATACTTTTAAGCGTAATATTACCATTTCTTCTTCTATGAAAGCTAATGAGTCTTCTAGTACTCACTTAGCTACTCTGTTTACAGGTTCTTTAGGAGCAGATGTTGAAGGGCACCCTCAACTCCATCAGGATGACCCCTTCAACGACTTCATCTTCACGGATGCCGACCGTCAGCTAAGCGCAACTGAGCTACGACGGCAGTCCGCTGAAAGGAAATTGTAGGAGGTCCGCACGGCACTCCAGCAACAAGAGGACGCCCACGAGGCCCAGCTTCAGGCCTTGGAACTTGAGCTTGCAGCAGCCAAGGCCGCTGCCTCTGCCGCCGAAGCCGCCGCAGCCTCTGCCACTGCTGCCGCTGCCGCTGCCGCCCCTGCTCCTACTGGTGTCACCATCACCATACCTTGTCTGGATGCCATCCATGACAAGGTCTCTCAGGTGGCTACCTCCTCCTCCTCCCTTCAGGCGTCTGTTGACGACCTGAAGGCCACGGCGTTACCCGCTCTCTCCACAGCGGTCGACAACAACTCCACCTCCACCACCAACTTCCAACAAAGCGTGGTGCAGAGGTTGGATGCGCAGGAGACTGGCCTTCGACCCTCCAGGAGAAAGTGGCTGAACTTGCCACCGCAGTGAACTCGCTGACCACTGCTCCTCCTCCGCCGCCATCGTTCACCGCGGCAGACAGGGAACTTCTCCAGTCTCTACTCTCATCTTCCTTCATCAACAGGAAGCTGAACGCCGACATGGCCTCTCTCCTCCAGCGGAGTATTTCAACAGCTGCCTTGCAACAGGCACCTGTTGAGGGGGAGAGACAGCCAAGAGACCATTCCGTTTATTCCCCCTCCACCAACTGGAGAACCAACGAACAGGGGGGGGGGGACAAACGAGAATGAGGATGATGATGTAGACGATGATGATGATGAAGACGATGACACATTCTTCGTCGAGAAGGTACCAGCCTCAACGCCCACTCCAGGGCCTGCACAATCTCAGGGGGAGAACCGTGGTGCACCTGGTACGTTACTATTACCATCCTCTCCCTCATTCTCTGATAACCAACCAATCTCTACTCTCCTTAAATCTAAACCTACACCTGAAACCATCACCCTTGACACCTCCTCTGAAGACTCTCCAATAAACAACCTACAAATGGTTGTCCACCAACCACCTAAACAACCTACCCCTGAACCAACACCTCATTCTTCTCCTAAACAAACCTCTGAACCTGAAAACCAACAAAACTCTGACTTTCAGGATGTGAACTTTGGTTCTGTCACTGGTGAGATTATTCGCCTCATGGAGAATAGTCCATCAGAACAGACAAGAGCCGAATTAAGCAGAATGACTTTCAGAGTAACTCCTCTAAACCCTGAATCCATTCCCTCTAAACCAACCCGCTTTAACCCTGAAGCATCCTCTTCCAGAACCCCTGAAATAAGAGCCCCTCCTGAAACCATATGCCTATCATCAGATGATGAATTCATCTCTGATGACTTCTCTACCCCTGCTTCTTCTCCCAGATCTCCTCCCTCCAACTCTCCTAGATCAGAAGGTGAGAATTACCCTGACAACTCTGCTATTGTCAACAGGGATGGGCGTTTAGACGCCGTGATAGAGCGACTCGAGAGTACAAGAGTAAAAATTCCTCTTCGTACCTCTTGGGACTCCGAGTTCACCTATCTATCACAAGAGGAATACAACGCTGCTGTACAGGCTCAGGAGGAGCACAATAAGAAGCATAAGGAAGCCTTCCTCTCTGCTCAAGCCGCTCGAAGGCTTGCATCAGATTTTGTTGAAGAAGATGTAGAAATAAGTGCTGATCCTGTTCTAGCACAGAAGGCCGCGCTGAAGGTCTTCAACAGAAACGCTGAAGTTCAGTCTGAAGAAGTAAACACAGAGCTTGACTGGTGCAGAGACCGCCTTCACCTCAGAAAACATGGTGCTGCTATCTCTGGAATCCATCTCAGCCGAACTCGCGGCAAAAGAGCAAAAACATGGATCACCGTCAAACGCTCAGGAGTCAAGGATGTGCAACACACTCTTGACAAGTTGGAAAGATACAACTTGGCAGAGTGGAATGAAATCAGAAGCCTACTTCCCAAAGCCAACAGAAACTATCGGGCTGAAGTAGAAGAAGTCATTAATGGACTTATTGCACGCATCAGAAGAACAACCGAAATTCCTGATGACCTTCTCCAGCCTTCTTCAGCACTGCCTCAGCCACCTGTTCGAAGATCAGCCGGTGCTTCAACAAGGAGACCAACTCCTTGCATGCCCAGAATGGTTGTCAAGCCACTGGACCTCTCGATGCTTGATCTTTCACTCCCTCCAGGAGTCTCTCTCTCTGAAGGACAAGTCATCAGAGAACCTGTTCATGGTATTTGTGTAAGTGACAACTCCAAGATACTACGCTTTCAGCGTTTCAGCGAGCTACACAAAGCACCATATGAACACTTGGTTTCTGTTCTCTTCACTGCTCAAAGAGATAAGAAAAACCAAGATAATAAAGAGATTATTCGTCAGAGCTATACTCGATCATCGACTCGCCTTCAGCAATACTCCTGTCCCAATCGTAGTCAAGACTGAAGAATTTAGCGAAGACTCTGATAGTTAGAATATTTTTGTAAATTTTGCTTTCAGTACTTCACTTATGTACTCTTGTATTTTCTTTACTCTTGTAACCTGATTGAGATTAATGAAAATGCAATTCAGTGCATTGTACTTTATTCCATCATAGTACTGAAAAAGATCCCTCAAAACAGTAAATGGGACATGTACCTTTATGAGTTCTATTTCCTACTGTTTTATCTAGACTTAGAAATTTTTTTTCTTTCTAGACTTAGACAATTTCTCTGTTGTCTTATCATTATCATTTAGGGGGAGATTGTTGATCCAGCTCTCCTAAGACCTGATGAAATGATAATGATCCTGAATCTTTACTTAGTGAATAGGTTTTTACTTCTGTTATAGCTTGAGGAATTATCACTGAGTCTGTTCAGTGTTATTCCATGTTACTTATGCTGTAACTTATTTATATAGTAATCAGGATCAGGATCAGGAGACGAACGAGTCTGTTCTGCAGTCTACTGATCCTATCCACTGAAGTGAAGACCTCCTGAAGACATCAAGATCATACTCAAAGAACCATCAGCAACGTCGAAGACTTAGCTGATGACAGGAACAGCATGCTCGTGATCTGAAGACGGAACTCAGTGATAGCAGGCTGCTCAATATCGTATGACATCCTGAAGAATCATCAGGATACAAGTGACCCTGAACAGCACCAGCTTCAGGACCCTAGTCACTGATCAGTATCCTGATCCTAAAGGATTAGTGTAATGTCTTAGTCTAATGCACAAAAGGATTATACGCCTTTACTGACAAAAAAGTACATAAGGACAGTCTCTTTACTGTTCCCTCCGTACTTATCAGACCTCAAGGCAACTGTTTACACACTTCCTCTTTTGCACACCATGCAAAGAGTATTTGTTTATAGTAAATAGTACATAGGACCACTTACATTGTGACACGTACACAAAAGTGGTTCTGCATGCATTTAATGCATTGGGTATAAATAGGACTTGAAGAGATGTTCTCCATACTTCTTCTTCATTCTAAATCTACCCAAATCCTTTCTTTCTTTATTCCCTCTATCTTCTTTCTTACATCTTCTCACTCTAGTGCATAGTGAAAGAACTTAGATTGTTTAGTTTAGACTTATTTGTCTTTTCTATTTCCGCAACAATCTGTAAATTCATTTTGTTTATACAACAAGAATTTAAAAGTGAAAACTTGTGTGATTATATTCAACCCCCCCCCTTCTATAATCCCAAACACTATCCTTACTTGAAGGTCACCTCTTTGGGACCAACAAAAAGGTTTATAATCGAAGTTACCAAGAAAGCCTCCTTTGAGGAGTAGTTCAACGCGTTTCTTGTTTATGTGGCCCAAACGACAATGCCAGAGGTAAGTCTGATCCTCAATATCCTTGGATCGTTTACTTATATGATAGATTTCGCTACTGTTGTCTTGTAGATTTACAGTGTATAGACCATTTACGGGTGTAGCTTTAAAATAGAAAATATTATCTTTAAAGACTGAAATCATTTTATAATCATATTTATAATAAAAACCCTGGTCTACTAATAAATCAAAAGACAAAACATTCTTAATCATATTTGGAATGTAATAACAATTATCCAGTTCCAAAACTAGACCCGAGGGTAAACTAAGACTATAAGATCCCACGGCTTCAGCAATCAACGGAGTGCCTTCGCCAACTCGTAGGTTCGAACGGTCCTTCCTCAGAGTCTTTCTTCTAGTGAATCCCTGTAAATGATTACAAATGTGGTTACCACTGCCTGTATCAATTACCCATGATTCATAAGAAGTGATTAAGCAATCTATCATAAAGATACCTGGAGCATCGGGTAAACCGATTTGTATCTGGTCGATATTCATCGAGTGCTCGCAAATATCCTCGCTGCCGCACTCTGGGCAACTCAGATCTCCCAGCTCATCAATTATATCAGTGTCCATGAGATTCGCAGGTTCGGGTGCTGGCTCTAGACTGGCCAGGATATCTTCATGAACTTTATCCACGTCGTTCTTTGGTTCCTTCATGTAGGCACTAGCTGTGTCCTGAACTTCCTTTGTGAGGGAGAACCACATGAGATACACTAACTCTTCCTGAGTCATCTTGTACCCCAGACGTGATAAACATTTAAAAAGCCTTCTCATTTCAATAAGATGGTTTTTAACTGACTGACCTTTTTGCAGCTTCAGGGAGAGAATCTCTTGCATGATCAAAAGCTTGCCCGTATGCTTGTAGAAACCTAACTGGTTCTCTACATTTCTCACAACCTCGTGACAGAATTTCACTCTTAAGTCTCCCGTGAACTCGGGTGACATAGAGAAAACTAGAATGGACATTACATCCGATTCATCTGCCATAAATCTGAAATATTCAGCAAATTCCTCTTCAGGGGCATTGCTTTTAGGTCGTGACATGGGCTTATTGATCACATAAAGCTTACCCTGGGCACTCAAAACATTCTGTAAGTGTAACTTCCAAACTGGAAAGTTCTGGCCCGTAAGCTTCCACTTGCCCGTAATAAGGCGAAGTGATTCCTCAGGTGAATAAAACGGAATGCTAATTGGAGACATCTACAGAAGAATATAAATTCCAATTTAGTTTATAATTATATAATTCTAATAAATTATTACCCTTAAAATAAATTTATTAGACTAGAATCCATATTTCACATGTGTCGGGAAGCATGTGATCATGTCAAACCGACTTATGCGATTTATGGTAGGTAAAACTATACCAATCGTATTCCTACTCGAAAAATACGACTTCTAGATCGTCGGGACATCGGATATTTATAGTCCGTGCATATTTAGTCCCTCTAGTGCATTTTGGCCTGGTACCACCCAGTGAATAAATAATTACCAAAATAGATTGCACCACCCGGGACCTGGACAAACTCTGGCCGGTACCACCCGGAGATAATTCGCAGAGTTTTATCACCCTCCAGTTTCGGTTTGAACACGGGCGTTCATAGTGTGTGCACTTACAACGCCCTATGTACCTTACACCAGAGGTGCCCCCAAAGTGGGTTGCACTTACTAATCTATGATTTGAACAAGGGTTATAAATGCCAGTTTTCAAAAACTTTGGATCCAAACACAAACTGTATTTGTTTCCAATTTTACCCCTTTTTAAAAAAAAATATTTAATTTTTAAAAAAGCAAATGCTTATATTTAAAAATTACGTAACTTAAGCAACCACGCAATATAACTAATAAATATAAACAACCACGCAGATTAAGCAATCGTAAACAACTACGCAGTTTAAATAACACGTCATAGTCTAAAACCCTTAACTATTGTCGTTTTGTGAGCCAATACAAAACGACGGTCCAATTCCTAAGGGACAAAAACTTCTCGGTGCTCCCACTGGCTCCAAGCTCCATGATCGTCTCCTTGACTTCGTCTTCAAGTTTCAACATTACAATATAATCGGGTTGTAAATGGCACGCAGGCCTCCCGCAATAAATAATACTTAAAATAAATAAAATATAAAACCGCAACCATGGGTCTAAGGGTTTGACTATGACAACAAAATCTTGACTAGATTTTACAGAAATAATTAAACGATTAAATCTAATTTAATTAAATCAAATAATTAATTTAGTAATTAACAAAATTAACCACTAGGGTTCAGAACCTTATCTGGTTTAGGATAAACCCTTATCAGTTATCGATTAATCGAACCGATCTTGATCCGAAAACAACCACGTTACTATCAATCCAACTAACGATGGTAGTGACTTGATGCCACCACCACCGCCGTGGTTCAACACCACCACCAATCACCGCCGGCAACAGCAGCGGTTTAACACCACCGCTGTCGCCGTGGTCGCGCAACAAACGAACCAGCCACCACCACACGCTGTGGTGTGGCCGACGGTCAATCATCGTCGATCACTACTCGGGAAAAACACGATGAAGCCGCAATTGCTACCACCGCTACCGCTCCCGGCGTTTGTTCAATCGATCGCCACCACTGCTGTGGCTTTCGATTTCGATCAAGATCACCACCACCATCATCGGTCCGATTGTTATCGCCATCACCGGCGACGATTTTGATGGAATCAACCATCGCCATCACCACCGGCTTGGATTTCGACGGCAGCCGCGGCTTGCGCCACCACCACCGTCGCTTCCAGCGACAACAAACAACCACGCCGCCATCATCACGACAGCAGCGGCTTCTCGCCACCACCGCCATGATGTGCGGCCTCAAATAAAACGTACTGCCATCACCACCGCCGGTAAATCGGCCTGGTGGTTGAACCAATTACCACCGTCACCACAAACGGTGGTGCGGTGGTCGGCTTTCCGCCGTATCCCCATCGCCATCACACGGCTGTGTGGTGGTCTTCGAACATAACAGCCGCCGCTACCACCATTCGGCTTTTTGGGTCTGGTAGCCGGCGGCCACCACCAACTGTGGTGAGCCGTCGGTGGCTTTGTGGTGGCGCGGTGGTTGGTTCGGTCGGCTAACTGCCGCCGTTCCACCATCGGTTTTCGATTCGTTTAGGTTTTTAGGAAAAAATTCGATTTTTAAACAATTCAAAAAACAAATTTTAAACCTAATCATCAATCAATTAAACCTGATCTGTAGGTTTAAGAAGTGGCTCTGATACCACTGTTGGGAACCGTAGGCACTAATGGTGCGCAGCGGATAACAAAAACGATTCCCAAACCCGGACCCATCTTAAACCTTAACAGACACAATCAAAGTAGGTTTAGCAATTTTACCTTTTGCGAGTAGACTTCCGGAAAGCTGGCAGGGGTTACACCGCTACTGGCACCACGCGAGAAGGTTGCTAGACCACCACCAAGGATTACTCCGAAAAACGAACGCGACCCTGTTCTTGGGATTGGCGCCGGTTTTAGTGAGAGAGAGAGAGAGAGAGTTTTTCTGGGTTTGTAAAATTGAATGACTGATGATCAACTGACAAACCCTTTAACCCTATATTTATATGGATAAGGCTAGAATTTTATTCCATATAAAATTCTTTGGTAATTATCTCTAAATATAATTCCCATAAATAACTAATTAATTCATCTAATTAATTAATTATAAATAAATAGTTTAACTAACTATTTATATATTAACTCTCTCATTAAATAATTAATAATCAATTAATTATTTCTCATGTAATCCAAACGTTCTCATTTTGGCGTGCAGCGGTGTGACCTACTAGTGTCCTATAACATTGGATACGGTAACCCTGTTACTGTCTCGCACATAATCCTAACAGCATCGGCTGCCGCCGTTCTGATGGTGGTGTCCAGCGGCGGTGGCTCCCTTGGTGGCCGCCGCTGCTGTTGTTAGATGGACTAGCGGTGGTGGTGGTAACCGCCGCCGCTGCTGCAATTTTTCGAGGTGGTGACCGGTGGGAACGGCGGGTTTCCGTCGTTGCTGTCATGCTAAGGAGAAGGCTGCCGGGCGGTGTACGGCTGTCTGGTAGCGGTGTCGCGAGCCGGATTGACAACCGGGTAGACCCGTAAGTCGTCACGATACCGTTAGTTCACTCGTAAACAAGTTGCGTTGAGTGTATAGGGGATTAAGCGAGTGGGTTCTTACGAAGGTGCGTGTGTCTACGTGTTTTAATTTCAGATTTGTTGCGTGGGTTGTCGTTTACGCGGAATAGCTAGATTGCGGTCATAACGAGGTGAGTGGGTTTACGTGTATTATATTGTGACTGCATGTATGTGTATATTGATGAGTTGATGTAGCCGGATCGTGGGACGATTCGAAGAGCGAGCAATCGCTAAGGCCGGGTCGTGGGACGACTCAGTGGGTGGGCAACCACTAAGGTCGGAACTGCGGGGCGGTCCGATGAACGGGAAACCGTTAATGTGGATGATGTATGTGTATATATGTATATGTGTGTTATGATATAGTGAACGTATTATCTGCTCACTAAGCGGTTGCGCTTATCCCACGTTTTATTTTTCTTTTAAAGGTACCAGCTCGAGCATGGATAAGGGCAAGGCTCCGGCTTGATGGGATCCGACGAGACAGCTTCCGATCTTAGACTTGATTATTATTTGGAACTTGGTTTTGGGTTTTATTTTAACTGACGTATTAAATTTTAAAGTTATTGATTTTTATGAAAAATTTTAGTTTTTTTTGAGAATTGGGTGTTACAACAACGATCCATGAGTACAAAGGACGATGCACGGATGGAGAAAGATCCACGAGTATAGAGAACGATGATCAAATTTGTGAAGAGGGAGATTAGATTCGTTGGGAAATGGGGTATCAGCGCAGAGTGGATGGGAGGTTAGATTTTGTAACACCCTACCGACCACGACACAATATTGTCCACTTTCCCCTACTGGCTCACAACTTTTTTTCTGGCTACCTAGTGAGGACCTCCCAGGAGGTGTCCTATCCCGGTATTGCTCCCACCTAAGCACGCTTAACTGTACATATCCAACAACCTGTCGTGCATGTGGCCCAAAACGCGTTATTGTCTTGGGAGGCCAATGTTTACTTATAAACCTAACATCTCCTGTCCAAAGCTATATAATATATAGTTAAACTTATATATATATATATATATAGAGAGAGAGAGATGTTCAAATGAGAAGTGCTAAAAATACGAAGTAGAGAAGTGATCTACACTACTCATCCGGTCAATAAAGGTGGCTTTGACCGGTTACGGTGGACGCGATCACGGGGATTGACGCGATTCATGGGAGGGTAGGGATTATTAAAGGAGGGGACCCGGTCAAAGTCGTCTTTATTGATCGGATGAGTGGTGAAGATCACTTCTCTACTTTTTATTTTTTTTAGCACTTCTCATTTGAACCTAATACTATATATATTTCCCTCTATATATATAGGGTTAGGTTCAAATGTGAACTTAATTTTGGTTGCGAACGTAAAGATGAATCTCAGCCACACATCTTCGGTTATGGTGGGCGCGCTCACGGAGGATTGACGCGATTCATGGGAGGGTGAAGATTATTAAAGGAGGGGACCTGATTAAAGCCGCATTTATTGACCGGATGAGTGAATGAGATTCGTCCTTATATTCATAACCAAAATTGAGTTCACATTTGAACTTTTCTATATAGAGGAAAGTTATTATACAACCCAGTAAAAGGTTACAACCAGTACAACCTTCATCTAAACCATTTATTTTAATCCGTTCACTATGATTGATTACTCGATTCATCTATGATTAGTAATTTCATGCAATAATCTAACCTATAATGCATGGTATTTTCATTAAATGCCTATTATAACATGGGATGCACATTGGTTCATGAATGTTTAATGGAAGTATCACTTTCATGCAATTCATCGCATAAATCATTATGTGCATTGACATTTGTTGTTGAAATTCGATGAAATCATGTAAGTACATTTAGAGAACCGATGATAATCTATATAAATGGGTTAAATAATTGATTTAGATGAAGGTTGTACGGGTTGTAACATTTTAAGGGGTTGTATAATAACCGTGGCCTATATTATACATAACTTTGGATTGTAAATATTATATATAAAATTTATCAAAATAATATATATATATATATATATATATATGTAGAGGAAAGTTCAAACGTGAACCACTTTTTGGTTGTGAACGTGAGGACAACCGAGAGCGCGACACGTGGCGGCTTTGAGTGTGGTCCCCCTCTTTAATTCAATGCCCTCCCATGTATCGCGCCTAGTCATCCGCCGTGGACTTGACGAGGCGCCTAGTCATCCACCGTGGACTTGACGTGGCACCTAGTCATCCGCCACGTGTCGCGCTCTCGGTTGTCCTCACGTTCACAACCAAAGAGTGGTTCACATTTGAACCCACCCCTATATATATATATATATATTAGTGGTTGGTTGATGGGTTGTGCTGTGTTGAGTTTTTATAACCCAATTTCAATTCTTCTAAATAGCGGGTTGATGAGTCGAGTTTGATTGGATTCATATCGGGCTGAATTACTCGGGTTTTGCAAGTAGACGGTTTTCTATTCACCCATAGTTAAGTTAGGGGGTGTTTGGGAGGGCTTATTTGAAGGTGCTTATAACTTATTTCATCCTGAAGAAGCAAATAAGTTAAAATAAAGTGTTTGGATAGCTATTTTTAAAAGCTCCTTGTTTCATCCCCTAAAAGCTAATAAGTCATTTTTGAAAAGTCACTCCCTACTAACTTATCAAAAACTCCTTATCAAAAACCCCTAAAAGCTAATAAGCTAATCCAAACACTTTTTAAAATACTCCTTTTCCACACCACATAAGTTAATAAGTACTTTTGCCAAAAGTCATAAGTTATTTTAAATAAGCCTTCCCAAACACCCTCTTAATAGGCGTGGAGAGTGAAGATTGGGAAGAGGATACACCAAAGTTAAGGGATTTGGTTATGATTATTTTTTATTTTTAATTAAAAGTGAGAATAAAATACAAAAAGACAAAACCACCCCTCATCTAACTTATTTTTCTAATGATGGTTAAAGGAAGGGACCAAATTCGGTCGTTTTTACATGTCACAATGACAAAATTGTATGGACCAAATGTATTACAAACAACAAACCACAAGGATCAAATTTATAGTTTACTCTAATCTTTATAGCAGAAACTATAGTGAATTACATATTTGGTCCCTGTAGTTTGGTAATTTTAACACTTTGGATTAATTTTAAAAATATCTATGGATTTGGTACTAGTGGGTTGCATTTCATAATGCTTTGGGTCCTTGAGTATTCGTCAACTTTTCTATTAAATGGGTTTAGCACAGGGGTATTTTGGTCATTTAGTAGTTTATTCATTTTTTATTAATTTTTTTCTTTGATTTGATTTTTCATCCTCCACCACCACCACCAAAATCATAATTTTTCATAAACCCATAAACTATAAACCAAAATCTAATTAAATTTATAAACCCATCTAGATTTAAAAACCAAATCTGATAAATCCTTAAACCCATAAAAAATCACTTCGTGTTCTTCGGCTACAACCTTTTTTCTGGCAAGAACCCCCGACCAAAGCAAACTATCCATCCCCCTTCTTCTTCTCCCTTTTTTCGGTGAACCCCTTGCCAGAGTCTTCATCTCTCCCATTACCTTTGTCTAAGTACTGCACCACAGATACCTTGTTTCTGTACACCCACCAACAACTAGCCTTAATCAAGAAAAACCCTAAGAAAATATTAGTAATTGTGTGCATAAGTTGACAAACCAGTGATTGCACATCCAATGTTACAAGACACTTGAGGGTCACACCTATGAGGACCTGTAAATCGAATAAGTTAAGAGAAACCCAGAAATGGAGAAATTGAATTTATAATAGTCAATTATAATTCAAAATGAGGGATTGGATTTATAAATCAGTCGGGAAATTTCAGTCAGAAATCCCAAAGTTGGGGGTTTGTTAATTAATTAAGAGAATTATATATTTATTAGATCAAATAAATATATAATAGAGTATTTTAATTCATTAGAAGTGATTATCTAGAATAATCTTTTTCTTGAAAAAGGAGAAAAGAATAAGATAATTACTAGGAAACTGAGTCATAAGGAAACTGTATTTTCCTCCATATAAATAAACCTTATGGGTTTAAGGTAAATCAATTAATTATAATCCATCATTCAGTTTCCAGACAACTCTCTCAACCCTCTCTCTCTCTCCCATTATCGCCGCCCCCTCCCCTCTCCTAATAACCAGTTCGGTTTTAGTTTGGGTTTCTCGTTCTGCTAGAGGAACATTCGTTGGTTGTTCATAGGTGGATTAATACTCGAGCAATCCAGGTATTTTTAGACTGCTTTTATTGATTAAACTAATGAAGCGAAAGATAGTGGTTTCCGGGTTTAAACCACAAAACGCTTCCGCAAAAATCTTAGTGTTTCTCGGGTCAGTCATGGTTCGGGAATCACAGTTAAAAACCCAACAGTGGTATCAGAGCCACGTTTTTCGTTTTATTTGTTTAAAGTTTATTATAGATCCGTTAAAAATTTGAAAGCTTTTCGTATAAAAATCTGATTTTTATCCAGTTTTGGTTTTATCGTATTAAAAACCCTAACCGACGATCGGCGGTGACCGGATCACCAGGCCGATCGCCGGCGTTCCTTGACCGCAACAAGACCATTGCCGCGGCCGCACCACAGCTAGTGGTGGCGGCACCGGCGGCTGACCGTGGAATCACCAGGCCACGCCACCAGCTACGTGGTGGTGGCCGAAATCATTCGCTGCCGAGAGACCGCCGAGGCCGCACCACCAGTTTGGTGGCGGCCCGGACGACCGAACGATCACAGCCGCACCACCAGATGGGTGGTGGCGGGCGCTGTCGATAAAACAAACGGCGATGGTGGCGATCGATGGTGGCAATAGTCAGCTGTAGAATGGCCACCACGGCTTTGGTGACCAAATTGCGACCACCAGAAACCACTTTGGTGGTGGTGGTGTACGACATCGTTTGGTGGCAAACCGGCCACCGCTGGCTGCCAAACGGCCGCGCCAAGCGGTGGCGGTAGTCGATTGATCGTCGGCCACGACCGCCAGAAGCCACCACGGTGGTGGATAGTGGCAATTGATAAACGACGACGGCCATCACCGCTGTCTTTGGACAGCGATGACGATGGCGGTGTTGGTTGTGATCGCAAGTGATGGTGGGGGTGGTCAATGGCCGCCTGTGGGTGGCGTTGGCCGCCGCCGCCAGACCAACCGCCGCTGGCTGCCTCACGGCCGCGCCTAGCGGTGGTGGTGGTCGGCGAATCCAGACCGCAACCACCAAAAACCACCTTGGTGGTGGTAGTATACGGCGTCGTTGGTGGCGGTACTCGATCGGGTGGCAGACCGAAACCACCAGAAGCCACCACAGTGGCGGTGGTGAACGGTGTCGACAGGTAGGGTAAGACCGACCGCCGCTGGCCAAGCCTAGCGGTGGTGATAATCTGACCTAGGTTCGCGCCGCGAGGATACTAGCACGCGCCGTGAAAGATGACGGTGGTAATATTTGTGCTCCTACTGTTGTCGATGTCCAAAAACTAGTAGTTCGCGCCGCGAACAGTAGGCTCGCGCCGCGAGTGGCGACCCGTATAGGTTGCTGCAAGCAGAGCTCAGTTCGAGCCGTGAGCGATGGTCACCAGGTCTATCGCGCCGTGAGAGGTACTGATAGGGTTTTTCGATTTACGAAAAACGGGTAAAGGCCCAAACAATTGACAGTTTGGTAATAGGCCCAAGGCCCAGTTATTGCCAGTTTGGTAATGGGTTTAAAGGCTCATTTTTTTTGGACCAAGTTTTCTAGAAAATTTTATCATCCAAGTTTTTTAACCCGTACGGTCAAATGGTTTTTGTAAGAAACCAAATTATTTTTAAAAAAGGGAAAAATCCGTTATAAAACTAATTTATTTGTCTTATGTTTTGATTTTTCAATTTTAAAATATTGGATTGAGATTTATAAAACGGCTTGTTTTTATAAATCAATTAAGATCGTTTTTCGAAAAATGAAACAAGACATTTTAATGGATTTAAGGTTATCATTTATAAAATAGTTTGTTTTTATAAACCAGATTGAAAATCAAGTTTTACGAAAAGAGAGACGGGATAATTGTTTAACGGATCTAGGATTGTTCTTCCACTTTGTCGCTTTATTATATATTGCTTTATATATGAATGCGTGGTTGATTAAGTATGTGCCTATTATAGGATTTGCCAACTTAGACCCTTTTTGGAATTTTATGGGGAGGCCTGCGTGCCGTTTACAACCCCTTTGTAATAATGACCATAGGATAATAGTCTTTTGTTTTACCAACGAAGAAGGCGAGGCCAGTCGAAGCTATGCAAGAAAAACATTTTTCTTTTTCCCGGAGTTCTAACAAGGATGTCGGAGCCAGTGGGAGCTACGCAAGGTGTTAGAGTTTTTTCTAGGAAATAGGTCATAAATGGTCCTTAGGAATGTAAGTTGGCAAACCTATAATTAGTTACTTTTAAACTGTGTAGCTATAGACTTTAACTGCATGGTTGAACGTTTATTTGTGATATCCTACATGGTTTTAGAATAGGAATTTTAAACTAACTATTATCGCAATATAGGGTAGGTTTTTATGATTAAAATCACCAGTTTTTCGAACCTTTTTCCAAACGGTAGATTTTATTCTTAAACCTATAAATAATTGTCTCATCTAAAAGGCAAGTTGACAAAAACAGTTAGTTTTAATCAACTAAGTATGCTATTAAACAGTTAGTTTTAAATATCATGTATGTTTGAAACAGTTAGTTTAAAACATCAGTTGCCTTTATAACAATCAGTTTTTCAGAATTATGTTTTTTTCAAAAATCCTGGAAATAAAAGTTTTTCAAAACCCCGAAAATCATAGATCAGTAGTGCAATCCATCTAGGGGCACCTCCGGCATAAGGTACGTGGGTGTTCTAAGAGAACACACCTTGAACATCCACGTTCAAACTGAAGCTGGAGGGGTTACATAACTCTGCGAATAATCTCCGGGTGGTACCGGCCAGAGTAAAGTGATCAGGTTACCAAAATGGTGAGATCTATTTTGGTACTGTTAAGTTCACCGGGAGGTACCGGGCCAAAATGCACTAAGAGGGACCGAAACATGCACGGATAGTTACCGTGGTCCCGAAAAGATCTAGGAGTCATGTCAGTTAGATATGATTGGTAAAAGTCCATACCTACCGAAATAAATGCGGGCCTGATGGAGTAAGAATACACCGCACATCAGGACGTATAAAATAAGGATCCTAGTCCAATAAATTGATCATTTAAGGGTTTATTGATATTTATTGGAATTTAATCTATTTACAGTTGCTAAAAACCAAAAGTTTTATTATGTGTAGATGGCAAGCACTGTTACCAGCACAAACAATCTTTCCCTCCGCTCTATCCTTGAGAAGGACAAGTTAACCGGCCCCAATTTCCTTGACTGGGAGCGCAATCTGATGATTGTGCTCAGACACGAAAGGAAATGGTATGTCCTTGAAGAGCCTCTTGGGGAGGCTCCTCCAGCATATGCTCCGGCTGCTGCTAGAAATGCTCACAAGAAGCATTCAGATGATCTGCTAGATGTCGCCTGTCTCATGCTTGCAACTATGAGCCCAGATCTACAAACAGGGCTCATAAACACAAATGCTTATGACATGATCCGCCAGTTGAGGGACATGTTCCAGACACAGGCTCGTACAAAACGTTACGATGCCACAAAAGCATTTAATGAATGCAAGATGATTAAATGGACATTAGTAAGTGACCATGTCATGAAAATGAAACGACACTTGGATCATCTGGAGAGGCTTGGTCACCCAGTTCCGTTGCAGCTAGCAACGGATACTATACTCAATTCACTGTCAGATGACTACAAGCCCTTTGTAGTCAATTACAACATGAATAACATGGAGAAGTCAATAGCAGAATTGCACTCCATGCTTAAGACAGCTGAATTGAATATGGGGACCAAGAATAAAACCAAGGATGTCCTGATGGTAAGAGATGGAGGGGTGAAAAAGAAGCATGGGCATACAAGCACCAGCAAAGGGAAAGGACCAGTACAGGCCATCCAGAGTGCACCCAAGGTTCATAACAAAGGCAAAGGCAAGGGCAGGGGCAAGAAGGATAAGCCAAATAAAGCTAGGACCGAGAATCGCTGCTTCACGTGCAATGAGGTTGGTCACTGGAGGCAAAACTGCCCAAAGCGTCATGAAGAAGGTATGTAAACCTCATATATTTATGACTGCTTTAGTTTGTCACTTTTTACTTGTTAGTTTACAAGTATACTGATACCTAGAGCAAATGACTATTGCAGGTGGTCAGAAGTGAGGTGCCCAGGAGTTGCAAGGATCAAGGTAAAAGTTCATTTTGGATATTTTCTTTCAAGACATTCTTTATTATTTTAAACAGTTATTTTTGGTTTATGGCTACTTTTTAAATACTTATAATTTATTGAATGATTTAAAATTTTTATAAGTTATTGTCTTGAATAAATATCTGCTATGCATGAAGTTTTAAATCTGACGAAGTCAAGTTTTGACTTGATTAGATCCTAGATATTGCCTATTATAGTTACTTCAATGTTTTTAATTAAATTGAAGTAATTTATATGAAAACTGTCAAAAACACACGAAATACTTTAGGAATGTGTTTTTGGGAATAAGACATTTATGAGTAAAAGATTATGAAA
This sequence comes from Centaurea solstitialis, assembly GCA_030169165.1. Classification (NCBI taxonomy): domain Eukaryota; kingdom Viridiplantae; phylum Streptophyta; class Magnoliopsida; order Asterales; family Asteraceae; genus Centaurea; species Centaurea solstitialis. The sequence continues at coordinate 51,789,273 of CM058043.1, forward strand.
TATTTTGTGATCAGGGTTAGTTACTTAAAATGTTTTTGAAGAGAATCTAGGATATTAACTTAGACAGCGTTAATAACAGTATTTATAAAACTAGGAAAATTCTAAGTTTTGGAATTAGGATTTAACATAATCCAGTTAAGTTTTATAAATAGAATTCTCAAGTTTATTACTTAAAATAGAATTGACTAATCAAAGCTTTGACTAAGTCAATAGTAAATTTTGAGTAATAGTTGGTTTTCATATAGGCTAGTGGGAGCCCAGTTTATTCTCTATCTAGTTTAAGATAAAGAATGAAAGATATCTTTATTGATTCAATATATCTCGGAATTCATGATCCAGGTAGGATAAGAGTTCATGAAATACCTTACAGTCAAAAGGATAAAAGTTTCAAAGTATTTGAGACAAATGTCTAGAATGACTGTAAATCAATAATTAAAATGTTGGAATAATTAATAAAGATAGAATTCCAGTAAATTTGCCACCATAGTAAATGGAATCTGATTTCAGGTAGAAATCATTCATCTACACAGCAACTAAGGAAAGTTGCAGTTTAATTTTGCATATTCAGAGAGAAACTAGGAGTTATTCCAGGTCTCCAAGTTCAGAGAATATGATAAAATAAAAGACTAATTTTGTTTAAGTGCTTGCAAAACAATAATTAGCATAATCAAGTGGATTGTATCAGTAAATACAAACTTGTATTATTTGGTTATCGCTTTGATTAAAATGGTAAACTTTAATCAAAGGATTTAAACTGAAGATAGGTGATACTTCATTTTAGATCAGTATTTAACAAACGTTAAATAGATATCATGAAAGTTATTAAGAAATGTCACTAATTTTGTTATTATTACAGAGTGTAATATGGAGTATACAAAATTAAATTCTTTATCACTTTTATAAAATTTTGCATGTTTTATAATCCAGGAGTGAAACTAGTTTTTCATTCAAAATTGTCCGTGACAACTTATCATTGTGGGAACTTGATAGGGTGTTAAAGTCATTGTGAACTTTTGGGTAGTTATGATCAGTCGTTGAATAACAGCTACAAGTGTTGTAGACCAAAAGTTGCACAGATATTCGATAGAGTAGCGAATATTGGACGTGATCCGCGGTTGAGATTACTTCTTGAATTTTGTCATAAGTAAAATCTCACAGTGGTTGTCCCTATCACCTGAGGTATCTGGTTTGATATCATGAGGACTGCTGGATACTTAGTGCGTTCAACCGCTACACCGTAAACAGGGTGGCTATAAAGGGCGTAACTGGATTCAGCGGAAGCCGTGGTATTAAATGCGGATATGCAAGATGGGATTTGCACCTCTTCTCAGAAGAGAGATATTTCTGGGCCCCTTGACTGACTGAATATACTGATGAAGTGCATGGCCATGCCTAAATGAACTGATTAGTTCTTTGTCGTTTACCTATCAGTAGAAGTCAGATAGTCAAGAAACAGAATCTTGAGTATTAAGAGTTGACTCTATCCAGGCTCATACTCAAAGATGAAATATCGTGTTGTAAAGGGAAAAGCCAAGATATACCCAATTTATGAACAGCTGTTTCATAAATGTTAAAGTTTGAATCACCTATCTGGGTATAAGAGTTCTTGTAACCTGGTTAGCCTAAGTGCCTGTCTTGGGGCCTCCTTAGGTCAGTGTGATCAAGGCGGTATTGCCAACTTGCACAAGTGGGAGTCTATTAGTAATTGTGTGCATAAGTTGACAAACCAGTGATTGCACATCCAATGTTACAAGACACTTGAGGGTCACACCTATGAGGACCTGTAAATCGAATAAGTTAAGAGAAACCCAGAAATGGAGAAATTGAATTTATAATAGTCAATTATAATTCAAAATGAGGGATTGGATTTATAAATAGTCATTTATAAATCAGTCGGGAAATTTCAGTCAGAAATCCCAAAGTTGGGGGTTTGTTAATTAATTAAGAGAATTATATATTTATTAGATCAAATAAATATATAATAGAATATTTTAATTAATTAGAAGTGATTATCTAGAATAATCTTTTTCTTGAAAAAGGAGAAAAGAATAAGATAATTACTAGGAAACTGAGTCATAAGGAAACTGTATTTTCCTCCATATAAATAAACCTTATGGGTTTAAGGTAAATCAATTAATTATAATCCATCATTCAGTTTCCAGACAACTCTCTCAACCCTCTCTCTCTCTCTCTCTCTCTCTCTCTCCTCCCATTATCGCCGCCCCCTCCCCTCTCCTAATAACCAGTTCGGTTTTAGTTTGGGTTTCTCGTTCTGCTAGAGGAACATTCGTTGGTTGTTCATAGGTGGATTAATACTCGAGCAATCCAGGTATTTTTTAGACTGCTTTTATTGATTAAACTAATGAAACGAAAGATAGTGGTTTCCGGGTTTAAACCACAAAACGCTTCCGCAAAAATCTTAGTGTTTCTCGGGTCAGTGTGACAACCCTCCACTTTCCACCTCAGGTCAATAAGACCTTAACTAATTTACCGGAGCAGAACAGTATTTTGTACTGTCATTTTGACAATAACTATATTATATGACAACATTTATTGCTTAATGGCTAGATAAGTGCCTTTGATATTACTGAGTCGCCACTATAGTCGGTACGCAAAACCGACTGACTGTTAACAGCAGGTCCCGATTCCGACCACTAGACTGTCGAATTAATTTTTAAATGACCCAAAATATTAAAATATCAATTTCTAATAAGTTCCTTAATAAAAATTCGAAAACTGCTTTCGTTACGCAAAAATCGCAAAAAAAACGCGCGTTTTCGGTAACGATTTCCAATTTTAGCAGCTTTTTACACCCAATACTACAATAATCTTTTAAAACCACAACTTTTATGATTTGAGATCAGCCATATTTAATTAAATGAGCTTCTAGAAGCCCATGGTTTCAAATAAAACTAGGGAACAAGATTCCTAAACAAACCAATGTGTGTTTAACCACTTACACACTTCATTCTACACCAACACACCACACCACCTTCCTCCCACCTTCCTATGAACGTCCCAAACACCCCCTTCCTCTATTTTGATGATTTAAATCCCCAACTCTCCTCATTTTCCTTCATTGTTCATCATCCCTCTCTCTCTAACTTCTCTCTACAATTCTTCTCTCAAAACTCTCCTACTTCTCTCTACATTTCTTCTTGAAGATCTTCAAATCTTCAAGTCTTCAAGGTGAGAATCCATCAAAAACCATCATCTCTTCTTCATCAAATCATCATCACTCAATGGTGTGAGATGAAAGTACTTACATTCTATGCATAGGAAATCATCTAGGATCACCCAAAAGTTGAGATGAATGGATGATCTTCACAATTCTTGTTCATAATTTACATTTCAAGTATTTCCTATATGTTCTTGTTTCCTCTTATTATTTCGTATAAATGCAATAAGAGTGGTAAATCCCTCATTGCATGTTGTTAGTTTATGCATATTGTTGTTATATTCATTGTGAATAAAGCAATAAGTGAGGTTATAAACCCACATTGCTTCATTAAACATATTCTTATTTTTGTTTTCTCATGATCATCTACCATCTTGCATGTGGTTTAGATGAATTCATATAGCCAAATACCCTTTCTTTGCTTGGATCCTCTAAAGATTCAAGCAATAAGTGAGTTGATGGCTTATGAACACCTTCTTGTTGTTTAATTTGGTAAATATGTGAATGCATGTGTAAAATGTGTTTTATGAAGTGATATTCCTTTAAACACATCTGGATTTGAGCTTTGGTAAAGAGAAATCATCATAAAATTTACTAAACAAAAGAAACATTTTGTTATTCAACAACTAGTCTAAAATTCGTCCAACAGATTCTGGACAGATTCGGACCCAACTTCGAGAGGCCATAACTCCTTCATAAAATGTCCAAATGACATGATTCTTTTTTTTAAATTCAAGTTCATTGAGTTATCATTCAAACCCCACTGGCCGTTTGCACAAATTCCAAGTTACGGACCCTCAAACAGTCCGTACAAAAAGATTGCGCAACAGCTCTAGTTGCTGTCACTATTTTAATAAACCTTCTGTTTCAGGACCCTAACCTTTTCCAAAAATTATGAAATTTGGTCAGTAGTTAGTAAACTCATATGGCTAAAACATATTAAAATTTCGTAATTTTTAGAGTTATGCATCATACCCAAATGCATGTCCCAAAACAGCCTCCGAATCTGTCAAGAATGGGGAAAAACTGAAAAATGTTATTTTATGTGAAATCTTATTCCTTCTCAAACACTTTCATCCATGAACGTTAAAAGATTATTGGAAGGATAAATGGGGTAAATCAACATAAAACACACATGCATGACCATATACCAACTTTTACACTTCGGTTATAATTACCAAAGTACGTATTTTTCGACAATCGTTATAAACACTAAAGTTTCGTTCGCGCGTATATTTTTACTTTAACTTAAGGAACTTAAATGGGTCAAGCAACTTATTACAACACTTTATATCACTAGGTCGGAATTCGGTGGAACCTCGCTAACTCGGGACTCATGAACCAACAACTCGGTGAGTTATTCACGGCCCCTTTTTACGTTTTTTTTACATTTTTGGGGTGAAAAGCATGATAAAACTACCGGTTGATTAAACTTTTAAAACGATTTGTGGAACGATTTTGTGGAACGATTTTGTGGAACGATTTTGTGGAACGATTTTGTGGAACGATTTTGTGGAACGATTTTGTGGAACGATATGTTTTTGGAACGATTTTTGTGGCTATGGTATGCATACTTATCTAGATTAATTGGGTGTTTTTCTTATCGCAAGTCCTCGTACACACTACTAAGTCTAATTCACTGCGGTGGACCGAGTAATCAATGGTAGCGCTATCGGGTTGGCAACCCCACCTTTCGTACCCCGCTTGCAACGGGGTTGGTAACGATAACGATTGGTGTTTAATTACTTTTTGTGGAACGATTGTTGTGTCATGTTGCGATAAGCATGGCATTGCGGGGCAAAAACTATGTTTCTAAGAGATTAGTAGTGGCTCGTTAATCTTGTGTGTAAGTATTGCCTGATAAGTACCATATGCCGGGATTTTGCGAGACACGCGCCTAATGGCGAAACCCGCGCAAAATCCAACTATTCAGTTTATTGCTTGAACTTGTTACATATCTCCGGTATTATTTTTGTAACACGAACTATATGTATGTGTGTTGTTAAACCCGTGAACTCACCAACTATGACGATAGTTGACCTTTTTAACTCTCATGCTTTTCAGGCGAGCCAAAGTAAGAAAGATTGAAATGCACGTGTGTTACGCCTTCATGCATATCAAGATTAAATTTCCTTTCCGTTGTAATTTGATTTTCGTTGTAATAATTTTTAAGATTTTAGTACAATGTAACATTGTAAAACTCAATTATTTTGATATGCTATGGCGTTTATTGTCTATATTTGTGTTGTGCTACTTTGCGCTGTTACACTCCGTGTTTCCGCTTTAGCGGGGTGTGACAGACTTGGTATCAGAGCCAAGGCTATAGAGAATAACGATTTTCTGACGAGAAAATCAAATACTATAGCCATCAAAATATAGCAACGGAAAGATGAACTTTTCTAAAAATATTTTTCCTATACTTCTAAAGTGATTGACCCGAGAGTCGTTTATTGGGTCTTAATTAAACATAGCCTGATCAACTATGTTTAGTCAAGAGGCAATAACACGAAACTAGGGAAAGTTACGATGGGAGTATAAAAACCATAAAGTTTTTCATACATGGCATATTGTGTGTGTGGTCACGATGCACTGAATAGTTATAATGACACTATGAGACACTAATGCGTTAGTAATAGGAAGCCACTATCGAACTTACTTATTAAGATATGTAAACGTTTCAGTCACTATGTCGTCAAACGCTAGATGGACCTCCGAAGAGGAAGAGGACCCTTCCAAAAACTCAGGATCGGATATCGAAGTGTCGAGTGATGATGCCTCCGACGACTCGCACCCAATTCCCCCTGTAGATGTCGTACCTCAACCCTCGCCGGATAACCCCGCACCTGAACCGAACCTCCCTAGGCCTCGCACTAGAGAGACCGCTAGGAAGAGAGTTCTTCCTCCCATTGCTAGTAGAATCACTATCCCCCGTGACCTTGCTGCCGGACCCTCCCGTGCCCCTCCGGGAGTACCCATTCTGAGATGCGTGGAACTACCGATGAAAGATACTCGTAGGATTAGTATCCTTGAGAATAGGATTCAGAAGTTCCAGACTAGGATAGATAAACAAGCGCAAGTCATACGTGCACTGACTGAGTTGACTCATATGCTGGAGCAAGCTACTTCGGGAGCTGTAGAAAGAGCCGTGACGGTCGGGCGGATGGCTTGGAGGACGGAGCTACGATGTCAAGCAGTGACTATCTTTGTAGTGATTGTTGGGCTTGTGATTCTTGTGCTTCACGGACCTTAGAAGTTCCTATTATGTATTTCCATTTCCCTTTCGTCTCGAAGATGTATCTGTGACGACGTACTAACATCGAATTTTGGGTTTATAAAATGAAATCTAGTATTTTAAATTTATATGTTCTCTTGACTTGTTTACTGTAACCGATTCAACGAAAGGGGAAACTCTACAATCTTTCAATTACATCCTTAATTAAATCCTTTTCCTTTAAATAGAACTATGTCAACTCGAAACACCCGAAGCACAAGAACCACTCCAGACGATCAAACCCCGGACATAGCCCAACTCGTAGCTCAACAAGTCCAAGCTGCCATCCCTAACCTAGTCACCCAAGTAGTTTCTAACCTCATTGCACGAAGAAAGAATGGTGAAGTTATTGTATCCATCAAATGGAAGGATGGTAAGGCAAGGAAGGTAGAGCACCATCAAAAGGAAATGACTAGGAACAATTCAAGTAGGAGCCACGAGGTAGGTAGGAATGCTAGGGTAAAGGCCCAGAACTCGAGACGGTACCTTGGTTCCCTTCCAAAATGCAACAGTTGTAACCGACATCATTTCGGAGTGTGTTTTCAGTGCACGAGGTGTAATCAACTAGGACATACTGCGCGATACTGTAAGAAGGATGATAGGAAGAAATGCTTTGAGTATGGAAACCTAGGCCACTTCAGGGATAGGTACACTAGGCTGAACAGAGGGCCGATCAGTACCAGTAAAAGAAACAAAAAGAAGAGGGACAACCGAAAATACCAAGGGTGCAAAGCTCAAGAAGGAGCTTTTGTAATAGGAACTGAAGAGGCACGTCAGGATCCCCATAAGATAACGGGTACGTTTCCCTTAAATGACCGTTATGCATTGGTGATTTCTGACTCCGGTGCCGATAGAAGCTTTATATCCCTAGGATTTAGGCCACTAATCCATTTAACCTCTAAGAGGTTAGATAGAGTTTACTCGATAGAACTTGCTGACGGAAGAAAGTTAGAGGCGGAAGATGTAATTCCTGATTGCACTTTAAGTCTAGCTGGCGAATTGTTTAGTATAGACCTAGTACCTATAGATCTATGAAGTTCCGATGTAGTCATACGCATGGACCGGATAGCGCGAAATAGAGCAACGATAGGGTGTTACGAGAAGGCCGTGAGAATTTTACTCCCTGATGGCAGGACTCTGGTACTCGAAGGAGAAAGACCTGAAAGGAGCTTAGGAATAGTATCTTGTATGAAGGCTCATAGTTGATTAAGAAGGAAGTATGTGGCGTTCTTAGTTCAGGTAAGAGAAAAGAAGCCAGAAGCAAAGAAACTCGAGGATATTCCGATAGTACGATATTATCCCGAGGTATTTCCGGATGAGTTGCCTGGACTACCTCCACCCAGACAGGTTGAGTTCCGAATTGGCTTAATTCCTAGAGCAGCCCTAATTGCTAAGGCGACCTATCGCCTAGCACCGGCCGAAATGCAGGAATTGTCAAGTCAAAAACAGGGTTTGCTGGATAAAGGATTTATTCAGCCGAGCTCTTCACCTTGGGGAGCCCCTGTGTTGTTCGTCAAGAAGAATGATGGATCTCTTAGAATGTGCATAGACTATAGGGAGCTGAATAAGTTGACAATTAAGAATTGTTATCCTCTCCCTAGGATAGATGATCTGTTTGATCAACTTCAAGGCACTAGTTTCTTCTCTAAGATTGATCTCTGATCAGGGTATCATCAATTAAGAGTCCATGAGAAAGATGTCCATAAGACAGCGTTCAGGACACGCTACGGACATTATGAGTTCATGGTTATGCCTTTCGGACTCACAAATGCACCAGCCTTGTTTATGGATCTGATGAATAGGATATAGATAAGTTTGTAATAGTATTTATCGATGACATACACATCTACTCCCAAAGTAAAGAAGAGTACGAGCAGCATTTGAAAGTGGTTTTAGAGTTGCTTAGGAACTAGAAATTGTACGCCGAATTCTCCAAGTGTGAATTTTGGATTCTAGAGGTACATTTTCTAGGTCATGAGTTAGGTGAGAAAGGAATTCATGTGGACCCCGCAAAGACCGAGGCAATTCAAGATGGAAACCCCGAGGATCCCAACGGAAATCCGCCAATTTTAGGACTGGCAGGATATTATAGGAGATTTATAGAAGGTTTCTCAAAAATCGCTCAACCTCTGACGTTGCTAACCCAAAAGGACAAGAAGTTTGACTAGGGACCTAGACAAGAGGATGTTTTTCAACTTCTGAAGCAGAAGCTGTGTAACGCGCCAATTCTGGCCTTACCGCAAGGGACAGAGGGCTTCGTTGTAAACTGTAGGATGCAAAGGGATAAGGTCATTGCCTACACATCTAGACAACTTAAGAACCATGAGCAGAACTACACTACTCATGATTGAGAACTAGGAACGGTAGTCTTTGCACTTAAGATTTGGTGACACTATCTGTATGGAACCAAGTGCACAGTGTTCACGGACCTTAAGGGTCTACAACACATTTTAGACCAAAAGATGCTGAACATGAGGCGATGAAAATGGGTAGGATTACTTAGTGGCTACGACTATGAAATCAAATATCACCTGCGCAAGGCTAACGTAGTAGCCAATGCCTTGAGTCGTAAGGAAAGGACAAAACCCTTACGAGTACAAGCCTTGGAAATGCTTGTACACACCATCTTGAAAGAAGATATCCTAAAGGCTCAAGAAGAGGCTTTACGAGTGGATAGACTAAAGGATGAAACTCTCCATAACCTGGAAGGAAGGTTTGACCTTAAGACCGACGGCGTATGGTACTTTAAGGGAAGAGTTTGGATACCTAAGACAGGCGACCTAAGGGAATTAATCCTGAGGGAAGCACACGAGTCATAGTATTCCATTCATCCAGGAGCGGACAAGATGTATAAGGATATAGCGTCCTATGAGGAACAATGTTTGACTTTTTCCAAAGTCAAGGCTGAAAATCAGAAACCGTCAGGTTTCCTGCAACAACCAGAAATCCCGCAATGGAAGTAGGAGCAAATTTCTAGGGACTTAGTCACCAAGTTACTCAAAACTGTTAAGGGCCACGATACAATCTGGATAATAGTTGACCGTCTGACAAAGTCAGCTCATTTTCTCCCCATCCGAGAGGACTATAAGATGGATAGGCTTGCACGAATTTATATCAAGGAAATAGTGACACGCCATGGAGTGCCAATCTCCATTATCTCTAACCGAGATAGCTGTTTTACGTCACGATTCTGGCAATCGTTGCAAAGGTCCTTAGGATCCCATTTAGATTGGAGTACGACATATTATCCTCAGACCGATAGTCAAGTGAGAGGATCATCCAAACCTTGGAAGATACGTTGCGCGCATGTGTCGCAGACCTTGGAGGGAACTGGATGATCACCCACCATTGGTAGAATTTTCTTACATCAATAGTTACCACACTAGCGTACAGTGTACTCCCTATGAAGCTTGTATGGCCGAAAGTGTCGTTCTCCGCTCAGCTGGGTAGAAATTGGAGATAGCCAGCTGACGGGACCCGAGTTAATCCAGGAAATAACTGACAAAATTGGCCTGATTAGGGATAGGCTTATGGCTGCTAGGGATCGTCAGAAAAGTTATGCTGACAACCGTAGAAAACCGTTGGAATTCCAAGTGGGAGACAGGGTACTTTTAAAGGTTTCCCCTTGGAAAGGACTAGTACGTTTTGGCAAAAGAGGAAAGCTAAGCCCTAGGTACGTTGGACCTTTCGAAATCATCGAAAGAGTCGGCCCAGTTGCTTACAAGCTTAGGCTACCTGAGGAAATGAGTGAGATTCATAACGCTTTCCACGTGTCGAATCTCAAAAAGTGTATAACCGATGAATCCCAAGTTATCCCTCTAGAGGAAGTCTTCTTGGACAAAACCCTCCACTTCGTCGAGGAACCTATAGAAATTCTTGACAAAGAGGTCAAGAAACTCAAAAGAAGCAAGATACCGATTGTTAAGGTACATTGAAGGTCCAGACGTGGACCAGAATACACGTGAGAACGTGAGGACTTCATGAGGAACAAGTACCCTCAACTCTTTACTTGATTAGGTGTGGAAGTAACCACAAATGAATTTCGAGACGAAATTCTTTTAACCGGGGGAGACTGTGACAACCCTCCACTTTCCACCTCAGGTCAATAAGACCTTAACTAATTTACCGGAGCAGAACAGTATTTTGTACTGTCATTTTGACAATAACTATATTATATGACAACATTTATTGCTTAAAGGCTAGATAAGTGCCTTTGATAATTACTGAGTCGCCACTATAGTCGGTACGCAAAACCGACTGACTGTTAACAGCAGGTCCCGATTCCGACCACTAGACTGTCGAATTAATTTTTAAATGACCCAAAATATTAAAATATCAATTTCTAATAAGTTCCTTAATAAAAATTCGAAAACTGCTTTCGTTACGCAAAAATCGCAAAAAAAACGCGCGTTTTCGGTAACGGTTTCCAATTTTAGCAGCTTTTTACACCCAATACTACAAAAATCTTTTAGAACCACAACTTTTATGATTTGAGATCAGCCATATTTAATTAAATGAGCTTCTAGAAGCCCATGGTTTCAAATAAAACTAGGGAACAAGATTCCTAAACAAACCAATGTGTGTTTAACCACTTACACACTTCATTCTACACCAACACACCACACCACCTTCCTCCCACCTTCCTATGAACGTCCCAAACACCCCCTTCCTCTATTTTGATGATTTAAATCCCCAACTCTCCTCATTTTCCTTCATTGTTCATCATCCCTCTCTCTCTCTAACTTCTCTCTACAATTCTTCTCTCAAAACTCTCCTACTTCTCTCTACATTTCTTCTTGAAGATCTTCAAATCTTCAAGTCTTCAAGGTGAGAATCCATCAAAAACCATCATCTCTTCTTCATCAAATCATCATCACTCAATGGTGTGAGATGAAAGTACTTACATTCTATGCATAGGAAATCATCTAGGATCACCCAAAAGTTGAGATGAATGGATGATCTTCACAATTCTTGTTCATAATTTACATTTCAAGTATTTCCTATATGTTCTTGTTTCCTCTTATTATTTCGTATAAATGCAATAAGAGTGGTAAATCCCTCATTGCATGTTGTTAGTTTATGCATATTGTTGTTATATTCATTGTGAATAAAGCAATAAGTGAGGTAATTGTTTGCACGTTTTCTATCCTCATCCTTATGCATTCTTTATCTTAGTTTTCTTTCCTTTCTAGTTTTTCATGCATCTTTTCTTTGCGTTTTTACTTAGTTTTAGTTTTAAATCGCCTAATTGTCCCTTGTGCGTTTAACCTTGTTTCTTGAGTGCTTTTCAGTTTATAGTTGCGCGTGATGGTGTGTTCGAGGGAGGTGCGAGCAAGATCGGGGAAGTCGGAATTGGAGAAGAGCCGAGCGGAGGATTGGACGGTGAAATCAAGGGAGATGCGGCCTTGAAGATGGATGGAAAAGAAGCAAGCAAGGAGAAGAACGGAAGCAAGCTCGAAGCCCCATGAGAGAGAGAACCGGACCGGACCGAAGAAAGAAAAAAAGAAGAAGGCTGGCTGACTTGAAGGCTAGCGGCCGCTAGCCATTTGCTCTAGCGGCCGCTAGGGTTGCTGATGCTGCTGTACTTTTTCCCTTCGGGGGTATTTCGGTCATTTTGTACTTGGTTTAAATACGCTTTTTGCCCTAGTTTTCAGGACAACTTTCAGTAGCCGACTTTTATCTTACCTTTTTGGGAATTTTGGGAATTTGAACCTAGAAGAGAGGTTGGGGAGAAGGATTAAGAGCTCTATGGTTGATTTCTTGCCAAAGTGATGATGGATTGATTCATTCTTGAAGAAGATCTGCATTTTGGTAGCAATCGTATCTCTTTTTCCCTATTCTCAACCTCCCATTGCTATCTTATTGCTTTAATTTCTTGTTTATGGATATTTGGTGCTAGTTAATGCTATTTTCTGCAACTTTGGGTTGAATCCATTGATTTTCTGCACTTTTGTTTAGATTTACTGCACTATTAGCTTTGGGTTGTTCATTTTCTGCATCTTAGATTGATGAATGGTTAAATTCATTGCTTATCTTTGTTATTTCTCACTTTAGGATTAGCTAATTTGGGTTTTGTTTATTCTTATTGAAGATTCACTTCATGGTTAAACTAGTTTTTGAATTTATTAGGTTTATTGTCATTTCTAGTATAATGATCAATGTTCTTGATTTTATTTGGATTTGGGTTATGTGTAGATTCACCTTCAAGTTTCGTTTCCGATGTTTTTAGCGTAGTTTAGATTGTCCATTCGATCATTAGGTGTAATGAGTGTCGTATGATTCCAATTTAGGTCGAATCAATTGGGTTTCTTTTTCAATGGTTTTTCAACAAACGCCCCTTTTGGTGAAATCATCTGACGGAAGTTAGTGATTTCACCTAAGTCGTGAGTTTTAAATTGTTTTGGTTCTAGTGTTGATTGAATGGAAGTTTGATCTCTACTTGATAAATTGGTTCGAAATTGGTCTCTTACCATGGAAATAGGTGCTTGATCAATTGGGACTTTTATTGAGCACCCGTTCTTACACGGGAATTGGTATGGAAATAACCAATCTCTGTCGAGAACGATCCTCTTAGCCTCGGAAGGGGGATTTGGATTCTTTTGTGCTCAATAATCCCACTTGAGAAGATTCAACGCGATGCTCATCACCCTTTATGATTGGTGTTCTTAGTTTCCCGTAGTTAAGTGTCCCCTAGGTTTGTAGTTTTGATTGTTTTAGGTCTTAATTAATCGTATGCTAGATTTTGATCCTCGTTGTTATTATTTGGTTAATTTAGCTACTTGATTACTTAGGTCGTTGTTAGTTATCTAGATTAATTGTAATTAGTTTCAATTCTCGCCTAGTTTAAACAACAATCTTTGAAAACTGATTTCGCACGACTAGCTACGCTAGAGGTGTAATCCCGTGCTTAGTCCATTGCCTCCCCGTGTTCGACCCGTATGCTACGACACCGTACGCTTGCGGTATTTTCTTTTGAAAAATTAAGGCTTAGTTTTGTGAATTAAAACGACACATTTTGAGTGAAACAGTTATAAACCCACATTGCTTCATTAAACATATTCTTATTTTTGTTTTCTCATGATCATCTACCATCTTGCATGTGGTTTAGATGAATTCATATAGCCAAATACCCTTTCTTTGCTTGGATCCTCTAAAGATTCAAGCAATAAGTGAGTTGATGGCTTATGAACACCTTCTTGCTGTTTAATTTGGTAAATATGTGAATGCATGTGTAAAATGTGTTTTATGAAGTGATATTCCTTCAAGCACATCTGGATTTGAGCTTTGGTAAAGAGAAATCATCATAAAATTTACTAAACAAAAGAAACATTTTGTTATTCAACAACTAGTCTAAAATTCGTCCAACAGATTCTGGACAGATTCGGACCCAACTTCGAGAGGCCATAACTCCTTCATAAAATGTCCAAATGACATGATTCGTTTTTTTAAATTCAAGTTCATTGAGTTATCTTTCAAACCCCACTGGCCGTTTGCACAAATTCCAAGTTACGGACCCTCAAACAGTCCGTACAAAAAGATTACGCAACAGCTCTAGTTGCTGCCACTATTTTAATAAACCTTCTGTTTCAGGACCCTAACCTTTTCCAAAAATTATGAAATTTGGTCAGTAATTAGTAAGGCTGTGTGTCCCTTATTTTTGTTTGCGGCCGTTAACCAAGGCTAGCGGCCGCTAGCGGTTTGCTCTCGCGGCCGCTAGGCCCCTGTTCCCTTTCCTTTTCATGCTTCTTTGTTTCATATGCTTACTTGTTTGTTTCCCGCTTGTTCTTTGACCTTTTTGTTCGATGTGTCTCCAGTTAGTCAAGGTTTATGATTAGGCGATCTCACGTGAAGAAGAAGTTACTCTTTGAACCCGAGATCGAGGCACATTGTCGACGGCAAAACGCGGAACGTGCAAGAAAGTTAAAGGAAGCAAGGATGGCTGATCAACGGACGCTTAAGGATTTCATTCAGCCTCGCTTTAGCAACACCTCATGCATTGCGAGGCCCGCCAACCAAACCGCCAATAATTTCGAGATAAAGACGAGTTTGATCAACTTCATCATGATCGACCGTTTTTCGGGTACACCAATGGAGAATCCTTCAAAGCACCTCAACTCCTTCATCGAAAAATGCGGCACTCTAAAGATTAATGGCTTGGATGAAGAAGCTATTCGGCTCAAACTCTTCCCCTTCTCCTTGAAGGATGCCGCTAAGGAGTGGTTAGAGGGTCATGACCCGAACTTCTTCACATCTTGGGAGGGCCTTGCGAAGGCATTTGTCACTCGGTTCTTTTCACCGGGAAAGACCGCTAATCTCACGAAGGCAATCACTAATTTTACTCAAGGCGGCACCGAGGAATTATACGAAGCATGGGAGAGGTTCAAAAGTCTCCAACGGCAATGTCCTCATCACGGGATAGAGGATTGGAGGCTAATCCAACTCTTTTACAACGGATTGAGATCGGATGCACGCTTTGCCATTGACTCTTCGGCCGGGGGAACCATTATGACAAAGACTCCCGCTTTTCTTAAGGATCTCATCGAAAATCTGGCCATCAATCATTACCAATGGCCCAATGAGCGCGCGGTTCATCCAAAAGGACCTTCTTCTTCCGATTCCGACACCATGGCTTCTATCGTGGCAAAGATCGACAACATGAGTGCGTCATTCGATGATAAATTAGCACAACTTGCAAGAGCCCCTCATCAACAATATCAAGAGCCGCCGAACATTTGTGTCGTTTGTGGTGTGCAAGGCCACGACTCCAATGCGTGCCCGGCCACCATGAATTGTACAATGGAGGAAATGAATGCCTTGCAACTCCAACCTCGTGGGCAATATCGGGTTAATGACCCCTTTTCTCAAACGTACAATCCCGGTTGGCGCAACCACCCACACCTCTCCTATAAAAATAACCAACCACAACATCAACACCATCAACCCCCTCCTCAATACCAACCTCCCCCTCCACCTCCGCAACAACAATATCAACCACCTCCTCAACAACCATATCAACCTCCACCTCTACCTCCACCACTCCAACCACACCCGCCAAGATCCTACTTGGAAACCCTCCTCGAAACCTCTATCCTTCAACAAGGTCATAAGAATGACTTCTTCAACAATTCACTGCAGCAAGTAAATACCCGCCTTGAAGCAATGACCTCCCATAACAAAATCATCGAAACCCAAATATCCCAATTGGCCCAACAAATAGCCAATTCGGCGAGACCGCAAGGGCAATTGCCGGGCCAACCCGAGCCCAATCCAAGGCTCAAATGAACGCTATTGTATTGAGAGACGGGAAGATTTTGAAAGAAGTCGAGAGAAAGACAAGAGGCTTGATTCCGAGTGGTGGTGATAAAGGCAAGGAAAAGGGTAGCGATGGTGAAAAGGTGGCTCAAGGCGATGATGTCTCGGTTGAGGAAATGGGTAAGGAGTCCACCCAAGTTCCTACTCAAACTCGGGTTCCGAACGTTCCATACCCGGCCCGGTTGGCCAAGGCGAAGTTAGAGGCCAAACTTGGCAAGTTCTTGGAGATGATGCGACAGTTGCACATCACAATCCCATTCATGGACGCGATAACCGAGATCCCGACCTACGCAAAGTTCCTTAAGGACCTCATCTCGACAAAAAGGCGAAGTAGAGTCATCTTATCCGAGGAGTGTAGCGCACTCATCACTACCGTTTGTCCCGTCAAACTCGGGGACCCCGGTAGTTTCTCGATCCCGTGCTCTATTAGCGGAATATCCATCCATCGGGCCCTATGTGATTTGGGGGCGAGCGTGAGCCTTATGCCTTTGACAATTGCGAGCAAGGTTCAAAGGGGGGAGTTGAAGGCCACAAACATCTCTTTGCAACTCGCGGATCGCTCGATTAAATATCCCGTGGGCATTTTGGAAGACTTACCGTTGCAAGTCGGGAATTTTATCATCCCGTGCGATTTCGTAGTTTTGGAGATGGTGGAAGACGTCAATACTCCCATCATTCTAGGCCGCCCGTTCCTTGCTACCGCGGGGGCCATTATTGACGTCAAAAACGGTAAACTTTCGTTGAACGTGGGAAGGGAGAAGGTGGAATTCGAGTTGAGGAAGTCGATGGGTTTGCCTTCCTCCATGGATGACGTGCAAATAGCCGACGCCTTAGAGACCGTATTTTCTGAAGAGCTATTGGTTGATGATGGTGATGCAC
The DNA here is from genome assembly GCA_030169165.1 of Centaurea solstitialis. NCBI lineage: Eukaryota > Viridiplantae > Streptophyta > Magnoliopsida > Asterales > Asteraceae > Centaurea > Centaurea solstitialis. The sequence goes on from CM058043.1 coordinate 51,805,913, forward strand.
GGATGATTGAAGAGACCTTTGATGCGAGTGCGCCTTTCGAGAAGAAGATACCAACCGAGCGCCTTCCGGACATCCCGAACAATGAGGTTGAGACATCGCCGAAGGTAGATCTTAAACCCCTCCCTCCTAATCTGAAATATGCTTTTCTAGGTGCCGATGATACTTATCATGTTATTGTTAATGCTTTGCTGTCCGATATTGAACTAGATAAGTTATTATGTGTGCTTAGGAAGTATAGAAGTGTGTTGGCCTATTCCATTGACGATATCAAGGGGATTAGCCCCTCGTTTTGTACCCATAGGATTTTACTTAGCGACGAGCACGCGACCTCCATTGAGCCCCAACGTAGGTTAAACCCTAACATGAAAGAAGTAGTGAAAAAAGAGGTTTTGAAACTACTTAAATCGGGAATCATCTACCCTATCTCCGATAGTTCGTGGGTGAGCCCGGTTCAAGTAGTCCCTAAAAAAGGGGGCATGACCATCGTTAGCAATGACAAGGGAGAGTTGATTTCGACTCGACCGGTCACCGGGTGGCGGATGTGCATTGACTATAGAAAACTCAATTTAGCCACCCGGAAGGACCATTTCCCTTTGCCTTTCATAGATCAAATGCTAGAACGCCTTGCTAATCATTCATATTTTTGCTATTTAGACGGGTATTCGGGATTTTTGCAAATTCCGGTCCATCCGAACGACCAAGAAAAAACAACGTTTACATGTCCATACGGCACGTTTGCCTATCGGCGTATGCCGTTTGGACTATGTAACGCGCCGGCCACCTTTCAAAGGTGCATGATGGCAATTTTCTCAAATTTCATCGAAAAATCAATGGAGGTTTTTATGGACGATTTCTCGGTACACGGATCGGATTTTGACGATTGTCTCGTTAACCTTTCTAAAATTTTGCTTCGGTGCCAAGAAGTGCACCTCGTCCTTAATTGGGAGAAGTGCCACTTCATGGTCACCGAAGGAGTCGTTCTAGGCCATGTTGTGTCGAGTCGTGGAATTGAAGTTGACCGGGCTAAAATCTCGATCATTGAGGGACTACCACCCCCGACGAACGTCAAAGGGGTGCGTAGTTTTCTCGGGCATGCCGGTTTTTACCGGCGTTTCATCAAAGACTTTTCAAAAATAGCCCGCCCTTTGACCGAGCTTTTAGCCAAGGACACTCCCTTTGTCTTTAATGATGCATGCCTTCATGCTTTCGAGCACCTTAAGAGAGAATTGACTTCGGCCCCGATTATTCAACCGCCCGATTGGTCGCTCCCCTTCGAACTAATGTGTGATGCGAGCGACCATGCCGTAGGAGCCGTGTTAGGACAAAGGAAAAATGGTAGGTTGCATGCTATACATTACGCTAGTAAAACCCTAGACCCGGCCCAATGTAATTACTCGACTACGGAAAAAGAACTCCTAGCGGTTGTCTATGCCATTGAGAAATTTAGGACGTATCTTGTAGGATCTAAGGTTGTCGTCTACTCCGATCACGCTGCACTTAGACATTTGATGAGTAAGAAAGACGCTAAGCCTAGATTGATTAGATGGATTTTACTCCTACAAGAGTTCGACCTAGAAATCAAGGATAAGCCCGGATCCGAGAACTCCGTAGCCGACCACCTTTCGCGTCTAGAATTAGGATCTTCACCCTCTTCTCCCCCAATCAATGATTCTTTACCGGATGACCACCTCCTCGCCGTAGCTTCTTGTGACTCGCCTTGGTACGCCGACATCGTGAATTTCCTTGCATGTGGTGTTGAGCCTCACGGCCTTAATTCCAACCAACGCAAAAAGTTCTTTCACGACGTCAAATTTTATTTTTCGGACGACCCTTACCTCTATCGTTCCTGTGCCGATTCTATCATCCGCCGTTGTGTTCCGAGTGAAGAGACCGAATCTATTTTAGCGCATTGTCATGACCTACCTTGCGGAGGACATGCGGGTACGGGCAAGACGGCGGCTAAGGTTCTTCACTCTGGTTTCTATTGGCCGACCATCTTTAAGGACGCTGAGGTTTTCGTCCGGAAATGCGACCGTTGCCAACGCACGGGAAACATTTCTCGGCGCCATGAGATGCCCCTCAATTATATTCTTGAGGTCGAACTTTTCGATGTTTGGGGCATCGATTTCATGGGGCCGTTCCCATCTAGCTACTCTAATCGTTACATCTTAGTAGCCGTCGATTACGTGTCTAAGTGGGTCGAGGCAATCGCTTCCCCCACTAATGACTCCCGAGTTGTCTCTAAATTCTTAAAGCGTACGATTTTTCCTCGGTTTGGCGTCCCTAGAGTCATCATTAGCGATGGTGGTAGTCACTTCATTGAGTCTAAATTTGAGTCTCTCTTGAAAAAGTACGGTGTTCAACACCGGGTTGGACTCGCTTACCACCCCCAAACGAGTGGTCAAGTCGAGATTTCTAACCGGGAGCTTAAGTCCATTCTTGAGAAGACCGTTGCGGCTTCAAGGAAAGATTGGGCCATAAAGCTCGATGACGCGCTTTGGGCCTATAGAACCGCTTTTAAAACGCCTATCGGGACATCCCCTTTTCGTTTAGTTTATGGCAAGGCGTGTCATCTTCCGGTTGAGCTTGAACACCGGGCTTTTTGGGCCGTTAAAGCTTTGAATTTTGATTACAAGGATGCGGCGGAACGTCGACTCCTACAAGTCAACGAACTCGATGAAATACGCCTCGATGCGTACGAGAGCTCGCGTGTCTTTAAAGAGAAGACTAAGAGGTGGCACGATAACCGTATTTTGCGTCGAAAGTTCTGGGAAGGTGATCTTGTTTTATTGTACAACTCTCGTTTGAAACTATTTCCCGGAAAACTCCGCTCTCGGTGGTCGGGCCCCTTTACCGTCGTTCGTGTTTTTCCTTACGGGGCCGTCGAGGTAGCTTGCGAGTCCCGAACCTTCAAGGTTAACGGACAGTGGCTTAAGCACTATCGAGCCGGCACGCCAATACCGGGCCCCGTTTCCTTTCCGTTACCCGAGCCTTCGCAAGGCGGTGGGCAATAAGGCCACTCCTTTGGCCTTCCACCCCCGAGCAAATCTCATCCCCCTCTTTGAACAATTCTTCGTCAAGCTCGCGACAAGAAACGAGCCGTTTCCCCCCCCCCCCCCCAAAACAAAATTCTCTTAAAATTTTCAATTTCAGCAGCTAGCGGCCGCTAGCAGTTTGCTTTAGCGACCGCTAGACCTTTTTGTTCTTCCTTCTGTTTCTCCTTCTTTTTTATTCGCGGCCGCTAAGGATAGTAAAAAAAAAAAAAAGAAAAAAAAATTTTGCTAGCGACCGCTAGCTAGTTGCTCTCGCGGCCGCTAGCTATGCTCGCTTTTGCTTCTGTTTCCCCTTCTTTTTTGTTCGCGGCCGCTAAAGTTAAATATTTATATAAAAAAAAAATTTAATGAAGCTAGCGACCGCTAGCCGGTTGCTCTAGCGGCCGCTAGCGGCGCTGTTTTGCCCTTTTCCAGTTTTTAAAACCCTAGAACCTCCCTCCTTCCTCCCTTTCTCTTTTTCTCTCTTCTCCTCTTCCCTCTCTTGCTGCAGCCGCCAACCACCATAACACCACCTTCTACCACCGATTTTTTGCCGGATTCCACCATAAACCTCCACCACTCTTCACTATTTCACTTTCTCCATCTCTCTCTCCCCTTTTGCAACCTCCTTTCACCATCTTCTCCCCTCTTCACCCACTTTTCAACTCTTTCTCAACCTAGGTCAAAATCCCCCTCCCTCAACCTCTCCAACCTTGCTTAAGCTAGCTTGTGGGTGGATTTGTTGCTGCTGTGTGCTAATTTTCTTTGGTAGTTTCTTTCCTTTTTACTTTCTTGTCAAAATAATTGCTTTGCTTGTGTAGTTATCTGAATTTCTTTACTCTTGCTCTCAATAAATTGTTAAGCTTGGTTATTTGCTTGTGGGTGTATCCCTCACCCTTTGTGCTTATTTGTTGGTTTCGGTTTGTCACTACCTCACACACGTACACAATGTCAAAGCGTGTCAAGACCACTGGCAAAAAACGACCCGTGGGTGAAAGAGGTTCAACCTCCCACTCCGAGCCCGAGCCGCAGCCCGTCCCTGAACCTGTCCCTAGGCCAGACACCTTAGGCATTATTTTCAAAGACGATAGCCAAGCCTCAATCTTTGAGCGGTTGTACAGGCGTCCACTCATTCCCACGAAATTTGTGGACCGTCGTGCCTTAAACGCGCTAGGCGTTTCTGACGGGGTGCAAACCCTCCTAGGTAACATTGGGTTACCCGGCCTTTTCTCAGCCTATGCACAGACCTCCAGGCGTGTCACCCTTGAGTTTTTGTCCAGTTTCCGCTACAGTTTACAAAGCGAGAGGATGCGCTTTCGCGTAAACGGCCACGATTGCACCCTTACTTTTGATGATGTCAGGACTATCTTTGGATGTCCCAAGGTTGAGGGCATTGAATACATTGGACCTAACGATGAGTATGGTAGTGACAACTTTGACTCCACCGCCTTTTGGCAGCTAATTTCGGGTCGCCGTGAGAATTATCACTCTCAAGGTGCGAAGGCCACAAACGTCCGCCATCCGTGCCTTCGCATCGCCCATCGAGTCTTGACCACCACTCTCCTCGCGCGTCACGATGCCGGGACCGTCTTAGCCTTTGAGCTCTATGTCCTTTTCTGCATGATTACACCTAATTCCCCACATCTCGACTTTGCGGCATTCCTCGCCAATAAATTTGGTAAGGTTAGGGATGGGGATAGCGGAAAAATCACATGTGGTGGTTTAATCACTTACCTCATTCACAAATCCTCCATCCCGGTCGAATTCCCCGAAAATGCCGCCTTTATCGAAGGCGATGACACCCTTTCGATCGCCGCTTTGAAAAAGATGTGGATGCTCCGTCCTCAAGGTCCCGGCCGTTTTTCTTGGTTATATGGACCTAAGCTCACTCACCATTCCTTCCTCCCAAACCCCAATCGCACTAGAATCGCCGACGACACCGATTGGTCCTACCCACCCGATGTGGCGGAGGATCCGCAGGATGACATTCCACCTCAAGCACAACAACCACACGCTTACAACTTCCCCCCGGACTTCGATATCGTTACACAATTCAACAACCTAAACTCCCGGGTGGATAACAACACGCAAGCCATCTCCGAAATGCAACGGCACTTATTCGGGTACTTCGAGTACCGAGGTTACTACGGCCACCGGGATGCCCCCGGCGGCTCCGGACAGTAGGCTTTTCTTCTTTTATTTTACCTTTGCATTTTAGATTGCATTTAGGTAGTTGCATTTCATGCATTCATGCATTCCACTTCAAGCATTGAGGACAATGCTTCTTTTTGCTTGTGGGTGGCGTTTTAGGCGTTTAGGTCTTGTCTTCTTTTGCGTCCTCTTTGTTTTGTGTCTGTATATGCTTTCCCCCTTCTAAAAAAAAAAAAAAAAAAAAAAAAAAAAAGATTTGCCTTCTAATTTATTTTTGATCTATCTCCGCAATATTGAGACTTATAGCTACTAGCTCTCTTTAAGTACAAATGGACAACTAGGCCCTCTAGTATACCCTTGCAATCTATTACCTTTAGTGAAGACTACCATAAGATAGGATGCCTCTTTGCCTTAGTTTGTCACTAACGCGTATCGACCCACTTAACATTATTCGTTGCCTTAGGACTAGCTTGACCATCGTAGCCCCCCTTATTGACCCGTGACTACTTGGATAGAATAGAACCGTAAGAGTTTGGGCTTTGGATTGATACATCTATAATCAATCTCATCTCTTTTCTTGTGTGTTACCTCCCATCAAGGTGCGACTTTAGGTTTTTGACGTAGCTCTCGTTTAGAATAATTTTAGGTTGCATAGAGGCCATTCCTTCTATATACCCTTGAAAAAAAAAAATATTTTCCATTTGATTACCCCTTTGAGCCTAATAAACCACAACCTTTCTCTTTCCCCCCCCCCAACACCCTTTAAACCCCGAATTGGTTGCACACTTAGAGTTAAGGTCCGAAATTCTTTGGATTGGGCATTTTGTAATATTGTAGTTGCATCAATCAAACCCCCTAAAACAAGCATAGCTTGTGGGTGGCCAATACAAGAAAAAAAAAAGAAAAAAAAAATAATATATATATATATATATAATAATAGGTCAACTTTTTAAGCCTTAGTCCGTCATGAATTAGGAATTGACCCGTGTGCACATAATGAAAAAAAAAAAAAGAGTAAATTTCAAAACCCGTAACCCTCTCGTATAGGCCCTTATCACTCCCGAATCACCTTACCCCCTAGCCCAACCCAAAGACCTCATTTTATGCAACTTATTAGGATTTTTAGACTTGAGAGTTACTTCAAACGCGTCAAAAGCGCATTTCTTGATTGGGATGGACTCGAGCGCATACACCGTCCTATAAACACACTTGAGTGAATTGAGCGAGACCGCGAGTACCTATCCGAGTACGTTCACTATCCTTCTCCCTAGTGGCTACGTGGTTTTTGTGGAATCCTAGGCGACGCGGTTTTCTTATGATTTATTTGGGTTGTATCGTGAAGGTTCGAGCACTTTGGCGGTTAGGTATTCCTTTGGCATAGTAGTCTAAACTCTTGGTAATTTAGTGCAATTTTATACGGAAAGCCGAATTGTCTAGTGTGCTTGTTAGAGCTACGTGTCTATTTGTTTCGATGATTGTGGAGATTGTCATTTTTACTTCGCTCTTTTATTTTCCCTTCTAGTTTCTCTTAGGCTACTCTCTTCCTTGGGGACAAGGAAGGTCTAGCTTGTGGGTATTTTGTTTGCACGTTTTCTATCCTCATCCTTATGCATTCTTTATCTTAGTTTTCTTTCCTTTCTAGTTTTTCATGCATCTTTTCTTTGCGTTTTTACTTAGTTTTAGTTTTAAATCGCCTAATTGTCCCTTGTGCGTTTAACCTTGTTTCTTGAGTGCTTTTCAGTTTATAGTTGCGCGTGATGGTGTGTTCGAGGGAGGTGCGAGCAAGATCGGGGAAGTCGGAATTGGAGAAGAGCCGAGCGGAGGATTGGACGGTGAAATCAAGGGAGATGCGGCCTTGAAGATGGATGGAAAAGAAGCAAGCAAGGAGAAGAACGGAAGCAAGCTCGAAGCCCCATGAGAGAGAGAACCGGACCGGACCGAAGAAAGAAAAAAAGAAGAAGGCTGGCTGACTTGAAGGCTAGCGGCCGCTAGCCATTTGCTCTAGCGGCCGCTAGGGTTGCTGATGCTGCTGTACTTTTTCCCTTCGGGGGTATTTCGGTCATTTTGTACTTGGTTTAAATACGCTTTTTGCCCTAGTTTTCAGGACAACTTTCAGTAGCCGACTTTTATCTTACCTTTTTGGGAATTTTGGGAATTTGAACCTAGAAGAGAGGTTGGGGAGAAGGATTAAGAGCTCTATGGTTGATTTCTTGCCAAAGAGATGATGGATTGATTCATTCTTGAAGAAGATCTGCATTTTGGTAGCAATCGTATCTCTTTTTCCCTATTCTCAACCTCCCATTGCTATCTTATTGCTTTAATTTCTTGTTTATGGATATTTGGTGCTAGTTAATGCTATTTTCTGCAACTTTGGGTTGAATCCATTGATTTTCTGCACTTTTGTTTAGATTTACTGCACTATTAGCTTTGGGTTGTTCATTTTCTGCATCTTAGATTGATGAATGGTTAAATTCATTGCTTATCTTTGTTATTTCTCACTTTAGGATTAGCTAATTTGGGTTTTGTTTATTCTTATTGAAGATTCACTTCATGGTTAAACTAGTTTTTGAATTTATTAGGTTTATTGTCATTTCTAGTATAATGATCAATGTTCTTGATTTTATTTGGATTTGGGTTATGTGTAGATTCACCTTCAAGTTTCGTTTCCGATGTTTTTAGCGTAGTTTAGATTGTCCATTCGATCATTAGGTGTAATGAGTGTCGTATGATTCCAATTTAGGTCGAATCAATTGGGTTTCTTTTTCAATGGTTTTTCAACAAACGCCCCTTTTGGTGAAATCATCTGACGGAAGTTAGTGATTTCACCTAAGTCGTGAGTTTTAAATTGTTTTGGTTCTAGTGTTGATTGAATGGAAGTTTGATCTCTACTTGATAAATTGGTTCGAAATTGGTCTCTTACCATGGAAATAGGTGCTTGATCAATTGGGACTTTTATTGAGCACCCGTTCTTACACGGGAATTGGTATGGAAATAACCAATCTCTGTCGAGAACGATCCTCTTAGCCTCGGAAGGGGGATTTGGATTCTTTTGTGCTCAGTAATCCCACTTGAGAAGATTCAACGCGATGCTCATCACCCCTTATGATTGGTGTTCTTAGTTTCCCGTAGTTAAGTGTCCCCTAGGTTTGTAGTTTTGATTGTTTTAGGTCTTAATTAATCGTATGCTAGATTTTGATCCTCGTTGTTATTATTTGGTTAATTTAGCTACTTGATTACTTAGGTCGTTGTTAGTTATCTAGATTAATTGTAATTAGTTTCAATTCTCGCCTAGTTTAAACAACAATCTTTGAAAACTGATTTCGCATGACTAGCTACGCTAGAGGTGTAATCCCGTGCTTAGTCCATTGCCTCCCCGTGTTCGACCCGTATGCTACGACACCGTACGCTTGCGGTATTTTCTTTTGAAAAATTAAGGCTTAGTTTTGTGAATTAAAACGACACATTTTGAGTGAAACAGTTATAAACCCACATTGCTTCATTAAACATATTCTTATTTTTGTTTTCTCATGATCATCTACCATCTTGCATGTGGTTTAGATGAATTCATATAGCCAAATACCCTTTCTTTGCTTGGATCCTCTAAAGATTCAAGCAATAAGTGAGTTGATGGCTTATGAACACCTTCTTGCTGTTTAATTTGGTAAATATGTGAATGCATGTGTAAAATGTGTTTTATGAAGTGATATTCCTTCAAGCACATCTGGATTTGAGCTTTGGTAAAGAGAAATCATCATAAAATTTACTAAACAAAAGAAACATTTTGTTATTCAACAACTAGTCTAAAATTCGTCCAACAGATTCTGGACAGATTCGGACCCAACTTCGAGAGGCCATAACTCCTTCATAAAATGTCCAAATGACATGATTCGTTTTTTTAAATTCAAGTTCATTGAGTTATCTTTCAAACCCCACTGGCCGTTTGCACAAATTCCAAGTTACGGACCCTCAAACAGTCCGTACAAAAAGATTACGCAACAGCTCTAGTTGCTGTCACTATTTTAATAAACCTTCCGTTTCAGGACCCTAACCTTTTCCAAAAATTATGAAATTTGGTCAGTAATTAGTAAACTCATATGGCTAAAACATATTAAAATTTCGTAATTTTTAGAGTTATGCATCATACCCAAATGCATGTCCCAAAACAGCCTCCGAATCTGTCAAGAATGGGGAAAAACTGAAAAATGTTATTTTATGTGAAATCTTATTCCTTCTCAAACACTTTCATCCATGAACGTTAAAAGATTATTGGAAGGATAAATGGGGTAAATCAACATAAAACACACATGCATGACCATATACCAACTTTTACACTTCGGTTATAATTACCAAAGTACGTATTTTTCGACAATCGTTATAAACACTAAAGTTTCGTTCGCGCGTATATTTTTACTTTAACTTAAGGAACTTAAATGGGTCAAGCAACTTATTACAACACTTTATATCACTAGGTCGGAATTCGGTGGAACCTCGCTAACTCGGGACTCATGAACCAACAACTCGGTGAGTTATTCACGGCCCCTTTTTACGTTTTTTTTACATTTTTGGGGTGAAAAGCATGATAAAACTACCGGTTGATTAAACTTTTAAAACGATTTGTGAAACGATTTGTGGAACGATTTTGTGGAACGATTTTGTGGAACGATTTTGTGGAACGATATGTTTTTGGAACGATTTTTGTGGCTATGGTATGCATACTTATCTAGATTAATTGGGTGTTTTTCTTATCGCAAGTCCTCGTACACACTACTAAGTCTAATTCACTGCGGTGGACCGAGTAATCAATGGTAGCGCTATCGGGTTGGCAACCCCACCTTTCGTACCCCGCTTGCAACGGGGTTGGTAACGATAACGATTGGTGTTTAATTACTTTTTGTGGAACGATTGTTGTGTCATGTTGCGATAAGCATGGCATTGCGGGGCAAAAACTATGCTTCTAGGAGATTAGTAGTGGCTCGTTAATCTTGTGTGTAAGTATTGCCTGATAAGTACCATATGCCGGGATTTTGCGAGACACGCGCCTAATGGCGAAACCCGCGCAAAATCCAACTATTCAGTTTATTGCTTGAACTTGTTACATATCTCCGGTATTATTTTTGTAACACGAACTATATGTATGTGTGTTGTTAAACCCGTGAACTCACCAACTATGACGATAGTTGACCTTTTTAACTCTCATGCTTTTCAGGCGAGCCAAAGTAAGAAAGATTGAAATGCACGTGTGTTACGCCTTCATGCATATCAAGATTAAATTTCCTTTCCGTTGTAATTTGATTTTCGTTGTAATAATTTTTAAGATTTTAGTACAATGTAACATTGTAAAACTCAATTATTTTGATATGCTATGGCGTTTATTGTCTATACTTGTGTTGTGCTACTTTGCGCTGTTACACTCCGTGTTTCCGCTTTAGCGGGATGTAACAGTCAGTCACGGTTCGGGAATCACAGTTAAAAACCCAACAGAAAATTGGGGAAAATGTGTAGTTTTAGGAGGCCAATTATGGACTAGGTTCAGATGATTTTAAATCAAATCCAATTTTAGGGATCCAGTGGTTGTGGCTCTGTCTTGTTTTTGTTTTCTGATTGGGATCCGATGTTCAACTGCAAACAAATCCATCTACTAGATCTTTTTTTTGGTTTTTTTCGAGTAGGTCTTAGATGAAGAGGTGGACAGTGGTGGTTTCATCAGATTAACGGGGAGAAGAGGGTTTGGCGACGGCGGTCTCTCCTTCGGTGGGTGGCAGTGGTTTCATTGGAGACGCTCCTTGCAATCTCAATGAGAAAGGCGACGGTGGTGTAGATAGTGTTGGAGGTGGGAGAAGACAATGATAGGCACATATCGGTGGTTAGGTGGAGGAGACGTGATTTGCCGGTGGTGTAGACAACAGTGGAGGTGGGTAGCGGTGGAAAATATTAGAGCATCTCTAGCAACTGCGCTAAATGTTTTCTAAAATAGAGCAAAAAAAGTCAAAATCTCTAAAGAAATTGCATCCAACTCCAACAACTATACTATTATAGAAATTCTAACATTAGTTATACTATTACAATTTTCAATATATTTAATAAAATAATCATTTATTTCTCTAGAACATTAATCTTAGAGTAAATTACGGATTTGGTCCCTGTGGTTTTCAATTTATTATGACTAAGGTCCCTAAACTCAAAAAATTATGGATTGAGTCCCTGTAGTAATCAATTTTGCACTACTAGGGTCCCTACCATCAATTAGCCTTAATTAACTCAAGGGCAAAATTGTCTTTTCCATATTTGAACATTAAATTGTTTTTATCTTTTTCCTTATTTTGTCTTTTTGCCTTTTATTCACAAGGACCAAATACATCATCTACTCTCAACAAATATATATATATATATATATATATTAAATATAAATATATATATATATATATATAGAGGAGAGTTCCGTTGTTAACCACAAATAGTGTGTTAACCGTGTTAACTCACGTCCACCAATGAAATTGCTCCATTACATTTCATGTTTAAAGGGTATATTAGTAAATTTGAAAAGTAATCTAAGAGTCACAAAACATCCCTAAATGCAAACCCAACCCTAGCTAGCAGCCTTCTACGTCTCCCTCCCAAACACAACCACAACCCAAACCCTTTACCTCCACCTCCACCTCCACCTCCACCTCCACCACAACCCTAACCCTTACCCTCCGTCGTCGCTGCTGCCACCGCCACCACCACCACTACCACCATCGATGACTACTCAAAGAACCAAGGAGATTCCGACCAACAAGATTCCGGCCGAGGAGACCCTAGACCTGTGACCACCGCTTCAACCAAGAAGAACCCAGACCTCCGACCACCGCTCCGACCAAGGAGATTCCGCCATTGCAGGTCCAGACGTCGTCCTTCATCTTCATCCACAATAGTTTCTGATCCGACCACAACCACCACCACAGCCACCATCTCCACCCTAAAAAAACCTAAATCGTTAACCCTAGAACCCGACGAATCTTCCGGCGGTCGGATAAAAATCTCAACAGCAACAACAGATCATAGATCTGACGTTTTTGAGGTTCGTTGAGGGCGTCGCAGGCTTCGAAAAGAGGTATTTTGGTGGGTTTTGGTCGTCCTAGGTCGTTAATTTAGGGTTTCGGTGGTGGTGGTCGGTGTGGTGGTGGTAGCTATGATGGTGGTGGCTACGGTGGCGATGGACTAGTGGTGGTGGTGGTAGCTGTGATGTTGGTGGTGGTGGTGGTGGGTGTGGTGGTAGCTGTGATGGTGGGGGCTGTGCACATGTGTTTACCGGGTGGAGGAGGAGAAGGAGGCGGCTGTGCACATGTGTTCACTGGGTGGAGGAGGAGGAAGGAGGCGGCTGTGCACATGTGTTCACCGGGTGGAGGATGAGGAAGGAGGCGGCGGTGCACATGTGTTCACCGGGTGGAGGAGGAGGAAGGAGGTGGCGGTGCACATGTGTTCACCGGGAGGAGGAGGAGGAGGAGGAATGATGTGGCGATGCACATGTGTTCACCGGGTGGAGGAGGAGGAAGGAAGCGGTGGTGCACATGTGTTCACCGGATGGAGGAGGAGGAAGGAGGCGGCGGTGCACATGTGTTCACCGGGTGGAGGAGGATGGAGGTGGCTTTCCCAAAATACCCCTGTGCACGTGTGTTTGCTGTATTTTTTAATTATTAGTTATTAAAAATTCCCTAATTATAGGGATTTAATCTTGACCATAGATTTAGATTATTAAGGGTTGTGATGGGTTAACACACTATTTGTGGTTAACAACGGAACTCAACCCTATATATATATATATATTAAATATAAATATATATATATACCATCAACATCAACATCCCCAAGACTACAACCCTATATTAACACACACATATATATATACACCATCACCTCCTACAACCTATATATATAAGAGATAAAACCTGATATTAATACACAAACAAACACACACACACACACACACGCACATATATATACACACCATTGTCATTGCCATTACCATCAACGCTTGCAACAATTATATGAGAGACAATCCCATAATATATATACCATTGCCACCTAAACCGTATAATATAACAGATGAAGGGTTTTTCCTTGGCTCTGCAAAACACCATTTTGTTACCAGAGAACACCAAACCAGCATACAGAAGCTGTAGAAACCAGTCACAGAGACTAGAGGCCACACACATGCCCCGTTTACCAACGGTTTGGTGGGTTTAATGGTCACATGCGTTGGAGTGGTGGATTATCTCCAAATATATATAGAGGGATATATGTGTGTACACACACACAGATATATATATATATATTATGGGGTTGTCTCTCTCGTATAATGGTTTGTGTGTGTGTGTTTGTTTGTGCATTAAGATGAGGTTTTATCTCTTATATATATATAGGTTGTAGGAGGTGATGGTGTATATATATCTGTGTGTGTGTGTGTGTGCGTGTGTTAATATAGGGTTGTAGTCTTGGGGATGATGATGGTGATGTTATATATATTTATATTTAATATATATATATATATAGGAAAGTTCAAATGTGAACCACTTTTTGGTCGTGAACGTGAGGACAGCCGAGAGCGCGACACGTGGCGACTTTGAATGTGATCCCCCTTTTTAATTCAATGCCCTCCCATGAATCGCGCCTAGTCATCCGCCGTGGATCTGACGTGGCGCCTATTCATCCGCCACGTGTCGCGTTCTAGATTGTCCTCACGTTCACAACCAAAAAGTGGTTCACATTTGAACCCACCCCTATATATATATATATATATGGAAGTTATTTTGTAAACCACAAATAACGTGTAAACTGTGTAAACTCATGGTTGCATAGATTAAATCAATAAAATTGATTTATGGATATATATATATATATATATATATATCTAGAGGGAAGTTATTTTGTAAACCACAAATAACGTGTAAACCGTGTAAACCGTGTAAACTCATGGTTGCATATGTAAATTAATGAAAAATCTTTTGTAGAGTTGTTTAATATGATGAAAATGTTTTATATCCTAAATTTTTTGATGACAAATAATGAAAATGTTTTATTATTTTAAAATAGTCGTTGAAGATGCTCTTAAAATATATTTACCCCTCAAACTATCTAATGTATCTGTTTCGTTTGCTAAGGTAAATATAAAAAAAAATATCCTCTAAAAAATATAACAAAAATAATATATAAATTTCTAAGACAACAATAAAAAGATTAAAAAGCTACCATCTTTTAACTTAAAACACTTCCGAATTCATAATTATTTAAAAAAATAAATAATATGTAATTTACTTAATTTTGAGTTATACATAATAGTTTATAGGAATTATTACGGTGGAAAAGTTCTCTTATGATTCGAAGTGATGCTTCTGTAAATGTTTTTTCATTTTTTTTGACTTTTTAATAACTATTGATATTTGAAAAGTTAATAAGATTGATAAAATTAAGATTGTTATAAAATTGAGAGTTAACTACAGGGGAGACTAATTATACTCTTTAAATTGCTATCTACATTTTTAAAAAGTGAATATCAAAGAGAACTTTTTACGTTCCAATGCATTCACACCCATTCCTAATGCATTAATACCGATAGTAAAATGTTGCAAATAGCAACCCCGTGCTCAAATATCAACTTTAGTCCTTAAGTTTGAAAAGTTGCATATGTGATCTTTTATTTTGAAAACTTTCGCACCGACTTCTTAATCAAAGTATGAGGGAAAATCCATCTTTTTACAATTAAAGGACCATTAGTGTAGTTTTTATTCTTTTTATAATTTTCCTTTATTTTTTTATTCATCTTCTTCAATATTCATCATTGCCTTATTACATGCACATTGTTTCCCGACACCAAAACACAATAACCAAAGATTCATCAAACTATACATTTACGTACATATCAGCTACTTACATTGTAAGCAAGAGCTGCTAATGAAGCTATGCAGCTCCCATAGTGTCCCATCATCAAGAACCTCAAGATTAATTCTATTTCATCACCTTCATGTTCCACACCCAAACCCCCCTTTTTGATAATAAAAATCAGCAATACTTACATAAAAAATAATTGTTCAACCCACAAGTGATACCTTATGAGCTATAATGTTGTATATTATGGTGAATTTTTTCTACACATGGCCTTGGAAAATCAATTCACACTAAAATCATGTTGTATATCCGATCAATGGCAGGGCATAACACTAGTTGAAAAGGTTGGTGCAGAAAAAGTTGTTTTCAAGAAATGTTTTTTTATCATTTCTTCCACTTTAGATGATAGAAAAGTTTTTTGAAAAGTTTTTGCATTGAATAAGTATTTTTAAAAATTAAATAATTGGATGTGGTACCACAAAAAGTCTTTCAAAGATTTGAGCATTGTTGATGCTCTTAGGCTATGCGTATCGGGGCGCTAAGGCCGGGTGGGCTCAATGGCTGCCGTTACTAACTCGGCGGGCTAGGAGCGGGCTTCCCTTGCGGCATCGAATGCGGCTTCCCTACACCGATGAAGCCCCAGCTTCATCTCTCTCTCTCTCTCTCTCTCTTATATATATATATATATATATATATATATATATTCTCTCTCTATTTATCTTTCTTGTTTTGTTATTTAAAATATATATAGTGGGTATTTGGTTTGGTAGGTTGTGGTACTAACTAGAGAAGGGGCTCCAATAGGCTTATAGTCATTTATGATAAAGCTGATGTGATGCA
The DNA here is from genome assembly GCA_030169165.1 of Centaurea solstitialis. Lineage (NCBI taxonomy): Eukaryota > Viridiplantae > Streptophyta > Magnoliopsida > Asterales > Asteraceae > Centaurea > Centaurea solstitialis. Next base: position 51,821,800 of record CM058043.1, read on the forward strand.
TATATGCCAGATTTTTTTTGAACAGTAAAAGGGGAAACCATAAGGTATCTTCGACTCGACCATCACCCCCAAACAGTAACCCCGAGAATTTATTAAACTAAGAACTAGCAAGGTGCTAGCGCAATCATACAAGATACAAGGTTAACAAAAACAGAAGCAAGGACTAGTACACCACATTTGTCGTGACAAAAATTTGCAGTTAGCTCTATATTTCATCCAAGAGAACAAGGTGGCTTGAAATTCATCCTTCATCATTGAAGCTGAGAATCTTAATCCTTTAAAGATTACGTTATTCCTAGCTTTTTAGATAAACCATACCAGTCCTTCAACCGCCGTTTCCAAGAATCTTCTCCATTTGATTGATTTCCTATGCTCTAATATCACTAGCAGCCGCTGATTTAGTGAAGCTTGGTGCCCAACATCAATCATGCACCAGTTAAAAAACCATTTCCACAAGTCTTTTACGGCTGAACATGAATGAAAGAGATGATCAACCGATTCTTCTTCCAAAGCGCAAAATGGACATAATATGGAAGGAGTATTAATCCCCCTCTTGCGCAAATTGGTTCTGGTTGGAATTCTATTCAACAATAACCTCCGAATAAAACAATTAACTCTCGATGGCATCCAATTATTCCAGAAGCAGACGATTTCATTAGAAGGGGTGACTCATAGAGCTGCGATACTAATAGCCTTATTGATGAGTTAAAGATAGATAACACATAAAATCAAAAATATAAAAAGAAAGTTGTTGTAAAAAGTAAAAACCTCCTTTTTGTTTTTTCATACTAAGGCCATCATTAATGGCGTCGGTATGGGGTACCGGTACCGCCTCTACCGACGGTGAACACCGTCGTGGATGGCCGGTACCGGACCGGTAGTGGTCGACGTCGGTAGCCGGATACCGATTGAATTCGCGTGTTTAACCCACCCCCCCCCCGCCCAACGGCTCTCTAACGGCTATTTTTTTTTATTTTTTTTTCTTTTTACTAACTATATATACAAACTTTTATAACCCATTTTTTTTACCTCTACACCTTCTTCTACATTCTCTTCTACATTCTCTTCTACACTTCTACACTCTATACACACCTCTCATCTTTTTACTCTTCCATGGATAAACACGGTCCGGTTCCGGGTCAAGGCGTGGTAAGTCGGTACCAAATGTTTCGGTACCGACTACCCAAACGTCTCCAACACCTCCACCGGTTGGCTACCGACCCCAAATGATGAGGCCGATGGGTTTCGAGGGATGGGGATACCCGCAAGATTGGGCTTATGCTCATTTGCTTGCGCAACATACATGGCCTACGGTACCCCAATCTTCCGGTGAGCAACACGTCAACCCATCGCCGCCGGGAGCGTGGGATATACGAGACGATAACATCAATCTCGACGACGACGATATAGACGACAATGTACCCGAAACCCAACCGATGCCGTCACCGCCGCCGCCGCCGCCGCAAGAACCATCACAAACCAAACGTAAATACAAACGCAAGGGTAAGGCTCCGGCTACGGACACGAGTGAGAATCCAAGCACGGGTAAAGCGCCGTGTAAACCGTGGTCGTTGGACGAGGAGATAGCTTTGGCAAGAGCGTGGGTCACAATTTCGGAGGACTCAACAATAGGTAACTATCGAAATAAAGGTATATAAAAAACCTAATAATTTTGTTTTAATTTTTTTTTTCTAATGTGGTTTTAATTTTTTCGTTTTGGATAGTAGATAACTTTTGGGGGGCGATTAAAGCGGACTTCGACAAGCGCATGCATTACGACTTCAACGTCCGCTCCGGAGACGCCATTCCGACCAAGGCGAAAATGCTCTTATCTACCGTCGCCAAGTTCGCATGTATTTACAATAATCCATCGAACTATAGACGAAGTGGCGAAACCGACATTGACATTCTTAATCGAGCTAAGGACCGATTCCACTCCGAGTACCACAAGGCTTTCACGCACGAACACGCTTGGAGACAAGTCAAAGACTGTCCGAAGTTCGATGAGGTTAAGATGCAAGACCCAAAAAACATCCGTGCACCCACATACAAACGGTCAAAGACGTCCGAAACCCCAACCGACTCCCCCGGCGAATCCGACGCTCGTACTCACCATGTGAACGTCGGCAATGACGACATCCCCTCCCCAACCGAGCGGCCACGACCGATGGGTCGAAACGCCGCGAGACGTGCGGGGTCTTCCAATACGGCCGCGTCAAGCGAAAGCGTGTCGAACATCGCGAACTCTTTAGAGGCCATCGCGACCAACGTGGGTTCGATTATGGGATCGATTAACAACCGACAACGAACGGTAGACTTAAAAACGTTCATGGAACCGCACGAGCATCTCACGGGTATACAATTGCAAATCATGTTGCAAGAGAAGGAAATCATAGCCGAAAGATATGGGTGGCAAAAATATTGGTGACCGAAATTTTATTTTTAGTGTAATTTTAATTTTAGTTATTTTAATTTTAGTTATTTTAATTTTAATGTATTTTAAATTTGAATTTGAATTTTAGTTATTTTAATTTTAATGTATTTTAAATTTGAATTTTAATTTGCATTTTAGTTATTTTAATTTTGATTATTTTGATATATTTTAGAAATTTAAAAAAAATGAGGGGTATGGTTAAGGATGAAAGGTATGGAATTGGTAGGGTAGTGGTAAAGCTAATGTGGCAGCAGAAATGGGTGGTATGGCTAACGATGGCCTAAACAATCTTTAATTAAGAACGTATATTCATATCATATTACCCATTGTCGCAAGACTCACGCCAACATTTTCCAAGTCAACGCGCCTCCTCGTCCCAAAGAAGTTGCAGCGAAATCCAGACCACCTTGCCCGGAAACGTCTCCCCAATACCACCACAATTACCACCTATTTGGGTATTTCTTTTCTTTATATTTCAGGTTTCATCTCATTTGGGTTTTTCAATTTTTCTGTTTCCACTTTCCACTTCCAAAACCCCCCTTTTCCTTTTCAAATTTCAACCAATGGAAACCCAGCTTCCTCCTTCATCTTCATCCTCCACTTACCACATCTTCCTCAGCTTCCGAGGTTCAGACACCCGCAAGAACTTCACCGACCACCTCTACACGGCCTTATGCAACGCCGGATTCCACACTTTCCGAGACGACGACGAGATCCCGAAAGGCCAGCAAATCCTACCGGAGCTCCAAAGAGCGATAAGGGAATCGAGTATTTCGGTCATTGTTTTCTCAAAAGGCTACGCTTCTTCCAAATGGTGTCTGAATGAGCTCCTTCAGATTCTGGGACGGAAAAGGAAAAATGGGGCTGGTTACAGTGTTTTTCCGATCTTTTACGATGTGCAACCCACGGAGGTTGGGAACCAGAAGGGGAGGTTTAAGGAAGCGTTTGATAGGTACGAGGAGAGTGGGGAGCACTCCAAGGACAAGATTGGGGAATGGAGGGAAGCATTGAAGGAGGTTTCTAAGTTAACTGGGAAAGTGTTGGAAGATGAATCTAATGGGTAATTAATTTACTTATTTATTTACTTATTTGAATTTGAATATGGTCTATATCTTCCTTCTTGTTAAGATAGTTGCTCCCATTAGAAAACTGGGAAAAAGGCCAAAATTATTCTAATACCATTTGTTATTTATTCCCCTTGGTTTTCTTCGATTGGGATGTTGAGATTTACAAAGAATTAGTCATGATTTGTAAAATCTAGCTTGAAAATGTAAATGGCATGGAAATTTCCTACTTTTAAACAAGGGCTTAATTGGAAAGGAGTGACAAAAGGCTACAAAGGTTGTGTTTTGGCAAAAATAAGCTAGCTGATTAGCTATGTTTGGTTGGACTATAAGCTGTGTAGCTTTTTCCAATTATACCCTTATTAATATTAATTATTATACCCCAAGGTAAACTTTTCGATCATTTTACATTATCATAAGCTGGTTTTTGCCAAACATGATTTATTCATAGGCTAGCTTATCAGCTACCAACTAACTTATCAACTACTAGCTAGCTTATGAGCTACCAACTAACTCACTAACTAAGCTAGCTTATCAACTACAACTAACTTACTAACTACTAGCTACAGTGGCGGATTTAGGAAATTTTCATAGTGGGGGCACCTTTAAGTTATGATAAAAGTTAGCAAAAGTCGTCCGACATTTTTTAGCATAATTACACATTTTTAAAGATTTGTATAGCTTTCTTGGTTGATTTCAAGAGATTTCTAAGTGTTTTAGTCAATTTTGAGAACTTTTTCGGTTTTTTAGTTGATTTCGAAAGTTAATTTTTAATTTTTTTGGTTAATTTCAAAGTAGGTTTTTTGGTTGATAGGGTCCTGAACAAAAAATGAGTGGGGGATTTGTTATAAAAACTTAAAAAAATACTAATTTCTAACTAAAAAAATTTCATTTCCAAACAATTTAGTGGGGTCCCTTCCCCCCTCTAACTAGAGGGTGGATCCGCCACTGACTAGCTAGCTTATCAGCTACCAACTAACTTACTAGCTACCAGCTAGTTTGCCAAAGATAGCCTAAAGCTTGTTGACAGCCCATTGATAAATTGGTTTATCACTGTGAAACATGAATACCATCTTAAAAAGCATTGTAATTTGCATTTGAATGTGAAGAAAATTCACTGCAAAGTAAACTTTGTCTCAAGTTTTGGCAGGATTATATTATTTCCATTCCACAGGTTTAGAGCATTCTTGATCTAGATATTTCGTTGAACAATTTAAATGGTTACAATTACCGAAACCGAACAAATAAATCCTTCAACTTACCGAAAGAATTGGAAAAACCCATTGAATTTTCATATTTATCCCCTTTTGGTTACATGGGTGTGTTTCAATTTGTAGGCATGAAGCAGTATTCATCCAAACAATCGTTAAAGAGATCGGGATCATGTTGAAACGAACAGTCTTGGCCGTTGCTCCTTACACAGTGGGCATTGATTCTCGAGTCAAAGACATTAACCAATGGTTAAAAGATTGCTCAGATGTCGGGATAGGAGTGATCAGCGGGATGCGAGGGATTGGAAAGACTACCATTGCTAAAGTCGCTTACAACTTCAACTTTGCAGATTTTGAAGCTAGCAGCTTTCTTGCAAACGTAAGAGAAGCTTCTGAACAACCAAATGGTTTAATTCGGTTACAGAACCAACTCCTTTCCGACATCTTAAAGGGAAAAAAACAGAAAGTATACAACACTGATGAGGGCATAATCACGATTCGGGATGCCATTTGCCGAAAAAGAGTTCTGGTCGTTCTAGATGATGTGGATCAGATAGAACAGATCGATACTTTGATAGGTTTTGGAGGGTCGCTTGTTAATGGAAGCAAAATCCTCATAACCACATCTCGTGAAAGACTTTTGAGTCATGAAGACCATAAATCTTTTAGGATTAAACAACTGGATTACGAAGAATCTCTTCAGCTATTCTGTTGGCATGCGTTTTCTAAAGATCACCCGATGGAAGGGTATCTGGAACATTCGAATAGAGTCGTACAACACTGTGAAGGACTCCCATTAGCTCTTCAGATCATGGGTTCTTCGCTTTTTGGCAGAAACTCGGAGTTTTGGGCATCGGCTTTAGAAAAACTGGAAACGATCCCAGATGAACGGATTCGGAAAACGTTAGAGGTGAGTTACAGATCGTTACATGATGATCACGATAAGCGGTTGTTTCTCATGATTGCTTGGTCTTATGTCGGGAAAGACTTGGATGATGCTGTGAAAACACTGGAAGAAAGGGATTTCTATTCGAAGATTGGAATGCAGAATCTTTTGGATCGATCGCTTATAAGCGTCGATAAAGACAATAAAATCGTGATGCATCATTTGGTTCATGAAATGGCTAAAGCGATTATCCGTCAGGAAACCAATGATGGTCCTCAGAGACATAATGTATACAGTTTCACGGGCACGAAAACTGTAAGTATATATTTTCAACCCTTAGGCAAGTCACACTGCAAACAAATCACGATTGACTTATATTGCTTTATATTACCAAACAATTATGCATCCTATTATATGTCACTTTTAGGCATTTTTATAAATTTCCTAGAAAACTTATAAAACAATGTGTCTTATGAGTTTTTTATATAACAATTTGTATTATCCTATAATGTCATAAAAAGTAAGCTGAAAATCTAGTTAAAACACTTAAAATGTTTTAGAAACTTAGGGAGCGTTTAGTTCGTGTAACGGAATTCGATGGAATTGGAATTCATCAAAAAATTTGACTTTGAAGGAATTGTAATGGAATTTGACCACACATTTTGGTAGCGTTTGGTTGAATGGAATTGTAAAAGGTAAGGTGAGCAAAAACCATACTCAACTGAAACCGGAAAAAATGAGAAAGTAAGACAGAAAAACCAAAACCGAAAAAACCAAATCGAAAATTGAAAATTGAAAACGGCTGGGTTTCTGTTTCAGTTTCCATCTCGACCGGAAAAAGCCGAACCGAAAACCGAAATTGGATCGATTCCGGTTTGGGTTTCCATCTCAACTGGGAAAAACCAAACCGGACTGAAAACCGAACGATTTCGGCTTTGGTTTCTATCTAGACCAGAAAAACTGAACCGAACCAAAAATCGAAAATGGTTCAGTTTCGGTTTTGGTTTCCATCTCAACCAGAAAAAACCGAACCATACCGAACCGGTTCGATTTCAGTTTTGGTTTCCATCTCCACCGGAAAAAACCGAACCGAACATAATCGGTTTCTTCAAAGACTGAACCAAACCCAACCGCTTTAAATTATATTATATTTCTTATATATATATATATAATTTGATTATTTAAAAAATAAAAAAAACCAAAATCGAGACATAACTGAACTGTAAAAGGATTTGGAATGAGAGAGCCATAGATGGAGAAAACGAGAGGGCGGAAGGAATGATTCCAATGAATTCCGTGGGTTATTGTACGGAATGATGAAATCCGTGGTTGAAGAAATTTGAAGGATTCCTTAGTTAGCATTCCGAGAACCAAATAGAACCATGGAATTTGGTCAATTGAATTGGTCATCAAATTCCATTCAATTTCGTAAACCAAACGCCGCCTTAGGGGCTGTTTGGTTTGCCGAATTTGAAGGAATTGGAATGATAAATTCTTTACTGATGTTCAGTTCACGGAACTTGATGGGATCGGTTGAGTTTTATTGAATTTCAAATTTTGAGGAATTCATCATTCTTTGGCATAAGTGAGGGAATTGAATTTCTACTAACCAAAATTCCATCAAATTTCATTCCAATTCCTTCAATGTCAAAGTCCTTAGATGGATTCCAATTCCATCAAATTCCATTTTGCGAACTAAATTCCTTTTTATTGTAACTCTTTTATATTGGATGCACAATTGTTTCAATCGTATAAACTCAAGTCCTCTAATAAAGTATCTTAGGATATTTAAACATATTTAACATTATACAAACCCGATTTGTTTAGTGTCTATTGGCATACCTAGACCCTGAATTTGCTGTCAATTCGTCACTACTTGTGTCTCTTAGGGACCACCAGAGATTGAAGTGTGCATAAGCTAGTCCAGACACCATTGTTACAAAAAGAATCTATATGTTGTTGTTCTTGTCCGCAATGTTTGGTGCTCATACAAGTTACTTTGTTTCATCAGGAGACTATTACGAGTGAAGGATCTCTGTTATACAAGAACGAAAAGTGTGGAAAACGAAAAAGTATGGAGGATTACGAAGATGAATCAATGCCACGATATGTAGAAGGGCTGAGTCCGTTTAAACGTTTGTGTCTTGGCTTCATCTCATTGTTCGAGCCAGCAACCCGCCTAACCACATTGCTCACTCGACAACATAAGTAAAAACCTCTGTGATCTTCAAAGGTCATCCTGAGTTATATATATATACCAGCTTGCAGATTATGAAGAAAAAAAATTAATCAAAAAATAGACTGTCTCAATCCAAGTTGCACGAGTTATGGTGACTAAAATATGTTTATGAAATTAATGCGAGTATATAAGTTGGTGAACTTGGATTATAACTTATTATGATATAGAAATCCAAATTTTAGAGGTTTGTAAACATGCATAAAATTTCTGTAGCCACTTTTGTAATAAAATCTTATAATTCTTTATCCTAACAAAGTGGCCGTTGCTTGATTTTTCATTATGTATTAATAAAATTGTTGTTTGTTTGTTATGCTTAATAAATTGTTTAAAGGATCAAAATAGTTGCTTTGCTGTTAAAATAAACTTTGATTGATGTTTAAACCCTTAGATTTAAGTTTAAGGCTAAAGTTACATTTCAACCCTTAAACTTAAATGAGTTGACATTTCAAGTCTAAGGGTTTAAATGTAATTTTACATGCATAATAGTCCAGGTGTGTTAGCTTTGAGAATTGTAAAAGACAAGTTAGAAGAGTTAGATCGAGAGAGTTTACAGAGAGAATATTCAAGTGTACTTCAAAGTTTTACATGTAATATGAGGATGACGTTATGATTTTTTAATCTTGATCTTAATTCTCTGTTGTGAACTTGATCTGAAACAACAAATGGTATCAGAGTATATTTAGTGAAACCATATACATGAATTTTGTGTTTTTGAAGTTGAATATGATGACATTCATGAGTTTTTGACACTTTCAAAAAGTCCATTGTGTTTAGATCAAATTTGAAAATTTGGTGATATTTTGATATGATTTTTGAGCCACAGTGGTCAATTTACTTAATGGAATTGGCTTCGAGTTTAGATTGGTCAATTTAAATCAAATTCGTGTTTTTGGTCGAAAACAGTACCATGAATTGTTCTTGAGAGTTTGGATCAAATTGAAGTTTTTTGATCTATGTTGGTGCAATTACAAGAATTAATGTTGTTTAGTATCCAAATTGAGCACAATGATAGTATTTTTTATAAGAATTCACGTATTTGGGAGCAAAATACGAAGTTTTTGGATTAGATTCAAACTTATCACACATTCTTGAGCATGTCGTATGTTCTTGAGTTTGTTGCAGGAAGCAGAATTCTCTTAAGTGTTTAACTTATCACACAAGGCGTGTGCGACAAGTTGAGTTTATCATACAAAGTGTGTGCGACAAGTTGAGTTTATCATACAAAGTATGTGCCACAAGTGATAAAATACGTGGTGTACGACAAGTTAGTTTATCACACTAAACATGTACGATAACACTGTTCATTGGTATATATATTGCAGAAGGCGTGTGCGATAAGTTGAAGGTGATTTGTCGCATAAAGGCATCTGCGACAAGCGAAACTTATCGCATGAGGTATCTGCGATAAGTTACTGTTTAACAACCTTGGTCTGCGAGCCTACAACAAATGGTTCAAAATGATGCGCAACAAGTGTTCTGCAACAAGTGAATTTATCACACAAAGAAGCTGCGTTAAGTTTATATTCCTAAGATTTTTTCGCTCAAAGAGTTACATGAAGTCCATCAGAGAAGGTCCATGTGAACCTTATATTACAACAATGGCTGGTCAACCTGCTACAACTACATCACCTGAAGTTCCTGAAAGAAAAATTCCTAAGCCTCCAGATTTATATAATGAGACTGAACAAAAGAGAGTTGAGATTGATTATAAAGCATTATCTTTGTTGACTATGTAAATTCCGAATGATGTTTACAATAGAGTTGATAGTCGGAATTCAGCTAAGGTTATGTGGGGTAAGCTCGAAAAGCAGCTGCAAGGAACTGAAAGGTTTGTGCAATCAAAGTTGAATCAGAGTAATAGTTCTTAAGAAGGATTTAAATCCAAAGAATGAGAATCATTGGCAGATGCATATAACAGATCTATAACAATCTTGAATGACTTAAGAAGGAATGGTTTGAACAAGACAATGTCAGAGATTAACTACAAATTTATGAAGAATCTCATCAACAATGGGATAGCTATGTGATTAGTCTTCAAATAAATAAAAACACGGCCGAAGAAGATATATAATCACAATGGTTCAGTATTCTTCATCTACATGAAGATAAAGTGAAGGGAATTGTTGTTAATAAGAAGATGGTTGCTTATTCTCTCGCATTGCTTATTGAAAAGAAAAGAGTTTTACTTCAAATTCCAAGCATTCAAGACCTGCATTTGTGTCTGAGAAGAAGCCATGTTACAAGAAAAGATTTGAGAAGAAGTCATGTTACAGGCCGGGTTTGCGCTATTCGCCCGTCAAAGTAACAAGTGAGGGTTCAGAAATTTAATTTGAGCTAGTCGTTTTAAGAAGCTGCTATTGAGTTTCAGTCGAGTTTGGATTTAACCACCTGTGAGTTTTCAAGTGAATTTTGAGCCGAGGAAACTCGCATCATTTCTTTTACACCCCTACAAGAAACCTTGACTCGGGTGTCTTAATAAGCAATCATTTTATTGATTAAGCCGCAAATAAACACAATAATACAATTGTGCATACAATCCCATTAAGCATATTAAGCCGGAACTAAACGGTCCCTAAGAAATAGGTAAAAAGCTTAATTAAGAATTCAGTTTTAACTTGTTTTTTTGATTTAAAGTACACCGATCAATAAAACTTCAGGATGCTAAACCACTTTTGAAATCCACAAGTTTTACCTTTCTCCTCTTGTGAGTTGTTTCGTTATGCGAGTTGCATTTTCGAACAAGGAGAAGAAGCCAAGACACAAACGTTTAATTAACGAACTTGACCTTTCTTCGTTTATTGTCAGTAATTCATCTTCATTGTCGTCCAGATGCTTTCGCTTTCCACATTTATCATTCTTGTATAGTAGAGATCCTTGACATGTAACACTCTCCTGATAAAACAAGGTAACTTGCATGACCAACAAACATGGTTTAGAAAAGCACAAGGACAGGACCACCCAAGTCCTTTTTTTCTTTTTGTAAAAGATTCATCTAGGCTTTGCCTAGATTACATCCTTGGCCACAGTTAGGCTTTTTCCGACTTGTCTGGGCTTTTTTGTGGTTCTTTTAGGCCAAAGTTTTTTAGGCTTTCGAAAATGTAACTAGCAAGTTGTGGTCCTTTTCAGGGTGGGGAAAAGGATGGGGCCGAGGGCTTCGGGCATTTTATGCATCTCTTGGTACACAAGAACATGTATATTGCTAGTACAAGCAAAAACTTACAGATTTTGCGGCCGCTGAATTGTAGAAATCATGTTTCACAGGGCTATCAACGGTTTCTTGATGGATGATTGTGGTCGCCATCTCGTGAACCAAGGGATGCATAACGATCTTATTCTCTTTGTCTACTCTTATGAGATATTTATCCATGAGTGTCCTCATACCAACTTTGGAATAGAAATCATATTCTTCCAGCACTTTCACTGCATCATCTATGTCTTTCCCAACATAAGACCACGCGATCATCAGAAATAACTGCTTGTCGTGATCTTCATGTAACGCCTTGTAGCTCATCTCAACTATTTTGCAAACCTGTTCATCGGTTATCGCTTTCAGATTCTCTAAAGCACTTTCCCAGAAGTCTAAGTTTCTACCAAATAGAGAAGAACCCATGACCTGAAGAGCTAAAGGGACACCTTCACAGTATCGAACTACTCTCTCCGAAAGTTCCAAGTAGCCTTCCATTGGATGATCTTCGGAAAAGGCATGCCAACAGAAGAGCTGAAGAGATTCATGATCATCCAATTCCTTAATCCTAAAGGTTTTATGCTTTTGGTGACATGGCAATCGCTCTCGAGCTGTTATGATGATTTTACTTCCTTTAAGGAACAAATCCCCTGCTCCTATCAAAGCATCGACATGTTCAATCTGATCCACATCGTCAAGAATAACAAGAATCTTTTTTGTGCATAAAGCATTCTGAATTTCGACAATAGTCTCATCGGTGTTATATATTTTTGGTTTTTCCCCCTTGCATATATCCAAAAGGAGTTGATTTCGTAAATGTAATAAACCATTTTGTTCATTAGAAGCTTCTCTTATATTTGCAAGAAAGCTGCATGTTTCAAAATCAGCAAAGTTGAAGTTATAAGCCACTTTGGCAATGGTAGTTTTTCCGATCCCTCCCATCCCACAAATCACTCCTATTCCGACATCCGTAGGATCTTTCAACCACCGGTTAATGTCTTTGACTCGAGATTCAACCCCCACTGTATAAGAAGCAACAGCCAAGAATGCCCGCTTCAATATGGTTCCTACCTCTTTCACGATCGTCTGGATGAGTTCTGCTTCATGCCTACAAAATAATCAAACACACCCATGTAACTTGATCATTTATTTATCTACATAGAACATCAAAACAATAATTATGGAAAGACAGAAAGTTCAATAATTATAGAACTCATCAAAACAATAGAACATCAAGCACACAAATGTTTGCATGAGATAGAAGTTTGAGGCCAAAAATTAAGAGGTGATTTGCAAAAATACAAGTTTCACCAATGTGGTAATGTCGTATTTAGTGTACCCATTATACTTGGAATATGGGTGGAGGATATATACCATTACTAAACACTTATATATTATCTTCAATAGTTTCTCCAAAGATTCCTCAAAATAAAGAATCAAAGTCCAAAATTTCTATGAAAAATACATTCTTTCCATAACGATGATTACATTGGGAAAAAGGTAGTTTTAGTTTTATCATTGAAGGGGTGGCCCACACGGTGATGTCAATTGCCATGAGGAATAATGATGATGTTTGAGGCCCAAATGGGATCCATTTATGATTAATTGGCCCTTATAAAGAACTATATAACTATAAGAGTTCGATGGCACTATTTTCCATGCAAAGATGGGAAATAGAAAAAAAATGTTCGGATAGATGGAAGACAAAAATATTGGTAAATTTAAATAATTTATGACAAGTACGAAAAATAGGCAAAGAGAAGCAATCACCAATAATGAGATCATTGAAGCCATCATAAGGGGCATGCATGTTAGTCTAGGGTTTTGAGTTCTTTGTCTATGATTGTCTTCATTTTTAATGCATGTACCTATGATGGAGTCTGGCTACGAGGTTTGAATATAAAATATGAACCCTAATTCAAACATTTCTTAATTTGCTTTATATATTTCGTGTCCCATATACTAGAGTCAATATCCAACGAAAGAGAGTTATGGGTACAATATCTATTGCTATGATGGTTTCATTGATTTTATAAAGAGTGTCTAAGTGGTCTTTAATTTGGAGAAGATGACATTAGTGAGGTTGAAATAGGTCATATATAACAAAGTTTGGTCCAAGCACCGAGTGGTGGTAGAATGACAAGAGGGTCGATGGTAGGCAAGTAGGTGCCACAAAGATTGCCAAAGATAAGTTTGTCTTTACGATGTCATGTTTGGTAAGCAAGGATGGATATGGTTTTAGAAGCACATAGTGATCTGTTTTTGGTGCGCAGCGTGAGTTCCATCCATCGACGAAGTTGAGTTGGTGATTGCAAAAGACTATAACTTGGATTTGATTTCCAAAATATATAATTGACATATATAAGAAGTGTAATGACGTTTCATGAGTTAGGAATAATGTTTTTATTGTTGCCTGAAGAGAAATTGATCGAGAAATATTGTTCAAGTTCTTATTCTATGTAAAAGAATTTATTTATTTTAAAATAATAAACAAGGCTAAGTAGAGCATCCATGATGACAATTACTGTTGGAGTTTTTACAGTACTTTAATTTAATGTGGAACATAAGTTTTTGTTTGATCACATGTTCAAATAAAGTGTCTGAATAAGAATGCTACTTCTTGTCTCTATTCCATTCTCTTATTGTTTTTTTATAATTTCATATAGTTTTATTAATCAATTTATTTTATTTTAAGTAGATATATCTATATCTTATAAAATTATAGAGGGCTTTCGGAGAGCGCGTTCCCCTCCACGCAGGGCGCGTCTTTATCCATTTTTCTCACTCGCGGTTTCTTATGACCGTCCCTTCTTGACCTGATCGAACGGCTGATTTTAACCCACACGTAGTTGTCCCCTGCCGACACGTATACACCACCACCATCGACTTACCCTCTCCGGACATCGACCCGCTACCTCACGGACAGAAGAAAATGAAAAGTGCACGTTTCCATTGGAGGAGTTTGGTTTCTGCAGGAGAAAGGAGCCTTTTTGTTGTCTTAATTCAAAAAGAGTAACGAATTCGAGGTTTCAAAACTTGGTAATTTTTCTCACTCGCATCTTAAAACTCAATTTTACGTTTCAAGTTGTTGCTGTGGTTTGATTCTTCCGATTTGTGTGTTTGTTTTAATTTAGCGAATTGAAAGTAATGCCATTGTGTTTGTTTTGCAGTTGTAATTGATCGTTCCCATTTGGTAAATTTAGGTTTAAGATTGAACTTGAAAATCTCATATTTTTTGTTATTTTTGGGTCCCTATCTATTTATGATTCGATTGCATATTTGCGAATCATGTCACCCTTCTATGTTAATGTGTTAATGATCAAAGCATTATAGATTTGATTGGAATTGGAACATAAATCTTTTGGATTACAGAAATTAATTGCCTCCTATGAATTTGATGCACGCAAGGCAGTTTGTCAAAAAAAACTTGCAAAAGTGATGGTGGTTTTTTCTTCATAAAGGTTTGCAAAGTTCTTGAGATGATTTTTCTTAAAAAAAGCTTGCAAAGTGACAATGGGTGTTTTTCTTCAAAAAGTTTTGCAAACTTGTTGAGATGGGTTTTTTTTCCTGCCAAAATGCTATTAAAGGTTCTGGGTTTTTCTTCAAGAAACTTTGGGTTTTGTTTTGTCCACAGGAGATTTTTTTCGAAATTCTATTTGCACAAGGATAATTAAACATCTATTGCTTGCATATTGATGGTGGAACTATTGAGATGATGGGACCCTGTTTCTGAATTTCAAGAGATTATTCATGGTGGAATTATTGATGATGGATTTCTTAAGAAAAGGGTTGAAGAATCAATAAAACAAAAAATAGATAAAAGGGTAAATAGTAATTTTTATGATACAGACAGTTTATTGAGTCCAATAAACAAATAAGATTTTTATTTATCTACACACACAACTTTATCCACAGATGTAACTTTATCCATATTCTTGATGAAAAACCAACCAAACCGCCCCTTAGTGTATATACTATATAGTTGCCGGTATATAATGTGAGTTTCATCCTTTGATTGGTTGTTCTTCGTATTGGGATGTTGAGTTGATGACTAAAATGACACCTTGAACTAAAGGTTTTGAGGGTAGACCATTTTTTATGAGTTGCTTTTCTAGAATTTATCGTAGGTTCTATGTATGGGTGCAAAAGCAATTGCACAAATTATTTGGTTTATATGGTTGCAGTGAGTAGTGGATTAATATTGTGTTTATCTCAATGATCATTTTTTTAAAACAAATTCATCACTGGTGACTCTTTGTGAAACAAAAATGACAAATCTTTTTAGGCAATTATTCATACTTGGCGGTGACTCTTCCAAACCGTATGCATTAATTTTTCACTCTCCTCATATATTCCCTAGGATTTTGCCATCTATCATCATTATATTATTAGGAGGATTAGTTGGGAGAATTTACCATCACTCATATTGTTGAACTGTTCAAGTTTGGAATGATTAAATGGTGTTTTGCTATTTAGGTAAGTAGGGATCATGTAAACCGCATTCTTTGTGCTTTTAAGATTGTCTACGTAAATTTTAAGAGTCACGTTAGTGAGAAACTTTCAAAATGGTAGATAAATGGTAATCTGAACAAAGATTTCAAAGGACTAGCATGAATCTGAGAACTATCAGCTGAGCTGGACAGCCTTGAATTTTTGCTAGAAGTTGAGCATTACAACAACTAATTCATACATGCTCAAGCTTGAGATTGAAACCAGTGTTCATCTGGTACTCAATTTCTCAAATAGAGGTTGAAAACCGCCATTTGGAATGGCTTAGGTTTAAGCCCAACTTCCTGCTACTTAAACTTAAAAGTTGTTTTCCACTCTGCAGAACTGATTAGCCCACAAGCTCTCGGCTTGGTTTTAAATTTTGCAAGTTTTGACAGTTGAAATGCGATATTTCTTGTTTTGTAGAATAGTTTTGGGGGAAATGAAGAAGCGGTTTCTGTAAGCTTGGCCACAGAACCTTAAAGCAGCCCTATGTGGAACTTTACATGAGCTAAGATTATAAAAAGTGTATCGTTCTGGTTGTTTTATAGTTCTTGTGGGAAACCCTTTTGGTGTCTGACATCTTATTTTCCCGTTCAAGTGTAGATACAGTAGCCAAACAAAAACTCAACAAGAAAAACTATCAGTTCAGAAGTCTCAATTGTTCTTAATATAGAGCCAGAAATTGAGCCACTCCTCTTTTGCATCTTATTCATGTCCATGTGTAAACTGACATGCTTCCATGTGCTCCCAAGTGAGCTTCCATGTTAGTTGTTTACCTACATATTTGTTTGGTTTTTCAACCTTTTCCATGAGGGCTTTTTGCTTTTTGTAGTTATATGCTCTTGGTGACTGCTTGATATTCCGTATTGTTATCTACTACCATGGCTTTCGTGTTGTTTTTCCTGTGAGATCAAATAATTTGTGGGCAACAAAGGTCATATCCCATCAAGCTGTTCTACTCTTCCAACATGCCAATCGTTCTTCAGTTTGCACTTATATCCAACCTTTATTTCATCTCTCAGGTATCCATCTAAATTAGTAGAGGTCAAGCATCTGTACCACCTATGCACATTGCTTACATTATTCTCCATTGTGTGCAGTTGCTTCACAGAAAATGTAGTGGAAATTTCTTGGTTGATCTATTGGGAAGACAAACCTTTAGTTTTAGATGCTTTAACTAATGTCTTCTTTTATTTTATCATTTTGGTGGATATGTCAAACCCTATCCGAGTAATGTATGTTTATAGTCTTTGTTACCTAAGGCCTATGGGTAAGCATCAACTTGTTTCTAATAAGTTAGTCTTCACATGGTTATTTCATTAGCCTCCAACATTAGTTGTTGATTATGCTGTAGATCCCTTAAAGAGTATTGAAATTTGACCTTTGACTAATTAGTGTCTAGAGATTGTAGGATTCTTTCTTTTTTGGTTCATAGGATACAAACTATCTGTTCGTAATTAGATTATCCATGAAGTATTAACACTACATGCTTTACTTAATAATATTCATGTTCTGCATATGTTTTTAGGTTTTTCATCAAACAATATACTCCTATCTTTTTTAGAAAATGCAAGGGTTAACACATGGTTTAACGAGAGCCTATGATTAGTAACTAGATGCTTAAATGTCTCTTAAATTGAGAACTTCTGGATCAAAAAGATAAGCGACTTGAATTGGGACCCAGCTAAAAAGACATGGCAACTCAAAGTAGACATTGTTGGATTTATCTATTGTAAAGGTAAGATTTGCATACATCACAGTCTTTCTAGGCCTTAGGGACTCAAACTCATTTCTTTCTTTTTTGTTTGGTTTGAAATGAAATGACTAGATATTGTTGTGTTTTTTTAGTTTGTAATCGAGTTGGAATGCATGTACAGGAGGAACAAATGGTGATGCCTGGTTATCACTCGAACCTTCAGAAGGAAATGAATTGATACATCTGAACAAACAATTGGGTTTGGAGGAATGTGTATCGGTGCGTTTACGGTCTTAGCAGATTTCATGGGAGCCTACTCCTTTTAGACAAACAAATTTCTTCTTAGACATGTATCATAATTTGTTTACGCCTAGAACAAGTTGGGACTCGTGGGCAAGGGGCCGT
Source organism: Centaurea solstitialis (assembly GCA_030169165.1). Lineage (NCBI taxonomy): Eukaryota > Viridiplantae > Streptophyta > Magnoliopsida > Asterales > Asteraceae > Centaurea > Centaurea solstitialis. The sequence goes on from CM058043.1 coordinate 51,839,410, forward strand.
CTAAGGACGGCCAGAATCATGCCTAGTATATATATATATAAATATAGCATATAACTTATACCTGATAGAAAAAATATAAAATATGTTTAGTGGTTTTGTTTTATTAGTTCGTTTCTTGTAAGTTTTCATACAAGTTTTTATATGTTGTTTTATTGAGTTTAATTATTAACTATCTACTCATATTATTTTCAAGTACTTATATGTAAATTAAAACTAACTCCAATTAATAATTGCAAAGTATTTTCTCCATACGTTAAATTTTTTCCAACTGTTGCTCAATCTCCAATTTTAATCTTTGATTTTGATATTAACAAGCTAAAAGTAATATAAAAAGGTGAAAACTAATAAATATAATGTTAAATAAAAATATTATATGTACATATATACTAAATTCATATCATAACCTAAGAATAAATTTACATTTTATAACACATAAATGAAAAAAAAAAGTTTTTTTGTGAGACCTTTATAGTGGAGTTTTGTTAAGATTATTATTATTATTTTTTAATGTGTCAATAATTTAATAAAAAAAGTTTAAAATGTGAGGTTTCTAAAACTTCTACCATAGGGTTTTATATAATCTAGATTAACGACACAAAATGAAAAACACACTTACCTAATTAAAGAATATTGACTTGCCTAACTAATTATAGTAAAGGACTAAAGAGATTGGCAACTAATATTTATTTATTAAGATACAACTAAAGATATATATTGACATGATATACAAGGATATTGGAAGATGCGAATCAAGCATTCATATCCATTGGATTGAATAAGATACTACTTAAAGGTGATTTTTAAGTTCAATTAGATTCAACCCTCTCAACCTTACTGTTACATCAGCTGCCACATCACTTTTTCTTCAACTCTTCTAGTAACCCTCTGAAACCCTCTCTAATTTATATCAAACCCTTCCAACCCTCTCATATACACACCACACATTAACGCACACACAACACACACAACAGGAGCGGTGTGGCCAACCCGCTTTTTCCCTTAGCCCGCCCAACCCGCACTTCGCATACCCCATCCCGCCCAACATGCTCAAGCCGAGGGCTTCCAAACCGCCCAACCCCACCCCTCGCTACGAATAGCCTTACATGTTTAAAACGGGTAACCTTATATCATATAATAGATCCTTAGGCTTTTTCTACACATCTATCTCTAAACCTTCGTTATAACAGATTTAAATTTAAATAGTAACTAAAATAAATAAGTGTTTTAATAAAGTATTTCATAGCAACTTAGTTTATAGAACTAAACAAAAAAAACGTCTTATCTAAAAGTGTTACAAGAAGTTTAAGCGACGTTTTTTTATCAGCGTGGTAATAAGTTTTTTCGGACATTTTCAAAATAAAATATCGTACCAGCTAACTTTATAAGATATGTTTTTAAGAAGAATTCCATAAACCCATATTTTAAAGGAGACTTGTGTTCTATTCTATAAAATAGTAAATATGATGCTTTATTTGTAAATGTTCTAAAAGAATTTGTTAACAGGCCTCAAACATTATATAAACTTATAATAACACTTTTAGATTGCACGTTGTTTTGTTTGATTCTCTAAACTTACATGCTATAAAATAACTTATTTTATTTTATAGGTTTTATAAACTCAATTTTATTGTAATGCCTAAAAAACAACCTATACAATAATGATCTATTTTATCTCTATTTACATCTTTGGAGATTACAATAGACAACGACAACCTTAATCCAGGTGTACACAACAAGAAAACTAATTGACAGTTAAAACGGACAAAACAACCCTACATCCCCAAGTATCAATAAGATGCTTATGACCTAAACCCAATTAAATATTCTCTAAGCCCAACCAAATAAACTAACTTTTTTGTTTCCGTTAACTTGGGATCCTTACTCGCAACTGATATTCATAAAAGCTAATAGCGAACAATCGGCCCTCAAATATATATATGTATACACACGAACGTTCGGTTGCAAGCTCAAATTTTAGCGAACGTGAAGAAAAGCCGAGAGCGCGTCACGTGACATATTCACTCTAAATAATCATGTATTATTCAGAGTGAATAACACTGTTATTCACTCTGAATAATACATGATTATTCAGAGTGAATATGCCACGTGACGCACTCTCAGTTGTCCTCATGTTCGCAATGAAAAATGAGTTTTCATTTGAACCTGACCCTCACGCCTTACCAACTGAGCTACGCACCATTGACATTATATAATAATATTAAGGGTCGTTTAATAAATTTTTAGCCACTAAACGCTTATGGTCAAGAGATTCTCATTTAATTACCTTATCGTATGATATCTTGGTATTGAAAATGCATTGGTGGTAAGTATTTTAAACTCGGTAAGCGTTTGCCCAAGGTAAAAGTTTTTACCATTGATCATTAGCTACTTACCTTGTCTCTTACCGGGTAAGTTTTTTAATCCTCGCCATGTTCAATCAAAAAGTTAAATAATATTGGCAAACATTATACCAGTAAGCATTTAGTAAATGGCCCATCGAACCACAAACAAGTTAAATTTTCTAGAAAACAAACAAATATAGGAGAACTTTACCTATTATATTCATCATGCAATACTTTTCCTGCTAATTTGGAAACTTCCTTCAAGGCTACTTTCCATTGATCAATCTTCTCCTTCGAATGGCCACCACTTTCCTCATATTTACCGAACACTTCTTTATAACTCCCCTTCTCATTTCCCACTTCTGTGGGATCCACATTATAAAAAATGGGGAAAACCTTATAATTATTATCAGAGTTTTTTCTTTCGACAATGCGCACAAGCTCATCCAGACACCATTTAGAAGAAGCGTACCCTCGGGAGAAAACAATAACCGACATCATGGATTCTTGGATGGTTCTTCCAATTTCGGCTTCGATTTGTGGGCCTTTCTGGACATCATGGTCGTGCAGGAAAGTGTGTAATCCCGCGTTGCACAATGTGGTGTATAGGTGATGTATGAAGTTTTCTCGAATGTCACCACCTCTGAAACTCAGAAAGACATGGTAATCGCAATGAGCAGGTGAAGAAGGCTCCATAACCGAAAGAAACTCAAACTAAAATCCTTTTGTCTTGTTAGGAATCAAGAAAACGGGAAGTACGAGCTTATAGAACAGATTCTTTTTAAGTAAGGTCGTGAAAGTCAAACTAAATCCGAATCAAGAAGATTATACGAATAGCATGGAAGAAGAATAAATGTGCATTAAAGCTATTTATATAGTGATTCTAAGAACAAAGCAACTGCCAACCAATGAGATACAAACATAATTACCACCTAATTAACTAACAAATATGGCCTAACTGAATTAATACAGCTGTAGTAGAAGAAATTTATTCAAGCACTAGGTTAAAAAAAATTGAAAATTTATATTTCAAGGTTATTTGAAAGAACAAAAAGACAAAATACCCCAAGGCCTAATATTATATGCTGACAGCGATATTCTGGACGGCCGGATCCGATGCAACCCACGCGTCTTTGTTTTACTCCTTCGCTCTATTGTTATTTATTACCCTTTCATGATATATTATCGATCTAACGACAACGAACAAATTAATTAATAATATAACGATAACTCTAAATTGTGAATGATGGATTAATTAATATAAGTAACATAGTAATAGTAGTAATATAAATAATAATAATAATTTCTTTTTAGAAGGGCAAAAATAAGTAATAACATTAGTGGTTAATATGATAAAAATATAACTAGCAATATCATATAGAATAATAAAAACTATCTTTCTGCAAAAACTAGATACAAAAACTATATCCTAAATGATTAAGAGAAAATCATAGAACAATAAATGGACGATTAAACGAAAACAATATATTTAGAAAATGTGATAACCAACAAAATCATATATAAATGGACAAAAAAATCACACGGGCTTTAAGTCGTCGCCAAAGTCACATGTATGATTTTTTTCGTTTGTTAATATAAAATCATATATGATTTTATTGGTTTTTGTATTCTTCTAAATATGTATCATTCTTGTTTAAAGAAGACTCACAATTATTGTAAAAAATAATATATATATATATATATAGAGAGAGAGAGAGAGAGAGAGAAAAAAGTTCAAATACAAACCACTTTTTGGTTGTGAACGTGAGGACAACCGACAGCACGACGCGTGGCAAAAATTCAGACTGACACGCGCGACTTAAGCCCGCGGTTATTCATAATGAATAAGGCTAAGTCGCGGGCTTTATGCACACAAGTCGCGCGTGTCAGTCTGAATTTTTTGCGACTAAGCTTTATTCATACTGAATAACGCTTTATTCAGTCTGAATAATAGTGTTATTCATTATGAATAAAGCTTAGTCGAAGAAAATTCAGACTGACACGTGGCACGCTCTGGGATGTCCTCACGTTCACAACCAAAAAGTGGTTTGTATTTGACCCCACCCCTATATATATATATAGTGTTTGGTTCAAATGAGAAGTGCTAAAATTGGAGAAGTAGAGAAGCGATCTTAGCCATGAATTTGGTCAAAAATTGCGGCTTTCACCGCGAAGCACCGGATAAATTATCGCAATGTAGCACACGGAAGGGTATTTTCGAATATTTTTCAAATAGTCCATATATGAACGCGTATATGAACTACACAGATTCATATACAAACGCGAATATAAATTACACAGATTCATATATACATGAACACTTTCCTATATGAATCTTCATATATGAACTCATTTTCGGCCTATTTGTAACAGTTACGAAAATACCCTCTAATCTTGCGCGTACATGTGGATTTTGATTAGTCTAAGATTGCGGCTTTGACCAGTCAAAACCACAATCTTTTGACTTGTCATCACTTCTCTCTTTCACATTTTTTAACATTTCTCATTTTAACATTTCTCTCTCTTTCTCTCTCTCTCTCTTTGTGTATATATATATATATATATATATATAGTCACCTTATTTTGAAAACTCATTAATTTGTGGAAACTTTGGAAACCATGTTTTCCACCAATCATAATTCATTTTTTGTTTATGTTTGGTAATTTTATTTATTTTATTTTTGTGATGCTTAATTATAGGAGTTGGTGCTTATGATTTTGAATTTTGCAATTAATCTTGTCCATTGATCCTTCTAATCAATGGTTTATATGAGTTTCCAAAGTTTCCACAAATTAATGAGTTTTCAAAATAAGGTGACTCCATATATATATATATATATATATATAGCCATAGGTTAAAATGAAAAGTGGTAAAAAAAATGTGAAATAGAGAAGTGATCCAGTCGTTGATATGACTGAGATCACGGTTGAAAAGTCAAAGATTGCGACTTTGATCAATCAAAACCACAATCTTTGACTAGTCAAAATTCACTTCTATGCACAAAATCGAGGGGTATTTTCGTAGCTGTTAGAAATAGGCTGAAAACGGGCCATATATGAACCAGTGTGATTCATATATGAACTATATGTTCATATATAAATATGTATTAATCATATTTTAACTATTTTTAACTGATTCATATGTGAACTATACATTCATATATGAACATGTGTAATTCATATACACGGTCATATATGAATCTGTGTAATTCATTAACTCTTTTCTAACTGATTCATATATAAACTATACATTCATACATGAACCTATGTAATTTATATACACGTTTATATGTGAGCCTGTGTAATTTACTAGCTATTTTTAACTGGTTTATATATGAACTATACGTTCAAACATGAACTTGAGTAATTCATATATACGTTCATATGGATGCATTTGGTAGGTGGACCAGAACAAAACAGATAGGGACAAGGGTTTGTGTTCCATGTTTGATTTGGCTAAAGATGGAACAAAATAGAACTAAATGACACCCAAGTGGAACACGTGTGTTCTTCTAAAATACATGGAACTAGATGGAACAAAGAAAATTTTACCAAAATGCCCTTTTCTAACGTAATACCCACCATCATCGGATCACATTTCCATACGACCTCCGTCCTTAAGCTCTAGCTTCCAACTTCTAACTTCCATGCGATCGAGCTCGTTTGCTTTAAATCAACAAAAGGTAAGACCTAAAGTTGATTTCTTTCTACTTTAATTTATCAAATTCTATATCTTTCTCAATAGCTTTGTTGGTCCCAAAGGGTAGCCTTCAAGTGATAAGTAATTGTAGAAGGGGGATGGAAATCCGCGAGAAGGAGGTGAGTAGTTATCCTTGGAGAGCCTGCGTCAAAGTAGTTATCCTTACCAGCTTGAACAACCATATAAGTAGGTGAGTAGGATCACAAGAAATTTCAAGGAGACAAAGAGCTTGAACACGCTCCTATACCACTTGTTGGTCCCAAAGGGTAGCCTTCAAGTGATAAGGACTTGTAGAAGAGGGGTTGAATACAATTGACACAAGTTATTTCACTTTAAATTCTTTGTATTATAACAAAAGGAATTTACAAGATTGTTGCGGAAATAGATAAGGGATTAACCTAATCTAAACAATCTTAAGTTTACCCTAAGCTTTCACTAATGCACTAGTAAGAAAGACATAAAAGAAAGAATAAGAAGTGAGGTTCAATAAAGATAGTAGACTGAGGTGTGTTTGAAGAACAACCTTTTAGCCTCTATTTATACTGCATGCATTAAATGCATGGCATGGTCACTTTTACACGTGTTGCGTATCTAGTGGACCATGTATACTATTTGCTATTTTAAAATACCCATGCGTAAGGAAGTGATGCGGTAAAATATATATATAAAATCAAAACCAAGTTTTAACCTCAAAATCACCTAACCACTATTACCACACTCACAGGCAAGCGTACCTGATCGCAAGCAATATAGTTTAGGAAAGTCCGGGTATCGTTCTTACCACTAGGAATGGTCAAGTTATTCAAAATAAATCTAATAAAAGTTTAATTAATCTAAAAGGGGGGATTTTTATGAAACGATTTTAAAACACTAAAAAGACTGAAACTTTAACTAAGACTCAAAACGAGAAAGCTTTAAACAAATATGAAACAAGATAGTACTTATTATGGTTTATATAGATTTCCCTTGTGGATGAGTTAATTAAGCCAAAAGTCTAATTCAGTTGGTTATTGTAAGAAATTAAGCTAAAAGCACCCTAGCATGTTTTATCTGAGATTATAAACCAGGTTGGTCTCCCAGCCAAATTACAGGGACTGGTTGTCAAGCAGTCTAGTAAAAGTCGCCCTAATTAATACTAAGTCGTGAGACCCTACTATTTAGTCTACTCTCGGTCCAAGTAAACTACTCACCACGTCTCTCCGCGTCACCAGAGTGAAAGGTAAGGGAGGTTGATTAACCTGACGGAGTCTACCTATCTTATTGTCAGAAAAATAGATATACGCAACCAACAAGTTTAGATAGCCACAGTTTAAGCATTAACTTCGGAATCAAAGACAAACATTCAATAAACCAAACCAAACTAATTAATAATTAAAACCAAACCATCATCCAACAAGGTTTATCAAAACCACAATAACTACTAAAAAGAAACTACTCACTAGACATAGCTAAAACATCAAATAAACTAAAAAGAAAGAGACTTTATACCGACCGTGAAGCGAGAGATGATCGAACACCGGATAAACAACTCCGGGTAAGGATCTGCTCACGCTCAAAGCTCATAAAAACTCTCTCTTCCTCACTATTGAATACTACTGACTCTAAAAGTATATTAGACAATTGATTTCTGGATGATCTGAATTAATGAGAGGAAGCTTGTATTTATAAAGCTGTGTTCGGCTCACTTAGCGATCGCGAGGCTTCTCCTTTGCGGCGCGAAACACTTACGAAGCCCTATCTTTCCTTTTTTGCTCATTCTGGAACCTTCCATAGAGGGTCTTCACTTATTTCGCGGTGCTAAACTTCTGAACTCCAACGCGAAACGGGCCAAAAGCAAGAATATTCTAGAAACCATCCATCTCGCGGCGCGAAACTTGAATCTTCGCGATCGTGAAATGTCTCTGGATCCAATTTGCACTTTTTTCAAGCTTTTTCACATCTTGTCGTACTTTTTCGTTCAGTGGCCTCCAAAACCTACAAAACTCAGATTCAGTAGTGTAACACCAAACTAACAAAAATATAATTTAAGAAAAATCATTTAAAATAAAGCGGAAGGCTAATTCAAAAGTCTTAAGGTTTTATAGAGTAGTCAAGCCAAACACTTTGTTTATCATAGGTAATAAGTAGTCAAACATAACCAAGGCCATACATGTGCCAAAACATAACACCATTTGTCCCAACATGAACATAAGTATCATCCATCATGATTTTAAAAGTAAACAATGTCTTTTCCAAACTCCCAATACCACATAAACCACAGATGGAGCTGCCGTATTCCGAGCCATCACACGTGAGCCTTGCCTTTGCTACCCGAAGCTGTACCTGACACTAAAAGAGTGAAATAACAACGGGTAAGCTTTCGCTTAGTGAGCACACATCTATACCAACATACTCATACGTATGTAACTGAGATACATGGCAATCACATATCACATAACTTGATCCCTTGACACTGGTACCAGACCACTTAATCCATAACTTGATCCCTTGTTCCCGGAGGAACTAATTTTCCCTAGTGGTAACTAGTACCAACTAGGTGCTAACATAATCCAAGCAACATATAATCACACATGCATATCATCACATAGGTATCACCACATTAATATAGATAGAGTACTCACATGTCAGTGATTGCGCAAGCTCAATGACACGTATAATACTCACTTCGTAACACCTAAACATAAACACATCCATTCATTCATCAAACACGACCTAAATGAGTTCTTACATAAATCCGGCTCTCTAAATCGTGAAATGACCAAGCTAAACTCGACCAATCTCCACAAAACTTCACATATCATCTAGTTACATAAGCCCTTAGGGGTATATAAGCTAAAGAACCCCAAACGAATTCGTTTCAGAAAACTCAAAATCTGAAACAGCAGAAAGGGCGGGTCAATCAGCGGGTCACGACCCGCCGATACCAACTGACCAAAAATCCCAAGTCGTAAATTGCAACTGCACCACGGTTTCTTCACCAAATCCCCAATTTCGACCAAAATTAGCCAAAATCATGTTTCTACACTAATTAGGGTCGATATCTAACAATAATAAATACATAATTCTGTCGATTACATGCCCATTGATGATCAATTGATCACCAATTCCAACCAAACCCTAACTCTTAACTTGACTTCAAAATAACATCAATTGAACATGAAACACATAAGAGATTTGTACCTTCAATGCAAGCAACGCAACTACTCCAACAATCAATCAATCACATCCTTCAATTGATCCTCCCTTGTTTCCCAATTTCGTAACCTCTCTCTCTCCCTCGTTCTTTGAAGTCGACCCAAAAGCAGGAAACGAAACTTAGGGCCTTAACTGCTTAAGTTAACCCTTACTTCCATAATTTACATTCTAGCCCCTCAACTCCTACAATCCATAAGGTTAACACAGTTAAACATAACCAATTACCGTTGAGTCTTAATATGGGAAATGGGGCGTTACAAGTAGCTTTCGTGAGTAAAACATCCGAGAAATGGGTTAAAATGGGGTAAAACAATGCAAACCGAAACTACCAAAACATGTATAATTTTGGAGTTATCAGCAAGCATAGTGGGTAAAAAGCAAACGGTTGTTTTATGGGATGATAAGTACAGAGGGAATAGTGTTTAGAACGTCCCTTTTGTACTATGTCAAAAAAGCATGGTTAACCTCTTCGTGCATTAAAGACAATAAGACAAATATTCTTCATCAAGTAAACGCCTCTGATCAGTGGCAAAGAATCGCTGGTCCTTGGAGACATCAGCGAGTCACTGAGGCAAACTCCCTATTGAGTGTCAGGTATGTTGTGGTCAGGTAGCTATCATGGAAATCCGTCCTCAAATCACAAACGGCCTTGACTCTATCATCAACTACTTATTCGACATCGCTGATGATTCTTTGTAGCTTGACTTCTTTGTCTTTGAGATTGATACTTCACTTATGTATATATTGTTAGTAATTATGTGCAGAAGTTGACAAACCAGTGATTACACATCCAATGTTATAAGACACTTGAGGGTCACACCTGTGAGGACCTATAAATCGAGTAAGTTAAATAAACCCAGAAATGGAGAAATTGGATTTATGATAGTTAATTATAAATCAGTTGGGTAATTTCAGCCAGAAATCCTAAAGTTTAAGGGTTATTAATTAATTATGTGAGTTATATATTTATTAGGTAAATAAATATATAATAGGATGACTAATTAATTAAGGACAATTATCTGTTGTGCATGAATATCTGTTGTGCCTTGAAATATCTGTTGTGCATGAATATGATAAAGTCAACTTTTGACTTAATTCAAGTTTAGATCCTAGATACTGATGATTACACTAACACTACTACCTTGATAAAAGTATCATATATGAAAACTGTCAAAAAACACACGAAGTATTATAGTTATAGAAAAGTGTTTTTAAATAAAACAGTCATGAGTAATAGGTTATAAAAGTATTTTATGATCTAGGATTAATTACTCATGTGGTTTTAAGAATTTAGGATATTATCTCAGACACCGTTGATAATATCAGTATGTATAAAACTAGGAAATAATTCCAAGTTTAGGAATTAGGATTTGATTAAAAGTCCAGTTGAGTTTTATAAAAGTAGTAAATTCAAGTGTTTTTACTTAAAAAGGAATTGACTAAGTAGTCAAGTTTTGACTACGTCAATAGTTAATTTTGAGTAATAATTAGTTTTCATAAAAAGTAGTGGGAGCCCAGTTTATTCTATATCCAGATTTGAGATAAAGAATAAAAGATATATGTGTTAATTATTGATTAGATATATTTCAGAATTATAATCCAGTTAGGATATAAATTCATCTGAAACCTACCTTTTAGTTAAAAGAAGATAGGATATAGTTTCATAATTATGAAACAGTATAAATATATGATTAAATCAATAATTGTGTTGGAGAAAATTAATAAAGATATTAATTATCTTTTAAAACTGAAAGTGTTATAAAATGCTAAAATAGAATTTACCAGTGTGGTAAATGGAAATCTGATTTCAGATAGAAATCATTCATCTACACAGCAACTAACAAAAGTTGCAGTTTAATTTTACATATTCAGGGAAACTCGGAGTTAGTCCAGATCTCCAAGTTCAGGGAATACGATAAAATAAAGTCTAATTTTTGTTTTATGGTGTCTGCAAAACAAAATTAGCTGAAACAAGTATAAAATATCAGTAAGTATTAGACATGTAAAATTTTTGGTTATCACTTTGATTAAACGGTAAACATTAATCAAAGGGTTTAAACTGAAGTCAGGTGATACTTCATTTAGACCAGTATTTAACAAACGTTGAATAGACACAATAAAAGGTAATTAAGAGATGTTACTAATTTTGTTATTATTACAGAGTGTAATATGGACTATACAAAATTAGTCTCTTAAATCACTTTTATATTTTGCATGTTCTATAATCCAGGAATGAGACTAGCTTCCAGTTTTTCATTCAAAAACTGTCCGTGACAACTTATTGTGGTGGGAACCCAATAGGGTGTTAAAGTCATTGTGAGCCTTTGGGTAGTTATGAATAACAGCTACAAGCGCTGTAGACCAAAAGCTGCACAGATATTCGATAGAGTAGCGAATATCGGACGTGATCCGCGGTTGAGATTACTTATTGGATTTTGTCATAAGTAACTCTCACAGTGGTTGTCCTAATCACCTGAGGTATTTGGTTTAATATCATGAGGACTGTTGGATACTTAGTGCGTTCAACCGCTACACAGTAACAGGGTGGCTATAAAAGGGCAAAACTAGATTCAGCGGAAGCCGTGGTGTTAAATGCAGATATGTGATGGTGTAAAATGTATATATTAAAACATAACCAAGTTTAACCACAAAATAACCTCAACTAACCACCATTCTCAGGCAAGCGTACCTGATCGATAGTAATATAGTCTAGGAAACTCCGGGTATCGTTCTTACCACTGGGAACGGTCAAGTTACTTAAAACAAATCTTAAGAGCTTAAGTAACCTAAAAGGGGGTTTTCTTTTGAAAGTAATTTTAAAGCAGAAAAAGATTAAGACTTTACTTAAAACAATAATTGACAAAGGTAGTACTTATTATGGTTTAGGTTGAATCCCCTTGTTGATGAATTATTTAAGTCACAAAAGTGTAGCTTAGTTGATTATTGTAGGAATTTAAGCTAGAAGCACCCTAACATGTATTATCTTCAATTATAAACCAGGTTGGTCTCCCGGCCCAAATACAAGGACTGGTTGTCAGGCAGTCTAGTAAAAGTAACCCTAGTCAATGCCAAGTCGTGGGATCCTACTAAATAGTCCGCCTATGGTCCAGCACACTATTTATCAATTCACTCCGTTTTACCGGAACGAGAGATAAAGGAGGTTGATTATCCCGAAGGAGTCTACCTATCTAGTAATAGATACACCCAACCAACAAGTTCAAATAGCCACAGTTAAAACACTAACTAGGAATCAAAGATAAACATTCAATCAATCAAACCAAACTACTAAATAAATTAAGTATCAAATCATCATCCAACAAGGTTCATCGAAACCATAACAAGTACTAACAAAACTACTACTCACTAAACATAACTAAAAACAACAATTAAAGATTAAAAAGACAGACTTTAGACCCACCGTGAAACTGAAGATGATCGGACACCGGAAAGCAGACTCCGGGTAACAATCTTTCCACGGTCTACGCTCATAAAACCTATCCTCTCTCTCTTTTTACTGCAAACTGACTCTGGAACCAAAGCTATCTAATTTATGACTCTATATATAAAAACAGGTCTGGAACCAGTATTTAAAAAAAGTAATCGACCCACTTCGCGATCGCAAAGAGCAGCTTCACGTCGCGAACCACTTAACGAACCCTAATTCTTCAAATCAGCTCCTTCTAGAATATTCCATCAAGGGTCTTTAAATATTTCGCGAACGCCAAACCTCTGAACTCGAACGCGAAGTCAACAAAAAGCAGGAATCTTCTAGAAATCCTCCACTTCGCGGCGCGAGAATTACCACTTCGCGGACGCGAAGGACTTCTGTATCCAATTTTGCACTTTTTCCCACTTTTCCCACTTTTTCACAACTTTTAGTACTTTTCCGCTCAAAGGTCTCCAAAACCTGCAAAACCAATATTTAGTAGCTTTCGTGAGTAAAACATCCAGAAAACAGGCTAAAATGGGGTAAAACATTACAAAACCGAACTACCAAAACATGTATAAATTTGAGTTATCAATATGCAAGATGGGATTTGCACCTCTTCTCTAAGAAGAGATACTTTTGGGCCCCTTGACTGACTGAATATACTCATGAAGTGCATGGTCATGCCCAAACGAACTGATTGGTTCTTTGTCGTTTACCTATCAATAGAGGTCGGATAGTCGAGAAACAAAATCTTGAGTATTTAGAGTTGACTTAATCCAGGCTCATACTCATAGATGAAATATCGTGTTGCAAAGGGAAAAGCTAAGATATACCCAGTTTATGAACAGTTGTTTCATAATTGTTATTTCCTTGTAGAAATGTTTATATCACCTATCTGGGTATAAGAGTTCTTGTAACCTGGTTAGCCTAAGTGCCTGTCTAGGGGCCTACTTAGGTCCGTGTGATCAAGGTGGTATTGCCAACTTGCACAAGTGGGAGTCTGTTAGTAATTATGTGAAGAAGTTGACAAACCAGTGATTACACATCCAATGTTATAAGACACTTGAGGGTCACACCTGTGAGGACCTATAAATCGAATAAGTTAAATAAACCCAGAAATGGAGAGATTGGATTTATAATAGTTAATTATAAATCAGTTGGGTAATTTCAGTCAGAAATCCTAAAGTTTAAGGGTTATTAATTAATTATGTGAATTATATATTTATTAGGTAAATAAATATATAATAGGATGACTAATTAATTAAGGACAATTATCTAGAACATTCTTTTCTTAAGGAAAAAGAAAAAAAATTAGATAATTAAGGAAACAGTATTGTATGGAAACTCTTCCATATAAATAAGCCTTATAGGCTTTAGAAAATCAATTCACTCCCTAATCAGTTTCCAGAAAATCCTCCTTCCCTCCTCTCTCCTTAAAATCGGCGCTGCCCCCTCCACCGAACCAGTTCGGTTTTTCGGTTGATTCGGGTTTTAATTCTGCTAGAGGAATATTCGTACGGTCGTTCACCGGTGGACTTAATCTCAAGCATTCCAGGTAACACTCCTAATTTTGTTAAACTAATAAACGAAAGGTCTGTGGAATTTTAGGGTTTTTTGTTTCCAAATTGCTTTCGCACTCGATTGAATCCGTATGTATTCGATCATATTGATCTTTGACCCGATTGGTCATTAGGTTTATAAGGTTTCTCAATCCAGCTAGGTTTTGAGATCCACAATGATCCTTGTATCAGTCTGATACAAGGGATCCCATAAAAACCCAACATATATCATATATCAGGGATACCAAATAGACTCAACGAGTCCCTGATATAGATACCATCTATTAGATCAAATGCTTGATAATAAAATAATCAAAGAAAATTATCTTAGTGATAATTCTCAAGCTTGAGTACAAATAAAGTATTTGCACTAAGTAGGATCAGGGTCATCATTATTTCATCAGTCCTAGGAGAGCTTGGATCAACAATCTCCCTTAATTGATGATGGCATAGATAATAAAAGAAATTGCCTAAGTACAAATGAAGAAAAAAATTCTAAGTTTAAGTAAACATAATGGAAAAGGAACTCATAAAGGTACGTGTCCCAATTACTGTTTTCAGGGTTCTTTTTCAGTACTATAATGAAGTAAAGTACAAGCACTTGCAATATTTTTCATTTACTGTTAATATTGATGTTTACAAAAGGAAACGTAAAATTACAAGAGCAGGGATGAGTACTGAAAGAATGATAACTAGTCTTGAGGTACAAACTCATGTATATCTTCTAGTTCCCTAGAGATCAAATTTTTAAACATATCTACAGGGACCTGATCAGATTTGTAGGATATGTGATAGAGCAGATTTTCAAGATGCTGAGAAGGATCCTTGTGGAACTCAGAAGCTTGTTGGAACAGCACATTGCCTTCACGATCATAGAAGTAGACTTCACTCACTGGTTCTATGATGATAATCCTTGGTTCTTTAGGCATTGGTTCAGGGAGGGACACATTAAGACCAGTAAGATCATCTCGAAACTGTTCAAAGAGTACCGCAGTAGCTGAGAATGACACTCTAGTTTCATTTTTGATAGGAGGACGACTTTCTACTACAGGGAGCATTTCATCATGAGGAGGAGATGGTGGAGGAGATCTGACAACCATGTTCATGCGATCAAAAGGTCTTTCTGGCACAGATTCGATAAACGTCTTGTAAGTGGTGACATTTAACTTTTGGATGGCCCACTTAATCTCCAACCATTCTTGATAGCCAAGGCTGTCCAGATTCGTATTGGTATGATCAGTCCTGAGATCACCAACTCTGGTAACATTAAGGAAAGCCTTGGGAGGCCGCTTCTTTGATCCACGCGCTGACCAATGATGGTGGCTTTGATGATCTTTTCTTCATATTTTTTGAAACCCTGCTTGAAGATGCACCGGTTCATCTTCGCCATGGCTTCTTTTTTATCAAAGAGGGGTCGGTTGACTTGCTGAGAAGTAGAGCATATGTTTTTCTGAGTTCATTATTTTCGGCGGCTCTCTTTCTTCTCAGCTCCCTTTCAGCCTGCTCACTCTCTAACCTGTCAGCATCAAAGATAATGTTAGAAATCTCTCCAGAGCCGAAGGTACGAAGAGGGATTTTTGCTCCGCTCTGAAATGATATTCCACCCTGATGCCATCCTTGTATGGTTTGATTATCATCATTAAAATTTTGATACTCCAGCATCAGACCCTTTCCTTTGTCCTTGGCTTTTGGACTTGGAGGAGCAGAAGTGGATCGTTGTGGAATGAAGGGTCTTTCCTTGATGGTAAGGGGAGAAGAATGGTTCTCCTTTGGTTTTGGTTTTGGTTGAGGTTGAGGTTGAGGGTTTAAGGGATAAAGGACGTTTAAAGGCGTTAGGTTAATTGGTCTGGGGTCAGAGAATATGGGAGTCATTTCAAAGATCATTTCATTTTACTACGTCACAAGTGCTTTCGGAAATGTTGTTCTCCATGAGGTTTACAATATCAACAGTGACCAATCCAAAGTTGTGGGTCTTTTCAAAATATTTGGTGGTTTTTAGGTTTAAATTGGTTTTCAGGTTGATGGTAGGTTAAGGCCAATATAGGAGTGGATTCAGGGTTGTTTTCTGTAAGTTCAAGAAACAATGGATTCAACAATCAAATCTTCATTTCATGAACAAATTGATACAATGTGAACTTTCTCTCTCTAGAATCTCTCTCTAAAACACACACATATGAATATTACAATAAAGCTCCTTCCATCAAGTCTCTCTCTAACTCTCCTTCTAACAACTCTATATATACCCTTGACCTCAACACTTACTAACATTGACTTTTCCAACTAATACTTTGACTTTACATATTAATGCTTTGACTTTGACTTTGATGCTTGACTTTCTTCTTTGACTTCCATCCTTTGACTTTGTTTGACTTGAATATTGTTTCCTCATCTTGAGATCTCGGATACAATAATATTTGCTCTAACAATCTCCCCCTTTGTATTCGAGATCACTCTTCAAAATGAGCTCCAGCTTTAACGATCTTTTGTCTTCATGTCAAACAAACTTTTTCGGTCACAAATTTCAAACAACTAACAATCTCCCCATTTATACACGCATCATCTTCAGAACAAAGTCTTCAATCTTGAAACCAGATCATCACAATCAACCAGATAAGCTCAACACATAACAATCTCCCCTTTTTCAAATAACATCTTTGAATCAACACTCTTCAACTTGAAGCAGTCTTCATCAAATCCAGAATTCCCTCTTGAGGTCAAATCCAGTAACTCTTCTTGAGGTAACCAAAGCCAATGGTCAAGGATATTTAGGTTCTGAGCTTTGACACTACGTGTACTAAGCTCTTCACCTTCTCAATATAAATCCATCAAATCTTCAAACTCTTCAAACCACTTTCTCAACTCCAGCAAATCAAACCATTCTTTCATCAACCTTCATAACTCGAACTCAATCTTTAAATCTAAAGGCTTTTCAACCTTAGATTCAAAAGATTTAAACTTTGATCTCTCTTTAGCTCCCCCTTAATACTTGCTTTCTTCCCTTAACTGTTACTTCACAACACATTTCTTCACATAAACCCTCAAAACTTGAATGAACCAACATCATGAAATCTTCAATCGTGTCTTCGCATACGTCTTTGATGAAACTTCTCCCCCTCATCGTTATCTTGAACTCTTCAAACGAATCTTGAACTCTCCAACATATAACATCATGAACTCTTACCCATAGTTCCCATATCTTCATCGTGATTTTGCAAAAGTCTTTGATAGAACTTCTCCCCCTCATGATGGTTAGGAGAATCCTGAACATCATGCACAATCAAAGACAACATAACCAAATATCTCATTCACAGGAACTACTCCCCTCAAAAATGGGTGTACCATTCAAAGAACCATATGTCCCCCTCAATCAAACATCTCATCCATATCAGAGTGCTCCCCCTCAAATCCAGCTCAAGTTGCTCCCCCTCAAATGATGGGTAATCGGCTAACATAGAAGCACATTTAGCAACTATTGACACAACAACTCATAGAATTGTGTGGCCTATTTTCAGTGTTGGCAACAGGGTAGCACTGATAGGACTTCCAGTCATCACTGAATCAAAGTTATAAAACTAAGTTCTCAGACTGTTCCGGCAATATCACAAAGATATGCAATTGGAATCACAAAGACTCGTGCAAGTGTCAAAGAAATATCATCATATCAATTAGGCTCAAATATTGATTCAACCTGGGACGCAGATTGAAAACCAATGACTCTTGTGCATAGAACATGAAGTTCGGAGACCGGAGAGGATGTCTTCCTTGTTTCAATATCTAAATCTTCCAAGTGAAGATAAGATAGATGATGTGCTAATTCTCCGTGAGAATTGAAACAAACATCTTTTAAGAGATATTTGAGTAGCTTGGTGGGGTGACACGAGTTATCGACACTGGGTCCATGTCTTGTTTCAATATTCATCTCCAAAGAATCGAGAATGAATAGATGATGTGGTTACCCGGATAACTGTATAGGTTTGGGAAGGATCTTCTTTTATTCTTTTTGATCCTGTCTCACACTCACCATTTTCTTTTAGCTCCCCCTACACTCAAGCTCTCGGCATTTTACCTCATGCACACCCTCACAAACTAGGTCTAACCTAGGGATGTGTTTCTTGGGTAGATCCTCCGGCTCTGGATTGATCATAGAAACTTCTATATCCTATCACACATAAGTTGATATCATGAAATGATATTCTATGAAACGTTTAGTATATTCATACCAGAACGTGATATGATGGTGATTCATATGTGATACAATATGTATATGGGAAACATATGTTGAACAGAAATAGGGAACATTTGTTGATGAGATCATATGTTGAAGAAATTCATTCAAATGCTCTAACAAGTGATGATTGATTGTAGAAATTAAAAATCTTGATCGTGAATTCCAAAGAACAAAATTCAAACGCGAAACAGATAGACTCAGTAAGCACAGTGTATTCAATAAATGAATCAATGATTAGAAAGTTTAATTGTGAAGAACAATTCACAATTAATAATCTGAATAAGAATTGAATCATTGAAATGAAATAACGGGCATTGAAATCAAATTAGAATTCAAGCGAGTGTATTTCCACCGAATAATTTCAACGAATATATGAGATGTGGAAATAACTATGTCAAGAAAATTATAACGCGTGGAAATTCGTGAAATGATGTAAAATCGGAAAGGAACTAACACAAGTAAGTTCCTTATGATGAATCCCACGGTTAACGCAGTTAAGCACAAGTTCTAAGCTAAGGGTTTAGAGGGATACTTACATTGAAGCGCATAAATGAAGTATGGGTCCTAAACTGAATGTTTAGAAGCCACCAATCATTGAAGACCGGGTCCTGAACTGAATTATTCAGGAGCCACTAACCTGCAAAATCAAACAGATTTTGGTATCCACTTGGATGTGGATCCTCTTTTGTTAGAGAAATTTGGGTTATAAGATGAAATCTTGTAAATCCCAAATCGTTCATCTATATAATCGTCACTTACAAAATCATTTCTTAGAAGATAAGAACCAGATAATTTTCTTTTGGATAGACTAAGAAGTTTATTTGTAGAATAAACTAACTGAGACTTACCAAAAGACGTGTTATGGAAAAATTTGTTCTTTTGAACTTTCGGTTCCGAAGCAAATGATTTTGTATGAGCTACCTTTGTACTAGATCCCTTAACTTGCCAAATGAACTTACTATTTGAAAAACGATGATTACCTGAATAATCAACACGACGATCATAGAAGAGATTTGAAGTACGAATCTGACCACTTGAGTTGATATTACTCAGTGAAGCACTATCCACATTGCTTGAATCATGAGCTTTGAAAGTTGTCTTCTCAAGTTCTTTCACTTTGGAAGAAAATTTGTTTCTCTCTTCAAGAAGATCATCAAGCTTCTTCTGCTGATCAGATCGCATTCGTTGCTCATTCATGATATTAGTCGATAATTCAGATAACTTGCTTGTAAGCTTCCTTATTTCAGCCTTAAACACTTCCTTTTGATCCTCAAAATCTGCTTCCACAAGACTTGGCTTCTTAGGTTCAGCGATTATCTGTTCTAAGACACTCTTTTCATGTCGAAGAACCTTCTCTTTTTGTTTAAATTGATGTCTTACATCAGATAACTGATTCTGTAAGTCAACAATTTGTTTTTGAAGTTCAATACATTTCTTGTCATCAACTTTCCTCACTGAATGAACACCTTGGATTTCTTCTTCAAATTCATGCATCATGTTCTGATATTTTCCGGCACGTAGACTTGGTTTCTTCAAAGAATTCTTCTTATCTAGGATAATCTTCCTCTCTAACTCAGATATTTTCTTTGAAAGATTAACACTTGTCAAATCAAATACCTTTCTTTCTTCTAACAAAGTATTTTGAAGATCAGAAACAGTCTTTGTAAGCTTCTCAATTTCTGTTTCAAACATATGTCTTTCTTTCGCAACCTCTAGTTCCACATTTTGCTTTTCCTGTCCAGCTTTGTCTTCTAATAATTTCTGAAGATCAGCCACTGTTCTTTGAAGCTCTAAAATCTCTTGAACATATTCTTCTCTGTCTTTTGCAAACCTGCTTCTTTCATTCACCAGATCATGTTCACTTTCATACACAACTTGTTGTAGAATCTGGATTTGCTCGAGAAGCATCTCTCTTTCAGCATTGTGCTCATTCTGCTCTTTGAATTTAAGAGATTCATACTCAGATTGAGTCTTTTTGAGAAGATTTTCAAGATCCACAATCTTTTCTTCTAAAACCAATGTAGGAACATAAGGTTTGGCTTCGACATTTGATTCTTGAGAAGAATTAATATCAGGATAAACCAGAAAATCAGAAGAATTAGATGAGTCTTTTGATTTGATTCTCAGAGTGTCTGAATTATAAACAAACTTGACCCTATGATATTTAGGTTCATAATATACAGGATCATGTTGTTCAATCTCTTGCATATCTGAGAAATCTTCCTTCATTTCAAAACCTTTTAAAGAAGGAAATCTGGTGCTCATTAACATACTTGTAAAATCATAAAATGCAGATTTCTCTTTAAGAGCGTTTTTCAACACATTTGGATTCTCATAACCTAAACCCCATTTAACATCAAGAAAATCTCTGAGAGCACAGGGTTTGTTTAGAAAAATTGTCCGTTCAGAAACACCTATTTTGTGAAGCTTCTCATCTAAAAATTGAATTATCTTGTTTGATTCCTTAATTTGCTTTTTACATTGAAGCTTTGTCTCTGCAATTTGTTTTTCAAAATCAAGCTCTTTTTCTCTGATCTGATTTTTCATTTGAAGCTCTTTCTCTTTAATTTGATTTTTAATTTGAAGCTCTTGTTCTTTGATATGATTTTTCAAATAAAGCTCTTTTTCTTTAAATTGAGCAACTGCTTTTGCAAGCTGTGTTGTAAGACTGGCCTTTTCACGTTCAAGTCTCTTCGTTTTATCCCAATCTCGTTCATACTGAATCTCATCATCAGAATCCATTGTTATCTGCACAAAAGATAATAAGGATCGTCAACAGAAACTTCGATTAGAAGTGTAAGTAGTGCACAAAAGATTTATTTCAAACAAATCAAAAATTTCGAAGAAAATGGGTAAAAATAAACTTGACGTACTAAAAATGACACCACATGAAGTTTAACCGACTCAACAAATTTAAAAATCACAAGTACAAGGACTAAAAGAATAACAGACAAGAAAAACACAAAACAACTATATAATAAAAGAAAAAGAAATAAAGAAAAGAAAAACAATAAATCTTGCAATCACACAAGCTCAAAAATAGCTCAAACACATTTAAAAACACTAAAAATAAGCTCAAGACTCGAGTTACATCACTTGGCTCGAGTTAGGGAAGAAAATGGCTCGAAATACGAAAAAATTGGCTCGAAATACAAAAAATATGGCTCGAATTACGGATTTCACGCGCTCACACGCGCTAAGCATGCGATCACACGCGCCACACGCGCACTACACGCGCCATACGTGCGCTCCACGCGCTGGCTGTCTCGAGCAGGGCTGACGTCAGCGTGACGTCAGCAAGCGGTCAGATGCGCTGACCGAGCGCTGACCGGGCGCTGACTGAGGCGCTGATTGCTGACCGGTCTCTTACTGAACGTCTGACCGAGAAATGACCTCTGACCGAGCTCTTACTCGAGCTCTGACTGAGTATTTTTCATCTGACCGAGCTTCTGATTGAATTTATGATCTGACTCGAGCTCTGACTCGAGTTGTGACCTCTGACTCGAGCTGAATTCTTGAAATATGGCTTGATTTGACTAAAATGGCTCGAGTTAACAAAAAAATGGCTCGAGATATCAATAAAATGGCTTGAAAATTCAAAAAGTAAACTCACAAACACCTTTTTTCAAAGAAATCTAAACCAAAATGGATCTAAAACTCAAATTTTCATCTTCTTTCTCAAGAAAACTTCAAGAACATGAAGAACACCTTCAACCCAAAAATTTTAAAAACACAAATTTAACCTCTAAACCTAAAAACAAATGATAGATTCATGTCCAAAAACACTTTTTAGAAACAAATCCACTCAAAAACGAATCAAAAACTCACTAAATCTCACAATCACTCATGACCTCCATTGATGAACTTTGAAGAACTTCAAAAATCAAAACTCAAATTTTGAAGCAAATTTGATCTAGAATGATTAGAGATGATTAAAAAACACACTAGAAACACAAAAATACACACAAATCTACAAGATCTACAACAAAATCTACAAATCTACACAAAAAATCTATAAAACCCATTTCTTCAAAATTTCTTCAATTTTCTTCAAATTTCTTCAAATCTTCAATCCAATTGTGCACCAAATCTTCTGCCAAAGCTCTGATACCACTTGTAAGTGCATGATGAATCAATCTAACATGAAAGATGTACAATCTAGTAGAGAGAGAAAGTAGAGAGAGAAAAATGTGGAACTCATATGTCATTAATCTTGAAAAGGCTTAAAGAACAATACAAGGCAATGAGGTATTTATACCTCATTCCTACAAAATATAAAATGTTCACAAATGGTCCCTCAACTTCTTTAATAAATCTAACACTAACAATATTGTTAGAGCAAATATTATTGTATCCGAGATCTCAAGATGAGGAAACAATATTCAAGTCAAACAAAGTCAAAGGATGGAAGTCAAAGAAGAAAGTCAAGCATCAAAGTCAAAGTCAAAGCATTAATATGTAAAGTCAAAGTATTAGTTGGAAAAGTCAATGTTAGTAAGTGTTGAGGTCAAGGGTATATATAGAGTGTTAGAAGGAGAGTTAGAGAGAGACTTGATGGAAGGAGCTTTATTGTAATATTCATATGTGTGTGTTTTAGAGAGAGATTCTAGAGAGAGAAAGTTCACATTGTATCAATTTGTTCATGAAATGAAGATTTGATTGTTGAATCCATTGTTTCTTGAACTTACAAGTGGTATCAGAGCTGGATTTGCTGATTGTATGAAGATTTATCATGAAGATTGATTGAAGATTTGAAGAAAAATGAAGAAAACTTGAAGAACTCCATTTTTGGTGCAAATTTGAAGATATTTGAAGATATATTGCTTGATTGATCATGAAATTGTGTGTAATTTCATGATTATATCAAGTTTTATGCATTAGGAGTGATTTAGAATCATTTAGTAGCATTCAGATTTGAATTTTTAGTTGAAAAAAGCTGAAAATCGAGTTTTGTTCGTAAATCTTCATATGTCTCGAGTCAATCTTCATATGTCTCGAGTGGTAGTTAGGTGGTAGTTAGAATTCGAGCAAGATTAAAGTTGGCTCGAGTTGAGTATCTCGAGTCAAAGGAAGTTAAGGCTCGAGTTAGGTAATTCGAGTAGTGTTAATTGTAACTCGAGCAGAAAGAAGGTCTTGGCTCGAGTTGTGTAACTCGAGTCAAAGTTGAAGGGTAATTCGAGCACTGTATTGGTGTAACTCGAGCTGTATTTTGGTGTAACTCGAGTCGTATCTCGAGTCTGTATCTCGAGTCGTATCTCGAGTCGTATCTCAAGTTGTATCAAGCCGTATCTCGAGCCGTATCTCGAGCAGAAGGTTGTCTGTGACTCGAGCCATATTTTAAGTGACTCGAGTTATAAAGTTGAGTAACTCGAGCCGAGTATTGATTTGTCTCAAGCCAAGCCATTTGTGCATCTCGAGTGGAATTTTTCAATCAATTTCAAGACTGATAATTTTCATATAATCAGTAACAAAGATCCGTATTAAAGATGAGTCTTGCAAATCGAAGAGATGATATGTCAATGGGATCAGAGACCAAAGCACCGGTTCTGTTCAAAGATGAATATGAGTTGTGGGTCTCTCGATTCAAGCTATTCATAAGGAGAAAGAAAGATGGAGATAAAATCCTTCACTCAATTCTACATGGACCTCATCCTATCCCGGTTACCACACTTGATGGAAGACAAGTACCAAAAGAATATTCAGAAATGGATGTGGCTGAAAGAGAAAGGTTTATGATTGATGTTGAAGCTCAAAACTGCCTAATTCAAGCCATTCCTAATGAGATCTTTCGAAAGTTAGATAGTTATGATGAGTCTGCAAAGTCTATTTGGGATCAGCTACAAAAGATAATGATGGGCTCAAAAGTGGGAAATCAAATGAGGGTAACTAATCTGATGGATAGGTATGAGAATTTCAAGATGAAGGAGGGTGAAACACTAGAAGAGACTTATGACAGATTTGTGGAATTGATGAATGATATGAAGAAAAATAATATCATTCGATCAGAAATGGATTACATTGTGAAGTTCATCAACAATTTATCTTCTGACTGGAAGCAATTTTCAAGATTTGTAAAGCAACACAAAGTTCTAAATGAGTTGAAGGTTTATGAGGTGTATGAGAATTTGTTGTTGTTTGAAGAAGAGGTAAATGAGATTGCTGCTGAGAGAAAGAAGAAAGAAAAGTCTAAAGCTGATTCCATGGCATTGCTTGCAGAAAAAGAGAAAGCCAAGAAGAAAGGAAGAAAAGGAAAAGCTAAAGTGTTGGAAGTATTTGAAGATGAAGAGGAAGAAGATGAGGAGGAGTATGATGAAGATGAAAAAGAACAAATGTTGCAAAGCCTATTAAGTCTGACAGAGGCTTATAAGAAGAAGTACTATAATAGGCCTGGATCAAACAACAGAAGATTTTCTACAAGAGGTGGACGTGGATTTAACAGAAACTACACACAAAGTTCACAAGGATATCCTCCTCGAGTTGAAAATCAATATGTTGACAGATATGCAACAAAGAAGGAAGAGGTTGTCAAAGATACTGCAGAGAAGACAGAGGAGAAGAAAGGCCAAGCTGGTATTACATGTTATAAATGTGGAAAGACTGGTCATATTGCTAAAGGGTGTACTACAAAGATGTCAAAAGTGGAACTGCTGAGAAAGAAACTGGAATTAGCAGAGAAGCAAGAACAAGGTCTGGTATTGATGGCTGATGATGAAGAGTGGCTGGATTATTCTGATAATGATGATCAAGCACAGATGTGCTTCATGGGCTCAATAGAGGAAGAATCAGAATCTGATGAAGAAATAGAGAGTGAAGGTGAAACTTCGACGGTACGTTCTGTCTCTCTTGCTGATCATAATAGAAAAATGCTTGAAGTGACAACATTAATTCATGACAAAAATAAAGAACTCGAACTTGTCATTTTAAAACAAACTAACGAAATTACTGATTTGTTGCAACAAAAAGAACAATTAAGTTCTCAATGTGCACAATTGCAAAAATCAGTGAATGAGTTTGAGACAATTCGAGCTGAACATAAGTCGCAAAAGCTGGAAATTGATTTTTTAACCATCAGCTTGAGTGTGGAAAAAGCAAATGTTTCTAAACTAAATAAGATGATTTCAGACCTTGATTTTAAACTTCATAAAATAGGTCAAACTGAGCATACAATTTTCTTGAATAAACAAGTTGAGTTTAGAGATTATTACTCCAAAGAAGGTCTTGGATACACAAATCCAAATTATTTGAAAAAGAACCTTGGAGTTAAAAATCCAAACCATTTACAAAAAGCTCTTAAAGAAAATGCAGCATTCTATGATCTTACGAGCATGTTAATGAGTAAGAGGTTTCCTTCGTTAAAAGGTTTTCAAATGAAGGAAGAATTTTCAGAGATGCAACATATGAAACTACATGATCCTCTGTACCATGATTCTAAATATCATAGGGTCAAGTTTGTGTATAATGATGATACTCTGAAGATTAAATCCAATTCAATTAAGGATGATCCAGTATACTTTGTATACCCAGAATCATCAAACAGTATAGTGAAACCATACATATCAACCAAGGAGTTGGAATGTAAAGTTTCAGAGCTTGAGAAGCAAATTGAAGATTTGAAAATTCAGAACTCAGAACTTTTAACTAAGTCAAAGAATTTTCTTCATTGGAATACTACTGATGTTGATTCTGAACCAATTTCACTGGTGTCAGAAATTCTAAATGATTTAATTTGCAATGTGTCTACATCAGTAGAAACCAGAAACTCTTCTCAAGATAATTCTGGGTCAAACCAAAATTTGAAAGAGGGTGTTGATGATGAGCAAGAAAAAGTTGTTCGTGTTGTTAATAATAAAGGTTATTTTGAATATAAAGAACCCTCAGCAATGTCAACTGATGATGTTGAGGTTCCTTATGATTTCAACTCTGTTAATTCAAAACAACCAATTATTGATGAAATATCTACTGCTCAGTCATTTTCAACAAACTCAACTACTGGATTATCTTCCACTGATTTGTCACAAAGTGATAGCGAATTGGGTGAATCTTCAAAGGAATCGAAGAAGCAATCTCTTGGAAATTCTGAACCTGTGTATTCAGCAACAAGATCAAAAGTTTGTCATTTTCATGATGAAATCTCTTATTTAGAAAAGAAACATGACAAGGAAAAGCACAGTTTTCAAAACACAATTAAACAGTTAAAGACAGAACTTTCTCGTCAAAAGTGTGATGCAATATTTTGGAACAGCAAATGTGTAACCTTAACCAAAAACTATGATAGACTAGTTGAAAGACTGTCCATCTATGAAGAAGGTCATCACTATGCTGGGAAAAACCAAAAGATTGTACATACTCCTGTCACTCATGCATACATCAACAATGTTCAGTTCTCTCAAGGAGTAAAATCTATGTTACGGAAATTTCAGCATTACATTGATTTGAAAAAGCAAAATCCGAACATGGTGATTCCTGAGGAAACTGAACAAGACATTCCAACTGTTCAACCTAAGTTGAAACCTTTTGATATCTGTACTAATCCCTCTACAGGAAGTTCCAACAGTGTGAGCCTTGAGAAGTCAAGAAAGAAGAGGTCAACGAAGAGGACTGTTAAGAAATTAGATTTTAGTATGAAATATGCAAATAGCAAGTTTAGTGTGGGAAACAAACTGACTTCTAAAAATAATGTACCTTCCAGATTCAATTCTATGAATAAAAGGTTTACATCTATTTCTTCAGTTTCTCATGCTTCACATTCTTCACATAATATACATCATACTAAATCTAATTTCTCTACGACTCTTCGTTCTTCTGTTCCTACGTATGTTCCATTTCATGTTTTTAATATGCTTAGAGGAACAAAGTATTACTGGGATTCAATTGCTTGTACTTTTAAGAGTAATGCAAGGAGTGGACCCATTTTAAAATGGGTTCCTAAATCCAACTGATTTCCTCATTGCAGGCCAGTCATAAATGGTACCTCGATTCTGGGTGTTCCAAACATATGACTGGGAGGAAAGAGCTTCTGTCTAATTACAGAGAAGAATATGGAGGCTCAGTCAAATTTGGTAATAATGAACTGTCACCAGTTGTGGGTCATGGAGATATTGTGTGTAAGGATATCACAATAAATAATGTAGCACATGTCGAAGGTTTGAATCATAACCTGTTCAGTATTGGCAAATTTTGTGATAAAGATTTAGAGGTAAATTTTAATAAACGTCGATGTGCTGTCAGAACTGAATGGGGTAGAGAATTATTAGTTGGCACTCGGAAAACTAATCTCTATACGATCAAACTTCGACATATGCTTGCAAAGAAATCTCAGTGTCTAATCACTCAGAAGTCATCTCATCAATCTTTACTTTGGCATCGTCGATTGTCTCATTTGAATTACAGATATCTTGACAGAATGGTCAAAGAAAGGTTAGTATCTGGCATTCCAATGATCAAGTTTGAACCTGATCAACTGTGTTCAGGTTGTGCTCAAGGAAAAATGAAAAGAGCGTCTCATCCCCCAAAACCTGAACAAGGGTCCAAATCTCCGTTGAGCTTAATCCATATGGATTTGTGTGGTCCGATGAAAACTGTCAGTCTAGCGGGTAGAAAATATGTTTTGGTCATTGTTGATGATTATTCACGATATACTTGGACACGGTTTTTGAAAACAAAAGATGAAACTTCGATTTTAATAATAAATTTCATCAAAGCTGTTCAAGTACAATTTAAACTACCCGTTCAGACTGTCAGATCAGATAATGGGACGGAGTTCAAAAATCAAGTGTTAAAAGGTTTTTATAATTCATTAGGAATTACTCAAACTTTTTCTGCCGCACGAACTCCTGAACAAAATGGTGTCGTTGAGCGTCGTAATCGTACGTTAGTTGAAGCAGCTCGGTCTATGTTGGCTCAAAGTCAATTACCTCAGTATCTATGGGCTGAAGCTGTAAATACTGCGTGCTACACACAAAATCGATCTATCATTCATCGGAGATTTGGAAAAACACCCTATCATGTTTTGTTTGATAGAATTCCAAATATTGATTATTTTTAAAGTGTTTGGGTGTCCTTGTTTTGTTCTTAATGAAACTGAGAATCGGGGAAAGTTTGGTCCTAAGTCTGATGAGATGATTTTTGTGGGATATTCAGATTGTTCAATTGCCTATCGAGTTTTTAACAAAAAGTCGAGAGTTGTGTATGAAAGTGTAAATGTTAAATTTGACCCGTTTGCTGAGTTGTCTTCTAATGCAGATGCATCTACATCCACATCTAGCTCCAGTGATCCTCCAGCTACATCATCTGAGTTGGACAGTTTGTTTGAGTATTTTTATGATGACTTGTATGGTACTAATCAAATATCTTCGTCTACTGTAGGTATCTCATCTACTCCTTCGAGTTCGACTACTCCCTCATCTGAAGTTTCTCCAACATCATCCATACCTTCTTCAGATCCTCCTAGTATTGTCTCATCACCTTCATCATCTCCCATAGTTATGGATACTTCGAATCCAGATATTATCATAGATTCTCATGCTCAGTCGTCTTCTCATGAAGTTGTTCCAAATGATTCTATTTCTGAAGGGCATGACCCACTTTCTGTGCATCCTACATCAAATGCCAATATCTTGGAACCATCTTCTGTAAATGATCAAACACCTTTACCACATACTGTCAAATGGACAAAGGATCATCCTATTGATCTGATAATTGGTGATCCTACTTCTGGTGTTCAAACACGAGCTGCTTCTGCAAATGAGTGCAATTTTTCTGTATTTTTGAGTAACATTGAACCAACACGTGTATCTGATGCTTTACAAGATTCTGATTGGGTTATGGCTATGCAAGAGGAGCTCAATCAGTTTGAGGCCTTAAAAGTGTGGCGGTTGGTCAAGTTACCTGATTTGAAATCAGTTATTGATACGAAGTGGTTGTTCAAAAATAAGAGAGATGCGAATAACATAATTGTTCGTAACAAAGCACGACTTGTGGCCAAAGGTTATCGTCAACAGGAGGGCATTGATTACGATGAAACTTTTGCACCTGTTGCTCGCCTTGAAGCTATTCGCATGTTTCTGGCATATGCTGCTTACAAAGATTTCACTGTGTTTCAAATGGATGTCAAAACAGCATTTCTATATGGTCATTTGAAAGAAGAAGTATATGTAGCTCAACCAGAAGGCTTTGTAGATAAAGAACATCCAGATTATGTTTATGTTCTAGACAAGGCTTTATATGGCTTAAAGCAGGCACCTCGTGCTTGGTATGAGGAGTTGTCTAAACATCTACTTTCCAAGGGTTTCAAGAAAGGTTCGGTGGATTCAACATTGTTCTTGATGAAGGAAGGTGAACATATTGTGGTCATTCAGATCTATGTTGATGACATAATCTTTGGCTCAACTAGTCGGGAGTTGTGTAAAAAGTTTGAGACTGTTATGACTGAAGAATTTAAGATGAGTATGATGGGAGAGATCAATTTCTTTCTTGGTCTTCAAGTGCGACAATTCTCAGATGGCATTTTCATAAATCAATCTAAGTATATCTTTGATTTACTTAAGAAGTATGATATGTCTGGATGTCATTCGATAGGAACTCCAATGGCTACGGGTAATTCCATTGGACCAGATCATGAAGGAAAGGATGTGGATTTGAGGAATTATCGAAGTATGGTTGGTTCTTTAATGTATCTCACTGCCAGCAGACCTGATATCATGTTTGCAACATGTGTGTGTGCTAGATATCAGGCCAAACCAAAGGAGTCTCACTTAGCTGCCGTTAAGCGTATTTTTCGATACTTAAAAGGGACTCCTTACTATGGCATTTGGTATCCAAAAGGTCTTGGATTTGAGCTACAAGCGTATACTGATGCTGATTATGGTGGCTGCAATATGGACCGGAAGAGTACATCAGGTCATTTGCAATTTCTTGGAAATAAGTTGGTGTCATGGGCATCCAAAAAGCAACAATGTGTTTCTACCTCCACTGCGGAATCTGAATATGTTGCTGCTGCGAGTTGTTGCTCACAAGTACTCTGGATGCAGTCACAACTTCGTGATTATGGTCTTGAATACAAAAAGATACCCATCTATTGTGATTCAAAGAGTGCAATTGCCATCTCAGCTAATCCGGTTCAACACTCGAAAACCAAACACATTGATATCAGGTATCATTTTTTAAAGGACAATGTGGAAAAAGAAAATATAGAGTTATACTTTGTCAATACTGAATATCAACTTGCTGATTTGTTTACCAAGGCTCTAGATGAGAAACGTTTTAAATTTCTTATCTCTAGACTTGGTATGATTGACAAGAAGATTGTATAAGCTATATTTCCTCATACACATAGCAGTATAATGAAATACTGAATCAGGTATGGTCATTGATCTTCTATGTGTATTTTGAAATATAGTTTATTTGTTTTGCTTTCTGTTTTTTATTTCAAGTTGATTACTTTTAGTATTTCTCTAATTCTTTTTCATGTTGATTACTAATGTGTTTGTTTCTTCTGAGAGTATGGTTTTGTCAAGGGGGAGCTTATCTGGTACAGGTTCGTACGTCTGTTGTGCATCTATCTGTTACAGGTAAATACAGGTATGCATCGTTTAAGGGGAGGCATTATGCATGCATTATGGTAGGGGGAGTACTTGACTCGAGTCATTCATAGTTAGCATATCTAACTCGAGTCATAATACTCGAGTCATTTAACTCGAGTCTCTCAACTCGAGCCACACACATTTCGAGTCAACCAACTGAACTCTCGAGTCAAACAACTCGAGCACATTCAACTCGAGTCCCATACAACTCGAGTTAATCAACTCGAGCATACACAACTCGAGCCATCCATCACAAGCACATTCAACTCGAGTCATGATATTTGATCCTTTTGACTCGAGCCATGTACACACACTCGAGTTAATCAACTCGAGCATACACAACTCGAGCCATCCATCACAAGCACATTCAACTCGAGTCATGATATTTGATCCTTTTGACTCGAGCCATGTACACACACTCGAGTCAAGTAACTCGAGCATACGCAACTCGAGTCATCCATCTCGAGTCAAGTCACTCGAGTTATATCCTTTGAGCCATTCGCCTTGACTCCCTCAACTCGAGTCGTGCAACTCGAGTAATTCATCTCGAGCCATGTACCTCGAGTAACACTACTCGAGCCATGTATCTCGAGTCACACTACTCGAGCCATGTAACTCGAGTCACACTACTCGAGCCATGTACCTCGAGTCACACTACTCGAGCCATGTAACTCGAGTCACACTACTCGAGCTACTCTTATTGAACAACTCGAGTCACATAACTTGCATCATCCAACTCGAGTGTGAATTAGATATTTTCTTGTATACACCATCAACTCGAGTCATGTAACTCGAGTCACATGATTCGAGTCCTTCATCTCATGCATTTGTTGGTTTTCTGTTGAAATTATCTCGAGTGGGACTCGAGACGTACACTCGAAATAGTATCTCGAGCCCTTGTTTGTATTGCCCGTATCTCGAGTAAGACTCGAGACATACACTCGAGATATGTATCTCGAGTCGGTTCATCTGTCTCGAGCGGTTTTTGAAACACTGATTTATCGCTCGAGACATGGGAGGTCCAATCCCTGAGTGCCACGTGTCATCGTCATCATGACTAAGAAATCCGTTTTCCTTCTCTCCTATAAATATGTTGTTTCGATTCACAATTCCAATCTTTCTGGAATTTCAAACTCGTGCGGATCTATTCAAGTTGCTGCTTCAAGATCAAGAACTAAGAACTAAAGAATCTGTTTTGTAATCTGTGTCGTGTGTGTTTTGTATACGTATCCCGGGTTCTACGAAGCCTATAGGTATTCACTCGGTCATATACCGATTAGGCTAGTAGGTTTACATGTTTGTATCAACTTATCTTAAAACACGGGTTAACATCTCGGGACTGTATTCTTCATCTTTTAAACCTAAACGTGTGAATGACCCGTTTGTTCCGGATCATATGGACTTGGGACATTGAACTTCTTATTTTTGACCTTAAGATTGACCTTCAATTCTACAATATAGTGAACTAAATAAAAATAATATATAAGTCTTTTCATGGTCTAAAATGGCTAAAATTGGTCTTCTAAGTTGTTACTAAAATTTCAGATATAAGACTAACATGTTTCAAATATAAAAGACTTATATTTCTTAAAATATTCATAGTTCAGTATATTGATTAATGGTCATTCTTTTGATGTAATTCGTCTCAAGTCCCACACTGTGTGAATTATTCCTTCACACATGTTTTTCATAAGAACTACTTCTAAAAGATATATCTAATGTTCTTTTTATGAATAACAGCAATGGAAGATTATACTTTCCCAGATTCAGATGGTATGGATATTTCAGATATAATCTCTATACAATCAACTCCACGGAATCCAGATGCTGATGCGGATAGACAACTGATTCGTCCTTCGTTATATCAGCCGTCTATCTCGAACAACGTTCCTTTCAACCCTCATGCAAGGTTGAAGGCTCCAGTGATTACGGCTATTTTACGAAATCATCCGTTGTACACACCTCTTACTCAGACAGTTGAAGTTCCGATGATTTATGCGCAACAAGTTTGGAACACTCTGCAATTTCATGCTGACCCGGGTAATCATCACTTTACCGCCGAGCTGGATCACTTTACGATCAGTTTTGGGGTCAACAAGTTTCGACGTGTACTAGGATTTCCAGAAGCAAACAGTCGTCCAAATGCTACTCAGTTTGAAACGTTTGCTTCACTGGCAGTTGCAATGGCTGGAGTTGAATCAGTTGGTCATCTGGAAGCAATCAATGCACCATCTCAGTTCAACAAGACAAACCTACCTCCGACGTACAACACGTTGTTCACGATACTTAGTAGGTGTTTGACGGGAAAACGTACGGCTCAAGACACGGCGACACAGTCGTTTCTAGTTCTGTTCTATGGAGTCTTATTCAACAAGCATTATGATTATGCTTCGTTGATTTTCCACGATCTGAAGGAACTTCTTGCGAAGAAGCAGAAACACTTGCCATACCCGAGGTTTCTGAGTACCATTATTGCAAGTGCGATGCGTCAAAATCCAGATATTCCGCGCCGATCAGATGCGGAAAAAGTTAAGATTCATGACATGCAGTCAATCCGTTATCCGAAAAAGGTGTATGCTCCAGAAGTCCCGTTGTTCTCTGGGTTGTTAGATTATGCTGATCAGAATGTGGCATGTGTGATAGCGTATAGGTCTCGTTTTCCACCTATGGTCCAGCCAGAGCCGGAGGGACCTACCCAAGGTGTTATCCCTAGTAGTGAGGGTTTAGTTCTTAGGGACCAACGATCACGGGATCTTGGTCAGGGTGTGTTGAGGGAAAATACCGAGAGGGGTGAAGGTGGGGTCCATTCTGATCAGCTAGCTCACTCGTCTACCATCAATGTAGCAGCTCAACTGGGCCAAATCAGTTCGGCAGTTCAGATGGATGATGTCTTCGCTACAATTGAAGATGAGCACGGAGCCACATCACCTATTTTGCATACTCATGTTGAAACTGAGTTGGATGATTTTGCTCTTTCACCGGTAAATGAGCAATTCGTTGGTGAATTTCCTGAACTTGAGGAAGTTGCAGAGTCTTTACTTGATTTATCTCAACCGATCGTGGAAATATCCGACACACGATGCTACTCTCCGAATGAGTTGGCACAACGTCTTCATCGGCTTATGGGATATGACTCCGTTTCTGAAGATAGTATTTCTTCTAGTGATGATTTGGTTGTTGATCCTCACGGATCACCGGATGATGATGACCAGAATGATGATAATGATATGCCTGATCAAGGCTCGAGTCGGTTGTTGACTCAAGGTGACATAAGGATGGCTGAGCGAGATAAAAGAATTGATGAGAGTGAGACAGGGGCCAGAAAAGAAGTACAAACCCCTTCCCACACCGAGTCTAGCCGGGTAGCCACATCTACTAGGGGTGAGCATATGTTGCCACCACCTATTGAAAAAGACATGAGATCCCCACTCATGCAATGCACAACCCAACTCACCCACTCTACCGTTTCTCAACAAACGGTAGTTTCACTTTCTCACGGGGACTTACCACAACTTGTACCTATTCCTCACTTGGAGGTTGGTGGTACCGACACAGTGAGGCAGCTGCCCCCGCCCACGACTTCACTTGTTCACTCATCGAGTCTAGAACCACTTGATTCAAATGTTAATCTTTCTTTGGCTAGGACACAGGTGCAAACCACCTTTGCAGGAGGCTTTAGTAGCCCTGCCGGAACCACCGTAGTGAGTTCTGCATTTGTTGCGGGCTTGCCAGGATCGGAGGGAAATCCCATCAGCGCTAACATCATGCCAACACTGAACATGGGTTCCTTGAGTTCTACTCTTGGATCAACGAGAAGTCTGAGTGACCTCGGTGTTAGTTTGCCCGCATCTTCTATTGTCACGGAGTTACGGCAGCAATCTACTATCTTGGGTTCATCCTCAACACCCATTGGTAGTACTTTGTCAGAATCAGTCCCGGTTTCCACATCTTCCACAGTTTCGGTTTTTTCTGCCTCGTCTGCCCCATCTATCTCAGTGCCTCCTCCGATTGGCATGGCATCGTCATCAGATGTTGATCTCTCGCGTCTTCCAGTTGTTGTTACGGCCAATCAGCTTATTACCCGATCTTTGTTTCGAGCTAACAATGAACAGATGGCAACGGTTATTCAGCAGCAGACTGCTCGTATTTCTGCCTTAGAAAAGCAAGTAGCTCTGTTAGCTAAGGGTAAAGCTCCTATGTCTGATCCTCCTTCACAGCCTTCTCAGTCAGCGGCTGATTCACTTACTATTCCAGAGTTGAAGGGGTTGTTGTTCTCTAAACTCTTGGAATCAGGTTCAGCTGAAGATGGTGACCTTGTGAGTATTCTACAACAACAGACTGCTTTACAACAACGAGCTATTCAAGAACAACGGTCTCAGGCTCACTTGGTTACTCATACGGAATTTCAGCAATTTCAGGCTACTCTTGATGCCTCCCTTACCAAGACATTCACCGAGATCAACCAGATGTTCACTGATGGCTTATCACAGTTATCTGATCGGATTCGAGGCATTGAAGAGACATGTCAAGTTGCTGCTAGACGGCCCACTAGACGGCATGATGATCATGATGATCATGATCGTCATGAGGGGGAGAGGAAAAGAAGGAGACTTGAAAGTGAGCCGTCTAGGGTGCCAACCGAGTCAAATGTACGGATCGTTGACAGGTTTGAGGAAAGGCCTCCGAGAGAGAAACAACCTGCAAGACATAGAGATTCAATTGTTCTAGCGGGAGGTGAAGAGATGGAATCAGAACAAGTCTTACAGTCTACTCTTGATTTTCTGGGGTCAGTGCAAGAAGAGATGCCAGTAGGAAGAACTGAAGAAAGAGGAGTGAAGTTTTCAGGGGCGTCTAGTTCTACATCTGAAATAGATAGAGTTCTAGCGTTACTTGAGAATGTAGCTTCTGAAATTAGAGATTATCAAGTACCGAATGAGGAGGTTCAAGAAGCAAGGTGTGAAGAAGACATTCGTTTGAAAGATATGTTCGATGATGTAGAATTCGATTTTGAGAAAGAAAAGCCTGTGGATGATGTGGAAGGTCCGTTATTAGAAGAAGTGCTGCCTCAAGATGACTTGATGCCAGTTGATCCGAAGAAGGTGGAGTTATGGGAAAGAATGAAAGCTAGCTCAGGGAAATTCTTGAAGAGAACTGAATGGAACCGGTTTACAAGAGCTATAGGGAAGTACTTGGAGGAAAGGTACAAAAGCCGGTTTTGTTATCATGAGCGAAAGCTGAGCTATGTGAAGTTGTATGGGATTGAGAATTTGAAAGAAGATCTAAGAAGAGAATACATCTACATGAGGAAGGTGAACAAGCAAAGAAGAGAAGCTTTAGTGTCAGACTACAGATTTGTTGCTGTAAAGAGTTACAAGACCAACAGATTGAGTGCGTACTGGTACCCAGTAATTACTTTCACCAGAGATGATGGGAAGGAATATACGATTACTGAAGCTGATTTTCAAGATGTGAGCTTTGATGTGATCTTTGGGATTTTATATGATCTCAAAGGAAAAGCTTTTAGATCAGAAGAGGAGATAATCGCTTTAACTGCCATAGTTAGACATGTCAAGGCTTCAATATCATTGGCTCATCTGTATGACTTTCAACTGGGACTGGAGAATTGGTCATCAAAGTTATTTTGTCACAAACCTCAAAGAAGTTTGATTGGTGAAGAAAAGGACTTTGTCTTGTACACGGTGTTCTATGATGCAGATGAATCCAAGATCTCATGTGTATATCCAGATTCTCTAGGCAATAAGAAGAGGATGTATTCTCATGAAGTGATGCTATTTTGTGATGATACTTTAAAGATGGTGATGGATGGGTTGAATACAAGATTGCAAATGGATAGGCATCAAGTACATGATATCTCAGCTGCAAACAAGGTGCTGATCAAACATTTTGTAAAGGAGATAGATAGAAGATTGAAGCTGAGAAATGATATTAGATTTGCAGAAATCAAATTCAAGTTGAGAAAGCCTTCCGTGAAGCAATCTTAGTCGAGTAGTTGTTTGTTTCTTTTGTATGTCCCTCCTTCTTTTATAAAAGGGGGAGATTGTTAGTGTTAGATTTATTAAAGAAGTTGAGGGACCATTTGTGAACATTTTATATTTTGTAGGAATGAGGTATAAATACCTCATTGCCTTGTATTGTTCTTTAAGCCTTTTCAAGATTAATGACATATGAGTTCCACATTTTCTCTCTCTACTTTCTCTCTCTACTAGATTGTACATCTTTCATGTTAGATTGATTCATCATGCACTTACAATTTCTAGGTTTAGATTGGGGTTGGATTTAGTGGATGTGGTGAGGTTTTCAGAAATAAATTTGTCATCAGATGATGATAGATCTATTCTGATGGGTTCTTTGGTGGTTAAAGGGTTTTGTTTTTGGGTAGGATAGTGGAGATAGGTAGGTTATCAAAAGAAGTGGGAAAAGAATCTTTGAGAGGAGAGTTGCTTTTGAAGGAAAAGGGGGTACTTGAAGAGTGTTCAACTATCCGCTCTTGTTGTTGAGCAGGTTGTTCGTTTGTTCCTCCTTAAGCAGGCCAATTTTGCTCTAGCTCCCCCTCAACTAGAGCACCCTCAGTTATTATGGGTTATGGGAGAGGCCTCTTTAAAGGGCTTTATCATTCTTGGGGGCTCATCATCATCATCATCATTCCTTTGATGGCCCCAATCGACACCATGGCAACCATCAGTGCCAACGTCTTCTTCTTTATGATCTACCTCATCAAATTTGCTTCTTCCTCCACGACTGTGTTGTCTTGGAAGTGAGAGAGACTAGAGAGACCTGGTTGTTCAGCTTTAGCGGTGCCAGTTGGAGCTCTTTCCCCCTCAGGTGGTGAAGAGTTGAGCTCAACAACAGCTAACAGGAACTGGCCTAGCAGCTCAGAGATGCTGTCGATGGAGAAGGAGAGGTTTGCCAAGGTTTGTCCTTGAGTCTTGAGGAGGTCCCTGTTCGCTTGTGTGAAGGAGGGAGTAGGGGCCTGAGAGGCTAGAGATCGCACCTCGTTTGTCAAAGCTTCAATGGTTGGAGCTTGAGAAGAGATCGTAGCCTCAAGATTGTTGATTTTAGAGTCTTGAGCTTGGATCAGGGAGCGAACGTCATCCCCGATCAGTGTGAGTTCCACGGTAGCTGGTGGAACAACAGCAAGTGTAGTTGAAACCGCGTTGACATTGGAGGTAGATGAATCCACAATCCTTTGAAGGATTTTGCATGAGGACTTAGTAAGTTGAGTGGAGAGCCCGTTAAGGCCAGGGAGTTGTATCATAAACCCTGACCCCTGAGAGCTATCAGCAGCCATCTTGTGCTGGACTTTGTCCTCCTGATCCTTGGCCTGAAGTTCAGCCAGGGCCTTTAGGGATTGCTCTTTTTCAACAAGAGCAGTTGCCGCTAGCAAAGAGGCCGCATCTTTTTCTGCCATAGCCTTGGCTGCAAGGATCTTTTCCTTGGAAATAGCATCAAGGAGTTGCTGATTTTGAAGAGCATCATCGTGTTGAGCCTTGTTCTTGGCAGCAAGGCGAGCTTGGATCACGAGTAGGGCTTTCTTCTTGTTGTCCACCTCAAAGTTTGGTGAAATAACTGCCTATAAAGAACCTATACTACGAGGAGCAATTTGAGTAAAAGTAAACTCGTTAGGTTCCTTGAAAGAAGAGGTAGTAGTATTACCTGAGGTTGGAGGGACATCAGAGGGATTACCCTTCGTTTTCTTTGAGTGCTTGAGAGAAGCAGCCTCTGGTTCTTTAGTAACGTAAGCTTTAGAAGATGAAGGGGTTGAAGAGATAGTTAAGTAGTATTTTGAGGAAGACTGAGTTAGTGGTTTGAAAGTAGTCGATTTACCTAAACCAATGGTCTTCTTCTTCTTCGCAGGAGGGGAAGTTGGAGTAGCAGTGGAAGGTGGTCGCTTATGCGTAGGAGATGGAGGAATAGCTGAGTTTATAGTCATAGTGACTCATATTGATTGAGCGAGTACATCATGAAGGGATGGAGCACCTTCAAACTTGCGGGCGGCCAGGATGGATTCCCTGATGGAGGAGTACATGAGATCGCCTTTGGGGTACCTCTTCCCCAGGAACTGTTCCAAGATGGCTGATAGCAAGCAGAGATAGAGAATGCCTTCTTCCCTGATCTTGGATTTGGAGGAGACTTTGGCGAACCCGGTCTTCACTCGAAGATTGCTCAGCAGGTCCTCATAGATTATCTTCGCATAATCTATCTTCCTGTTCTTGATCAGGGGGTAGAACATTTGAACAGAAGTGGATCCCTGATCGTAAGTGCCTACTTTTCCAGAGATCCCTTGGATGATGTAGGCGAAGACATGGTTCATCTTTATCGACATGCGGTTTCGATGAACATCTCACAGTGTCTTGATGTCGAATCCATCATCATTTTGCTTCCACTAGTAGTGGATCTCATCCAGGAATTCAATCAGCACATCGTTTGAAGGCATTGGTTCATAAGCAGTTGCACCAGTGGGATAGCCAGGGAATTTTAAAACCGCCTTGAAGTTTGAGAGGTTGAAGGTGAAAGAGGTAAGCACCTTTGGGTTTTCAGGGGATGGAATGAAACCGTGGATATAGTCATATTGTTGTCTAGGTCCATGAAGGTGAATAACAGATCCTTCACAAGGGGTACGTTCTCAAGGATCCTTATGCTCAAGATTCATTGTGTAATGATATTTGCTAATAACATATGATCCTATAGGGTCACACCTAATAGCAAGTTGACAATAATTGATTATTTATTAGAATTTGATTACTAATAAATATTATCAACTCTTGTCTATAATTGGAGAATTATTATTTTATGAAAATAATAACATCAAGATAGAAATCAACTAATAACTCATAAGGTATGTTTTATATGTTGTGTACATATTATCTATTAGAATATTGATTACTAATAAATACTATCATTCTTGAATTTAAGTGGAGAATTATTATTTTATGAAAATAATATTTTTTTTAAAGAGTATCTAGTTATTAAATCATATAGTATGATTAAATAGTTATGTACATATTATATATAAAGTATAAATCACAAAATTGGTTTTGTCTTTTTGCTTTTTATATATTATAATGAAGTTGTTGGACTACACCATGATACTCCATACTTCTCTTACACTATGTATGGATACATGTCATGGTAGTTGTAAGAAAGTATGGAGCATGACATACTTAAGTGAATATACATAAAAGTGTGTAATGACTCCTTTTAGACTTCACTTGATCATCCAAAATGACAAGTTTCACCTTCTTTTTCCTCTCATCTTTGTTCTTGTGAAGAACATCAAATTTTGAAGAAAATACAAGTATATCTCCTTAAGAACTAATTGAAATTTGTTCTTAATGGCTTAAGAAGCTTGTTTACAAGAGAGGACTAGCATCCAAGGTGTCTAAAACTTGTTGGTGGATACATATAGAGGAATTCTATTTTGGATTCTTGCCATCTACATCAACATCCCAAAACCGAGAGGGTTCAAAGTCTACAAAGGTTGTATCTCTTTATATCTCATTTAGATGTTTTAATCTTTCCATGGTTTTTGCAAGATGATCCTTGGTGGAAAATAAAATGTTTATTGTTATACATTATTTATAAAATGCTTCCGTTGTCTAATTTAAGTTTTTGGAAACTTATTTTGTATAAAATCCCAACACGTTCAGCGTTAGTGCATTGAGGCAGGTCCAACACACAAGAAGTTGGGCACTCCTCCATAAGTGGCCTCATGATCAGTAGAAAGGTTGAACAGGGGTAGGAAGTTGTTGGGCTTCTAGGCAATAGTAGCCATCTCGATGAAGAAGTTGGGTGCCATTGGAGATGATAAAGATGGCATTTTTGCATTTAAACAATATAAGTAACAATATAGGATGATAATTAGAGTCCAATCATTATTTTAAACCTTCATTTTTGGATAAGAAAGAGGTGCAAAAATGGTGTTTTCGTTTTACTTAGAATAGATTAGAAAACCTTAAATGATGAAAAAAAATCATGTTAGGGTTTTTGAAAAAGGAAGAAAATGTAAGTTGACAGAGTATTTATACATTTTCGTAAACAATAATCCTAGAAGATTAGGAATCTTGTTTTTGAAGATTTTAAGAAAACCTAGTTAGAGTTTATGAGGATGAAACCAAACAGAGTGGTTTCATTAATTTAGAAAGCATGTTTATGATCTGGGCTTGTTTTTTTAACAAGATTCAAACCCAGATTAGATGATTTTGAGGTTAAGATCTTACCAGATGTTTGAAGATATGAAGATTCTTCAAAGAAAAGCTTAGAGGGTTTGAATGCCGGAAACTGTTCTTACCTCTATCTTTTGCTTTTTGATTGCAATGAGAGCATAAAGATTGTGAAAAAAAGGATGAGTGATGTATATATAGGATCGGAGATGTGAGACAGAAACTGAATATGAAGGGGTGATGTGAGTTGGCGCCCCATTTTCAAACGTGATGATAATGAAAGTACCACCACTCTCACTCACGCGTCCACTTGCTGTCAAATGTGGGATAAGTAGTAATCGTTTCAAAACGTGTCATTAATGAAAAGAGCATCATTGCAAAATAAAGTCGTTTGTCTTATGTTTAAAAGAATAAACATTTAATTTTTGGCAAATGATTTGGTCTTTGAAATAATAGCACTTATCAGATAATACCTTTTTGAGGAAAAGTCCTCTTATAACATTTAATGAGTGATCAGTGAGTTCTGATAAAAATCACTGAAGGTGGTCATTTTGAGCTCATTGATGATATTAGATATCAGGGTTCAACATACCAAGCTCACTGATGAGAGTATTAAAACGAGTCTCATCAAAAGGTTTAGTGAAAATATCAGTGAGTTGATAATCAGTGGGAACAAAATCAAGTTCAATGTCACCATTCATCACATGATCTCTGATAAAATGATATCTGATCTCAATAAGCTTGGTTTTGGAATGCAACATCGGATTGTTTGCAATTGCTATCACTGAAGTATTATCACAAAAGATGGGAATTTTGGATAGCTTCAGGTCATAGTCTAGTAGCTGATTTCTCATCCACAAGACCCGAGGACAATAGCTTCCAGCAGCGACATACTCAATTTCAGTGGTTGAAGTGGACATTGAGTTTTGCTTCTTGCTTGTCCAGCTTACCAACTTTCCACCTAGTAGCTGACAACTACCAGTAGTGCTCATTCGGTCGAGTTTGCATCCTGCAAAATCACGATTTGAAAACGTAGTGAGATCAAAACCAGAGTCTTTGGGGTACTAGATACCAAGGTTGGGAGTACCCTTCAGGTATTTGAAAATTTGCTTTACATCGGTCAGATGGGACTCCTTGGGAGCAAATTGATATCTAGCACATAAGCAAGTAGAATATTTGATATCAGGTCCGCTCAATGTAAGATACAGTTGGGAGCCTATCATTCCTATTTAAAGAGTTACATCAAGAGATTTTCCATTGACATCTTTATCAAGCTTAAGAGGAGGTGCCATTGGTGTTTTCATAGGTGTACAATTGATAAGATCAAATTTCTTGAGCATGTCAAAGACATACTTACCATGATTGATGAAAATACCCTTTTTAGATTGCTTAAACTGAAGACCTAGAAAGTATGTTAGTTCACCCATCATAGACATTTTATATTCAGACTTCATGAGTAATTCGAACTTTTTACATAACTTAGGCTTGGTTGATCCAAAAATAATGTCATCAACATAAATCTGGACAAGGATGATGTGCTTCTTATGTTTCTTAAGAAACAAAGTACTATCAATCTTACCATGCTCAAAACCTTTAGAAAGAAGAAAGGTTGACAGGGTATCATACCAGGCACGAGGGGACTGCTTTAACCCATAGAGAGCCTTGTTTAACTTGTAAACGTGATCAGGGTATTTAGGATCAGCGAAACCTGGAGTTTAAGAAACAAGGTACTATCAATCTTACCACGCTCAAAACCTTTAGAAAGAAGAAAGGTTGACAGGGTATCATACCAGGCACAAGGGGACTGCTTTAACCCATAGAGAGCCTTGTTTAACTTGTAAACGTGATCAGGGTATTTAGGATCAGCGAAACCTGGAGTTTGAGCGACATAGACTTCTTCAGGGAGGTTTCCATTTAGGAACTTTACATCCATTTGAAAAACATGAAAATTTTTATGAGCTTTAAAAGCTAGAAAGAGTCGAATTGCTTTGAGTCTAGCTATAGGAGCAAAAGTTTCATCATAGTCTATGTCCGCTTCCTGTCGGTATCCTTGAGCAACAAGTCTAGCCTTGTTGCAGATAACAATTCCATGTTCGTCAAACTTGTTACGGAAAATCTATTTGGTTCCAATAACAGTCCGTTTGCGAGGCCTAGAGGTAAGTTCCCAAACATTGTTCCTGATGAACTCAGCGAGTTCTTCTTGCATGGAAGTGATCCAATTAGGATCAAAATGAGCGTCTCCTATTTTCTTAGGTTCAATTTCAGAAATAAAACCAACAAATAGGTAGAAGTTACCAGATTGATGTCGAGTTTAAACACCTGAGCTAGGATTATTAAGAATTTGGTCAATGGGATGACTTCTGGTCCGGCGAAGAGAAGGAGGCTGGGGATCAACTTGAAGAGGCTCAATCGGTGAAGAAGATGCTTCAGGTATTGGTTGATCAGTGATATGATCTTGTTGAAGAACAAATTCAGACTATTGTATAAGAGAGTCTTCACTGTTTGAAGGACTTCCTATTTCAAAGGTTGAAGGAGCAACTTGAGATATAGGAACAACATTGATCACTGAAAGAATAGGATCAGAAGGAGTATTTGGGGTTTCTTCAAAGGCATCAGGTATGTTTGTTGATGTAGATGGATCAGTAGTTGGAGGATTAGGGACATCAAAGTAAGAATCAACCCATTGATTTATTTCCTCATTATCATGAGAGAATTATGGACCAGATTCATCAAAGAGAATATGAATGGTCTCTTCAACGGTTTGTCTTCTTTTGTTGAACACACGATATGCTCTAGAAATAGAAGAATATTCAAGGAAGATTCCATCATCTGATTTGGAATCAAATTTCCCAAGATTATCTTTGTTGTTCCATAATGTTAGCAGATACAACCAACGATGTGAAAATACTAAAGAGTTCATAAGTAGTCTTCTTGAATCACTTTACGATCACGATCTATTCCGAGTGTAGCACGCCGTGTTTACAGCTTCAGCCTAGAATTGTGTAGCTAAGTTGGCTTCACTGAGCATTGATCTAGTAGCTTCGATCAGGGTTCTGTTTCTCTGAAAAAGTCACCAAAGAAAAGGTTCTCAGTGAATCCATTTTGCTGATGAGGCACTAGTGAGAATTACTTTCTTGTGTTTGTTTTTGACTTTGCAATGCTACTTAGAGAAGGAGATCTTGTGGTCTTTGTCGCACAGCTAACTGATGCTAAGAAGATTGTGCATCAGACCTTCAACTTATGCAACTCGCCTGAATGTAGTTACACCGTTGGTGAGAGTACCATAACCACGGGTTTGGCCTTTATCATTTCCACCAAAAGTCACTAAAAGACCTTTTTTCTTCATGATAGTCAGAGAGGACATATTTGAAACCGGTCATGTATCGAGAGCATCCACTATCCAGGTAG
The DNA here is from genome assembly GCA_030169165.1 of Centaurea solstitialis. Lineage (NCBI taxonomy): Eukaryota > Viridiplantae > Streptophyta > Magnoliopsida > Asterales > Asteraceae > Centaurea > Centaurea solstitialis. The sequence goes on from CM058043.1 coordinate 51,884,034, forward strand.
CAAATGCCCTTATCTTGTGAGATACAAGAGTTAAGTATTCTTTGGTACCCACACGACTATGGGTCCAACAGTGTTAGTAGGTTTGGTGGAATTAGTGACAACCTAAACTGAATTATCAGTTTTGACAACCTTCTTTCCTTTAACTAATTTAACAGTCTTAGGAATTTTCTTTTCCTTAGCTGATTTTTCAGATTTGGTAGCATCAAGACACTTACTCGCGATATGGTCATTTAATCTACAATGATAACATTTGCGATAAAGAAAGTGTTTTGTGGGGTCCATAAAGTCTTTAAACTTTAAGTGAGAGGGACCTGGACCAAGTGTTCCCTTATCATTAGAACGTGGCGGAATAGAGATCTTTTTCTTCTGATGTTTGGATTTAAGGTCGACCTTCAATCTGGGTGTAGGATTTTGAAAATTCTTTTTAGTACTTGAGATTGATGGTCCACCTCCCAGAACCTTGACGTTATTTTGTTTGGGAATACTTTTCTTTGAAGGACGTTCAACAATAGATTTACCCTTTGCTGAAGCATTTTTGCTCTTAGGAGCTCCTTCAGTGTGTGTGCCAGAAGATGAGCACTGAGAGTTAGAGAGATCAGGGATGTTAGAAACAAACATTCCAAACTTAAGCATGGAACGATCAGGTTTTGTACAATTAGAAGAAAAACCAAGATCAGTTTTGATTTTTCCAGACCTCCCTGATGTAAGAATTTCATCAACCTTTTCAGAAGCGTCACTCCATCCTTTGATGGTGAATTTTTCAGCATTAAGCTCAGGTAGTGCCTTTTTTCTGGCAGCAATAGTTTGTTCTCTTTCAACAAATAGAACCTGATTTACTGAAACTTGATCTTTGAAGTTTCCTTCAAGAATGGCAAGCAGCTTGATATTTTCATGATAAGCCTTGAATTTATCACGAATATCAACATTAAGTTTTTCGGCAGAGGTTTTACCATTTAGGGCATTATAGAGATCAAGTGTCAATAAGTAGTCACCGGAGGAGAGGATGGTTTAGGTACATCTTCAGGTACATCTTCTAACTTAGCCATCAGGGCTACCGAGGGTTCATTGATAATCGCCATCAGGGCAGTTTCAGTGTCTTCTTTATCAGATAACTCATCAGAATGAGTCATTAGTTCAATCAGGGTCTTCAGCTATTAGACCTCTACCTTTACGCTAAGATTTAATCTTTTTGTATTTTTCTTTCAGCCTTTGGTACTTTGGATCTTTAGAAGAAGAAGTAGTTGAAGTAGAAGAAGTAAACTGATTCTTCTTGTACCTACAATCAATTGCAAAGTATCATTTTCCCTGACAATTATAGCAGATAGAGGTAGCCTTATCAACAGGTGTTGATTTTAGCTTGTTAGTGATGAAAGAGGTTTTCGTTTTTGAAAATTTCCTTTACGAGAAAACCTTTTATAAGAGTTAGTCAGAACGGCAAAAGAATCATTTAATTCAGAGTCACTATTAGACATCACTTCAAAGTCAGATGGATCTAACTCAGTGATAGTTACTAATGAGACTAGAACAGAAGGGACAGAATCAGAGACTAAAGCAAGAGATGTGCTTTTAGAGTCTTTTGTATCTCTTATGAGATTCTTTTCAGTTTCTTCTGTTTTTCATGATTAAGAAGAATACCGTACATCTCACTTAAAGTGTCTTTATATCCTTGGACATAGTAAGGCAGGTGTTGTACATTTTTCAATGTTCAAGAAGAGATTCCATGAACTTTGTAATGACCTTAGAGTTAGAATATACTGTACCAATAGTCTTCGGGTCAATCAGCAGATAGTTGAACCTCAGATGTGTCTGAGAGAAAGTTTCAACCTTGATATGGATGAAGTTTTCATACTGGCGAACCAAGAAGATTTTTCTTTATTCTATGAGAGCAGAAGTGCCCTCATATTGAACACAGAGAGTGTCCCATATTTCTTTTGATGTTCGAAGATGACATACAGAGTGGAAGACTAATGCGATAATATATATATATATAATAGTACCAAGTTTTACCCTTTAAAAATCACCCAACTAAATTACCACACACACAGGCAAGCGTACCTGATCGAGAATAATATAGTGTAGGTAAGTCCAGGTATCGTTCTTACCATTGGGAATAGTGAAGCTACTTATATTTAGTCTATTAGTTCTACCAATTAATCTAGTAATTATACTTTTAAAAAGGGGAAAGCAATAATGAAAACAAGTAAATAAACAATTAAAGATTGTAACTTTTTATAAGGAGAAACAAGCATTCACTATGGTTATTGAGAATTCCTTTTTAGATGATATGATTAACTAATAAAAACCCTAGATCAATGACAATTGTAAGAATTTAAGCCTAAGCACCCAAAGAATATCATGTGATTATCAACCGGAAGGTCTTCCAGCCCGAAGTATAGGGATATAAATCCAAATATCAGTAACCCTATCTATGGTCAAGTCGTAGGACCCTACTATCCAATCTACTTTGGTCCAATTTGCTTACCACGTCACAACGGTGAATGGTAAGGGAGGTTGATTAACCAAAAGAAGTCTATTCATTAATTGTCAAACAACAAATACGCCCAACCAACGAGTTCAAGTAGCATAGTTAAAACAATTAATAGGAATCACAAAACAAACATTGAAAAGTCATAGATCTAATAAATAAAATACCAAAATCAAATCATCCTTCATGTTCATCAAAACATAGTGAATACTAAAAGATTACTAGCCACTAAGGTAGCGTTTGGTACGCAGAAAAGATTGGATAGGACAGAACTGGACAATACTGGACATGACAAGAGAGTAGGACGGGGCTGGACGGGACATTACAGGATTGGACTGAGCAAATGTTTGTTTTATGTTTGGTACGCCTAGGACTGGACTGGACAGAACTAGACAAGTTCCCCCAAAAAAATATTTGCTAATTTTATATATCACATAATAGTTATAATTAACAAAAATAGAGTAAACCATATAATTTATGAAAAATTACACAATTTTCATAAACATAAACACACACACGCATATATACACACGCTACACACACAAGATTTTTATGTAACTGATGATGATGGTGATGGTAAAGGTGGAGGTGGTGGCCGACGGTAGCACTAGTAGTGACGATGGTGGTGGTGGTAGGTGGTTGTGGAAAACGTGAAGACGGTGGATCGGTGATGGTGGTAGTTGTAGAGGTGGTAGATGGTGGTGGTAGGTAATCGGTCGTAGTTGTAGAGGTGGTGGATGAGGTTCTTGTAATGGAAGAGGAGGTGGAGGTGGCCGATAGTGGCTACCGGTGGCAGCGGCGTCCACGACTAGTGGTGGTAAACATTAAAACAAATTCAATATTTAAGTTATATAGCAAATAAGTGTTAATTAGTAATATATTAGTTTCTATGTCATTTATATCCCATGTTGTTCCACCTATTTTGGTGGAACAAAAAAACCCCCTTTTCGTCCTATGTTGTCCCAGTTTTGTCCCTGTTCCATGATGCACCACCAAACATGTGACAGTGAATTTATGTTCTGTCCCATGCTGCACCAAATGTGGGACCGTAAGTTTTGTCGCGTCCTATCCTGTCCTGTCCCACGTACCAAACGCAACCTAAATATAAGGAAAACTAGAATCATACAAGTATATGAAAACATTAAGAAGACCTTGCAGCAATCAAAGATAGGGCACCAGCAAGACGACTCCGGGTGTAGACCGGCGATGTTTCACTGTGTTTAAGCACCTTCTTCAATTGTAGGTTCATACGCTATTCCTCCTCTGACTTTTTTGAGATATGTGATATATATGAATTGTAGGAAAATGACAGGCAGAAGGCAGTATTTAAAGACTCAATCTGCGCACCTCGCGATTGCGAGGCTGGGCTTCGCAACGCGAGGCCTTGAAAGCTTCCCAAATTAGTGAATCTAGAATATTCTAGAAGCTTCCAATCCTTGATGACTAATTTCTCGACGCCAAATCCTGCTTTCGTGACGCCAACCATCCACACTATGAAATCCTTCTTGAGTGCATTACATCTTGCGGCGCGAGATTGCCATCTCGCGATCACGAGAGTGGTATGTTTCTCTGAAATCCATTTTTTGTACTTTTTCGCTTTTTTTCCTACTTTTCGTTCCAAGTGTTAGTAATTTATATGCAGAAGTTGACAAACCAGTGATCTCACATCGAATGTTATAAGACACTTGAGGGTCACACCTGTGAGGATCTGTAAATCAAATAAGATAAATCCCAGTTTGGAGAGATTGGGTTTATAATAGTTAATTATAAACCAGTTGGGTATTTTATATAAGAAAACCCAAAGATAAAGGTTTGAAATAGATTATATATATTTATTAGGCAAAATAAATATATATAAAGTTTATTAATTAATAAATTATGTATTTATTAAGATAAACAAATATATAATAAGAATCAAACCACCACCGCACCGCACCGTAGTCAGATCACCACCGTACCGTAGCCAAACCACCAGACGGGTGGTGGCCGGCGTTTTCCGAATCACACAACGGTGGTGGTGACGGATGTTTGATCACCGGTCAAAATCAACACCAACGCCGCACCCGGCTGTGATCGGGTTGCGGATCGTCTGCGGCTGCACCACTAGCATGGTGGTGGCAGTGTTTTGCAATCACGGTGGTGGCAACGGAGACGTCACCATCATCACCGGCGGTTGATACGAAGTGGCCAAGTGCCACACCCGCATTTAGCGGAGGACCGAACCACCGCGGATGCACCACCAGCAAAGTGGTGGCGGCGTTTGCAATGGCCACGGCCAAATCACCAGTTTGGTGGTGGCCGACGGTTTCCAAACTGCACGGTGGTGGCGGCGTTTACAATGGCCAAAACCACCGTATGGTGGGTGTCGGCGTTGATCAACTCCGATCGACGACTACACACGGATCGCCACCAGTTTGGTGGTGATCGATGGTGTTGTACGGCATCGGTGGTGGCCGACGGTTCCGACCGCAACCGTGGCGATGATCAACGGAGATAGCCCGGTAACCAAACCATACTCGACGGTAACCTAGACCCACACCGCACCTGGCTATGGCCGGATTGTGGATCAACGACAGCTGCACCACCAGCGAGGTGGTGGCAGCGCCTGGCTGTCATCGGCGGTGGCGGCAGTGGCTTCGAGCCTCCCATCGGTGGCGTTGATCGCCGCCGCAGGTTTTCAAATGGTTATCAAGGGTAGAAGCGGCAGTAGTTGATCGATCACAGATCGCCGATTGCCACCTGTGGGTGGCGATCGGTGGCGATGGCAGCAGCTAAAAGGGGCCTCGCGGCGCGAACAAGGCCTTGAAGAGACCCTCGCGGCGCGAACCAGTCTCACTTTTCGCGGCGCGAGCTGTGCCTTCGCGGCGCGAGTAGGGCTGCCGAGCCATCAGTCTAGGGTTTTTTCGTCTGTCTGGGCCAAGTTTTGTGTCAGGCCCAAAGCCCAGTATTTTGGACCAAGTTATGGCCCAAAAGGGTCCTTTTGGTTTTAAGCTTTTTCTTTATCCAAATTATTTTATAAAATTAAATTTTAATTATGTCTTACTAGTAAATAGGCCTGGTCTCGTGATTTGGCTAGTTGGTCAAAACACAACACAGTTTATGGGCCAATGTTTTAATAATTAAACAAGTTGGTTTAGATTGTCCGGTTTGATGAATATTTTTAAAAAAAATTGTTTCTCGTTTTATAAAATAAGTTTATCGTTTATAAAACTCATTTTTATAAAATATCTTTGGATTTATAAAACAGCTAGTTTTATGAATAAGTTTAAACCAAGTTTTTACGAAAAGTGAAATAAGATAATTTTAACGGATCTAGGTTTGTTTTACGATTTATTATATGTTGTTTAATTATATGCCATATATAAATGCGTGGTTGTTAAATATACCTGTTTGAGTATATATGTTATAGTATTTGCCAACTTAGACCCTTGACTTGTTTCCGGGGAGGCCTGCGTGCCGTTTACAACCCCTTTTTGTAATAATGACATTAGGATAGTTATTTTATTCGGATTTCCATCAAGGGTGCCGAGGCCAGTGGGAGCACGCGAAAAGATAGAGTATTTATTTCGGAGTTACATCGGAGATGCCAAAGCCAGTGGGAGGTTCGCGAAGAAATAGAAATACTATAGGTCATAAATGGTCCTTAGGAATGCAGTTGGCAAAACTATAATCTGTCTTAATCATGTAGTTATAGATTTATTAACTGTGTGATTGTTGTTCGTGATATATTGTATGCCTAGATTTTATCACAAGTATATATATATAGGTTTTATAATTGCCAGTTTTTCAAAACCCTTTTAAAACGGTAATTTAAAAAAACCTTATATAAAATGATTGTTTTCTTAAGTTGACAAAACAGTTAGTTTTAATCAACTAAGTGTGCTATCAAAACAGTTAGTTTTGAATTAGCAAGTAACCTTAAAACAGTTAGTTTTAAAAGAAGTGTGTGTTTAAAACAGTTAGTTTAAAAACACAAGTTAACTTTCAAACAATCATAGTTTTTCAAAACACGGGATTTCAAAAGGTTTTTCAAAATTAAATCATTAAAACCCCGAAAAATCATAGATCAGTAGTGCAACCCATTTGGGGGCACCTCCGACGTAAGGTACGCGGTCGTTGTAAGTGAGCACGCCTTGAACGTCCGCGTTCAAGCTGGGAGGGGATTACATGACTCTGCGAATTATTTCCGGGTGGTATCGGCCAGAGTAAAGTGTCCAAGTCCCAAAATGGTGAGATTTATTTTGGTTCTGTTAAGTTCACCGGGTGGTACCGGGCCAAAATGCACTTAGAGGGACTGAAACATGTACAGATAGTTATCGTTGTCCCGAAAAGATCTAGGAGTCATATCAGTTAGATATGACTGGTAAAAGTCCTTACCTACCGAAATAATACGACCTGGTGGAGCAAGAACATTACGCACATCAGGACGTATGAAATAAATGATCCTAGTCCAATAAATTGATCATTTAAGGGTTTATTGATATTTATTGGAAATAGTCTATTTATAGTTGTTAAAAGCAATTTTTCTTTAATGTGTAGATGGCAAACACTGTAACCAACAGAAACAATCTTTCTCTCCGCTCCATCCTCGAGAAAGATAAGCTCACTGGTCCCAATTTCCTTGATTGGGAGCGCAATCTGATGATTGTGCTCAGACATGAAAGGAAATGGTACGTCTTGGAAGAGCCTCTAGGAGAGGCCCCTCCAGCAAATGCAACGGCTGCTGTCAGGAACGCTCATAAGAAGCAGTCCGATGATTTGCTAGATATTGTTTGTCTTATGCTTGCAACTATGAGCCCAGATCTGCAAACGGGGTTCATAAATACGAATGCTTATGACATGATCCGCCAGTTGAGGGACATGTTCCAAACGCAAGCACGCACAGAACGTTACGATGCCACTTAGGCATTCAACGAGTGCAAGATGATCAAGGGGACCTCAGTAATTGACCATGTCATGAAAATGAAACGGCACTTGGATCACCTAGAACGGCTCGGCCACCCAGTTCCGTTGCAGCTAGCAACGGATACGATTCTCAACTCACTGTCAGATGATTACAAGCCTTTTGTGATCAACTATAATATGAATAACATGGAGAAGACAATAGCTGAATTGCACTCCATGCTAAAGACTACTGAGTTGAATATGGGGGCCAAGAACAAAACAAAAGATGTACTGATGGTGAGAGATGGACGGGTGAAAAAGAAGCATGGGCATGGAGGCATCAGTAAAGGAAAAGGTCCAGTTCAGGCCGTCCAGAATGCACCCAAGGTTCGTGAGAATGGTAAAGGCAAGGGCAAGGGCCAGAAGGTTAAGCCTAACAAAGCTAGGACCGAGAATCACTGCTTCACGTGTAATGAAGTCGGTCACTGGAGGCAGAACTGCCCAAAGCATCATGAAGCAGGTGGTCAGAAGTGAAGAGCCCAGGAGTTCCCAAGTATCTTAGATGCCGGTTTATTTCAATTCTCGTCAAGACATTTTATTTTAGACTTATGTTTTAAAACAGTTACTTTTGGATGGTTATATTTTATATTTACATTTTGTGGTTTTTAAAAATAAAGGTTATTGTCTTGACATTGAAATATCTGTTGTGCATGATAATTTGAATCTGATTGATTTAATAAAAGATCCTATATATTACCTATCACACTGACAAAATTACTCCAATAGTTTTAATTAAATTGAAGTAATTTTATATGAAAACTGTCAAAAACACAAAGTACTATTTTATGGGGATGTGTTTTTGAAATAAGACATTTATGAGTAAAAGATTATGAAAGCATTTTATAGTCAAATACTCAAATGTTCTAAAAGGAATTTAGAGTATAAATATCAGCATTTATAAAACTAAGAAAAATTCCAAGTTTTGGAGTTGGGGTTTTTAAAATCCAGTAAAAGGTTTTATAAATGATAAAATTCTCAAGTATGTTACTTAAAATAGAATTGATTAATCAAAGTTCTTGACAAAATCAATAGTTAAATTTTGAGTAACAGTTGGTTTTCATATAAGTCAGTGGGAGCCCAGTCAATTCTCTATCTAGTCTAAGATAAAGAATATAGATATAATTATTGATTAAATATATCTAGGAATTCATAATCCTGGTAGGAAATGAATTTACAAGATGTACTATATACCTTTTAGTCAAAAAGGAAAAAGGAAAAGTTTCAAAGTCATTGGAACAAATTAACAGTCATAAATGACTTTAAGAAAATCAATAATTAAGATATGTTGGAGTATTTAAAAATAGGATAAAACCAGTGAAACTTGCCAGCTTGGTGAAATGAATATCTTATTATGATTTCAGGAAGAAATCACTCATCTACACAGCAACTAAGGAAAGTTGCAGTCTAGCCTTACATATTCAAGGTAACTAGGAGTTTTCCCAGGTCTCTAAGTTCAGGGGATATGTTAAAGGAAGAGTCTAATATTGTTTAAAGTGTTTGCAAAACAAGGATTAGCACAATCAAGTAGATTGTATCAAAAGATACAAACTTGAATTGTTTTTGGTTGTTATTTTGATTAATTTGGTAAACATTAATCAAAGAATCTAAACTGAAGAAATGTGATACTTCATTTTAGATCAGTATTTAACAAACGTTAAATAGACACCATGAAAGTAATTAAGAAATATTAATTTTGTTATTATTACATAGTGTAATATGGACTATGCAAAATTAGTTTCTTTATCGCTTTTATATTTTGCATGTTTTATAATCCATGAATGAAACTAGTTTTCAGTTTTTCATTCAAAACTTGTCCGTGACAACTTATCATTGTGGGAACTTGATAGGGTGTTAAAGTCATTGTGGACTTTTGGGTAGTTATGATCAGTCGTTGAATAACAGCTACAAGTGTTGTAGACCAAGAGTTGCACAAATATTCGATAGAGTAGCGAATATCGGACGTGATCCGCGGTTGAGATTACTTCTTTGATTTTGTCATAAGTAAAGTCTCACAGTGGTTGTCCCTATCACCTGAGGTATCTAGTTTGATGTCATGAGGACTGCTGGATACTTAGTGCGTTCAATCGCTACGCCGTAACAGGGTGGCTATAAAGGACGTAACTAGATTCAGCGGAAGTCGTGATGTTAAATGCAGATATGCAAGATGGGATTTGTACCTCTTCTCAGAAGAGAGATATTTCTGGGCCCCTTGACTGACTGAATATACTGATGAAGTGCATGGCCATGCCCAAACGAACTGATTAGTTCTTTGTCGTTTACCTATCGGTAGAGGTCGGATAGTCAAGAAACAGAATCTTGAGTATTTAGAGTTGACTGATTCCAAGCTCATACTCAAAGATGAAATATCGTGATGCAAAGGGAAAAGCCAAGATATACCCGTTTTATGAACAACAGTTTCATAGATGTTATTTCCTTATGGAAATGTATTATCACCTATCTGGGTATAAGAGTTCTTGTAACCTGGTTAGCCTAAGTGCCTGTCTAGGGGCCTCCTTAGGTCCGTGTGATCAAAACGGTATTGCCAACTTGCACAAGTGGGAGTCTGTTAGTAATTATGTGCAGAAGTTGACAAACCAGTGATCTCACATCCAATGTTATAAGACACTTGAGAGTCACACCTGTGCGAATCTGTAAATCAAATAAGATAAATCCCAGTTTGGAGAGATTGGGTTTATAATAGTTAATTATAAACCAGTTGGGTATTTTATGTAAGAAAACCCAAAGATAAAGGTTTGAAATAGATTATATATATTTATTAGGCAAAATAAATATATATAAAGTTTATTAATTAATAAATTATGTATTTATTAAGATAAATAAATATATAATAAGAATATTAATTATCTAGTTTGGTAAAAATCTTTTTCTTTGGGAGAAAGAAAGGATAATTACCAAAAGATAGTTACAAGAGATATATGGTAACTAGGAAGCTTAACCTTATAAATAAAGGCTTAAGGGTTACCAGTTAAATACTCAATTAATTATTCAGACCAAAAAGAAAAATCTTTCTCTCTCCTCTCACCAAAAACCGGTGCCAAAAACCCTGCACCCACGGAGTTCGGTTTTTCGGTTGACGTCTCGCAAACAGCTCGTTTCGTGATCTCGGGATTTCAGCCAACTAGAAAGCAATTTGTGAGATCGTTTACGGGTGGATCAAACTTAAGCAATCCAGGTAAACTAACCAAAACCCTCTTGTTAGATTAAATAACTAAAACGATTAAAGATCATTAGAATGTTTTCGGGTTTTAATTCTTTGCTTCCGCGATAATAAAACCAGTTAGGTTTGATAAAGTTTAAACCTTTTAGTCAGTTTGATCATTGGGTTTTACCGTGCACCTCTTCTAGTTAGGATTGAGATCCACAGAGATCCTCGTATCAGTTCGATACGAGGGATCCTCAAAAACCCAACACCAAGTGCCTTTCAAACCTGCAAAGTTGAAGAGAAAAGATTTTCGGAAGTAAAACGTACCAAAACAGGCATAAATGGGGTAAATCTTATCAAAGTAAAGCAACCAAACATGTATTAATTTTGGTGTTATCAAAGACGTCATCAGGTAGAGATATGGAGATGAGAGACCTTGCTTTGGTGTCGATGTTGACATGTCGCATTTCTTCATCAGACCAGTTAAGAATAGGTTTCTCAATCTCTCTAGCAGGGATTCCTGGTTCAATATCAGTGGCAGGAACAACGTGTACTGTTTGAGTGGGGAAATAAGGTCCATTTTCCAAGAAGTATGGAAATTGAGGATCAGATTGCAGCGAGGGAAGTTATCCTTGTTGAATCGAGGAGGTTGGCAAGGGAGCTTGCGTCAAAGTAGTTATCCTTACTAGCTTGAACAACCATATAAGGAGGTGAGTAGGATCACAAGAAATTTCAAGGAGACAAAGAGCTTGAACACGCTCCTATACCACTTGTCAGTCCCAAAGGGTAGCCTTCAAGTAATAAGGACTTGTAGAAGAGGGGTTGAATACAATTGACACAAGTTATTTCACTTTAAATTCTTTGTATTATAACAAAAGGAATTTACAAGATTGTTGCGAAAATAGATAAGGGATTAACCTAATCTAAACAATCCTAAGTTTACATTAAGCTTTCACTAATGCACTAGTGAGAAATATAGAAATGAAAGAATAAGAAGAGAGGTTCCGCAAAGATAGTAGACTGAGGTGTGTTTGTAGAACAACCTCTTAGCCTCTATTTATACTACATGAATTAAATGCAAGGCATGGTCACTTTTACACGTGTTGTGTATCTAGTGGATCATGTGTACTACTTGCTATTTTAAAATACCCATGCGTAAGGAAACATATTGGGTAAAAAGCAAACAGTTGCTTTATGTGATGATAAGTACGGAGGGAATAGTGTTTAGAATATCCTTTTTGTATTATGTCAGAAAAAGCATGGTTAACCTCTTCATGCATTAAAGACACTAAGACAAATAATCTTCATTAGGTAAGCGCCTCTAATAAGTGGCAAAGAATCACTGGTCCTTGGAGACATTAGTAAGTCACTGAGGCGAACTCCCTATTGAGCGTCAGACATGTTGTGGTCAGGTAGCTATCACTAAAATCCATCTTCAGATCACGAGTGGCCTTGACTCCATCATCAACTACTTCTTCGATTTCACTGATGATTATTTGTAGCTTGAATTCTTTGTCTTGGAGATCGGTACTTCACTTATGTTTATATCATATATTAGGGATACCAAACAGACTAAGTGAGTCGCTGATATAGATACCATCTATTACATCAGATGCTTGACAATAAACCAATCAAAGAGAATTATCTCAGTGATAATTCCTCAATCTTAAGTACAAATAAAGTATCTACACTAAGTAGGATTAGAGTCATCATTATTTCATCAGTCCTAGGAGAGTTTGGATCAACAAGATTCTTTAATGTCGATTTATTTCTCAAACTTTATTTCTTTCTCAAATCGACTTCTGAAAAGCGATGTATGCTTGGTAAAATCAATCTATGCTTCTGAAAATCATGGTTGGAGGGGAATCCGGAAGGTGGTGTGCCGTAGTGGTAGGCATGCCAACGGTGGTTAGGTGGAGAAATCGAGAAGGGGATGAACAATAATTGCTTTGGTGGTGGTTTTGATATATTCTGCAAGTGGTGCTATTGATATGGATTTGGTGCTATGTTGGGGATGATTTCATATTTGCAAATGGAAGATTTCTTGATGTGGTGCTGGTGGATGAAGTTCCTTGAAGAAAAAGTTTTTATTTTATTTTAACTTTATTACTTATTTATTCTACTGTATAGATATTAGATATATATTAGATATTAATAAGGGTAAAAATGTTAATTTATTAAAAGTTGTAATTAGACATTATTAAATTTATTAAAAGTTGTAATTATATATTATTAAATTGAGTTGGGTTCCGGTGAGACAAGTTGTTTCCGTGAGACCATTGAAACCAACACTTTTTACAAGAAACTTTACAGCAAAATATTGTGAAGGTTAAAAAAATTCGAACATTCATCGTAAAACATACTAAAAAACACTACCGAGGAAAAAAAATCCAAAAAAGGTAAAAAAACGAAACCTTCACAGCTCAAAAAATTGTGAAGGTGACAAATAAATAATTCGAATCTTCACAGCAAAAATGTTGTGAAGGTCAAATACAATCGAACCTCCAGCTTTAAAAACACCGTGAATGTAACATTTATAGTGTTTTTACGATAAATGTTCGATTTTTTTAACCCTTCACAGTGTTTTGCTGTGAAGTTTCATGTAAAAAGTGTTAGTCTCACCAGTCTCACGAAAATAGTTTGGTCTCACCTGAACCTAAGTCTTATTAAATCTGTTGAAAGTTGTAATTATACATTGTTAAATTGCCGAGAACGAGGATGAGTTTAATATCTAACAAAGTTTAGAGGCATCTTAACAATAAAGATGATATATATATATATATATAGTGGGAAGTTATTTTGCAAACCATAAAAAACGTGCAAACCGTGCAAACTCATGGTTGCACACGTAAATCAATGAAAAATCTTTTATAGAGTCGTTTAATATGATGAAAATGTTTCATATACTAAATTTTGTGATGAAATTGTTTCATATGAAGGTGTTTATTTACGTAGAAATGAAAAAGTTTCATAGAAACGATAAAAAAGTTTCATATGAATAAAAAACACCAACATATGAAACAATTTCCTCAAAATTTGATGTTTATGAAACATTTTCATCATATTAAACAACTCCATGAATCAATTTCACTGATTTTACGTGTGCAACCATGAGTTTGCACGGTTTGCACGTTTTTTATGGTTTGCAAAATAACTTCCCTCTATATATATATATATATATATATATATATCACTACAAAAAAAATATGTCATTTATCCACGCTATATAAAAAGCATGGAAAAAATTTGTGCGACAAATAGTTTTTTATATAGAGATTGTTAGAAAAAGAAAAGACTCCATATTTATAAATGTGTACTTTTGATTTCGAAAGTCCACGCTTTTAAATACGTACTTTTTGTAATTAAAAAATTTCACACTTTAAAGCGTGAACTTTTATAACCTTAGAATTATTTTTCAAATTTTCATGCTTAGAAATGTAAAAATATAAATAATTTGTCCACACTAATAAATGTGATTTTTACTATAATTTTCACAATTTCAAATGTAGAAATTTATTATAACGCCAAATATATGTATGCTTTATTAGAGTTTTCACACTAAAAGAGGTGTGGATAATCATAGTGGGGGTTGAGAATGGAAGGTCCAATGCACAAGCGTATACATGGCTATGGCCAAGGCTGAGGGTGTAGGATTCTCGGATTGGTACGAGGAGGCACACTTTGCACTTTAGCTGAGGAGTTTTTCCCTATGTTTTCTTTTAACTGAAACTATAAAGAAAACTGAGATAACTATTGAATAATGTAACGACCCAAAAACCCAACAGATAATATCAAAGAATCCCAGTGATCTAACGCAGCGGAAAGGTAATTAATAATAATAAAGCTGGCAAAAATGCCTAAGTCATAGGTCAATAGTAGTGCTAGTGGAACAACCCTCCACAGCTGAGATATATAAACTAAGTAAATAAACTATAGACTATGGTGACTACTCTAGGCGTTCACCTTCTCTTTACCTCTAGCAGCCCGATCTCTCCCTGAAAATGTTTAAAGATTTAAAAACGAGGGTTAGACCGTAAGGTCTAGTGAATTCCCCCAAAAACAGTTTATATCACAACATGGCCCATCGGCCCAACAAATCATTTAGTAAAACAACACCGTGTTACGTTGTGGGCAACGAAATCGTCACCCCGTGACGTAGGACTGGGCTACCGCGTACCTCTCAGGTCTTGGTAACCAAATGGGGCCGGATCCCCCAGATGCTCATTTAAGGGAGTGACGAAATCAAGTTCGTGCCTCCACACCACGCTCACTCCCAAGGGATGTACGGTCCTTTGGTATCCCGTTCCCATGACGTATCCCACCCCATACAGTCGATACAATTATAAGCATGCTTATCCAAAATTATAGCAGTTTATCAAAATTAAACATTTCAGAATAGTCACAAACATTTTCAGTAACATTTTGGTTTTTAAAAAGGTTTGGTAAGGGAACTCACCTGAGCCTAGCACTTGAAAGTTCTCCTCGTTATGTTTGCCTATCGTGTCAACCTCCAATCTAAAACAATATACAATCTACTTAAGCACTGATAAACCTTTAAGCTACAAGATCCCCCTAGGCAGACTTAGCATAGGGGTTCCGCTACCCGGTTAGTGGATGGGGTCAAGGGGACCACCCTTCCGAGAACTAACTCTAAAGTCAAAATCTCCCTAAATCTGACCCAGATAATTCCGAAGTCCGACTCGAACTACCACATTGTCCGACTCGAACTACCACATTGTCCGACTCGGACAACCGCAAAGTCCGACCATGGAAAAAATGGGTAATCCGACTCGGAAAACAAGCCAAGGCTGACTCGGACAAACAAGAAGTCCGACTCGGAAAATTCATAGCTCGACTCGGGGAAAGTCGAAATCCAACTCGAGGAAGTCAAAGTCCGACTCGGGGAATTCATATTCCGACTTGGACAACTAGAGAAGTTGTCCGACTCGGACTATTTCACAGATCGAAAATCAGCCTTAAAATCGATCTTATAGAGGTCTAAATCATCCCAAATTGATTTTAATCAACCCTAAATAGCTTAATAATCTATCTAGGATAACTTTTACACTCGGAAAACATCATAACATACCTCGATTTGATGATTCTTGGTGAAGTCCGATGTTGATGATGATGAAGAAGATGACAATGGTGGCTGCTCCTAATTTTCACACACTTACACACTAAACCTTTTCCAAGAATGGTATAAACCCTAACTTTACACCTTAAATACATAGGCTTAAGGCGAAGCCCATACCCAAAATAACCTAAGCCCAAACATTTATTCTAATTTTTCCAGTTTTTACACTCTCAGTCCCTCCTTCCACAGTACTCTTACAAAGTAGGTAAATCTTGACATTAAATTAACTTAAACAATTGAATCAAATTTTCTCGGTCATAACAAATAAATAAGGTGATATTAATCTAACAATTTATCAGTAGATAATCTAGATTTTAACACATGTATTTAATTTGGAAATTTGAAAGAGTTTTTACTTTAATTAAAAAAGGGTATACCAAGATAGTGATGGTGGCAACCGTACGATCCATACCAAGAGCGCGAAAAATTGAGCGTTTCATATCACAACCTTTTTTCGTGGTGGTGGTGATGGCGACGGTGGAGGTGTGAATGAAAGGGAGAAGAAGCAGATAGGGATTTGGGGGTTTTTTAGGGTTCTTGAAATTAGGGATTTGGGTGGAGGTGGGTGACGGTGGAGGTGGGTGACGGTGGAGGTGGGTGGCGGTGGTTCTCGGCAGCGACGGTGGTTCCCGACGGCGGTTTTCAACGGTGACGGTGGTTTCCGGCGGCGGCAGTAGTGGAGGTGACCTGCTCAACAGGTTATAAGTCATCTTGTAACACAATAGAAGAAAAAATAAAGTTTGATACATCAAAAAGCATTTTTAATATGTAGATACACATAATAACATTGCGGGTATAGTTTGATACATTTTAGAGAACTATACTCATTAAAAAAACATGTTATTTATTATTAGAGACTTGGCGATTAAGCGATGTTTTTAGGGTTTATTACCATTGTAAAACCGGTTAAATCATTTTCTAAAATACATAGGAATCGGCTCTCTTTTTCTCTATAACCTGCTCTCTATGCCTCAACATTCCATTAGTATTCTGCATCAGTTTTGCTTAATTTCATTATCATCACTGTTGCTTATCGAAATCCTGATTACATTAAATCCTGGGCTTTGGCGACGAGAAACTTATAGTGTATTAAGTGGTCGTATAAAACCTTTAAGGACAAGCTTACAGAAATCAAGGTTGGTATTTAATTATATTGCATTGCTATATAATTTATGTTCACAAAGGGTGCGTTTGGAACGCAGACGGGACAGGACAGGACAGAACAGGACAGGACAGGACAAAACAGGACAGGACAGGTGTCCAACGTTTGGTAAGCTAGAACAACATAGGACAGGACAAGCCAGAACATGTTAAAATGACCAGTTTACCCCTGATGAGCTGTGTACTGTTTTATTAATAAATAATCAATTTAATGCATAATAACAAAGAATTTAAAACCTTATAATACTGTTTTATTGATAAAGTCTATAAGTTGTCGCCGGAAGTAGCAGTCGCAAGTCGCTGGACATCGCCGGAGAGGGAGGCGGAGGCCGCCGGACGTCGGACGTCGCCGGAGGTAGCAGCCGCAGGTTGCCGGACATCGCCGGAGAGGGAGGCGAAGGTCGCCGGACGTCGGACGTCGCCGGAGGTAGCAGTCGCAGGTCGCCGGACATCGCCGGTGAGGGAGGCGGAGGCCGTCGGACGTCGCCGGAGGTAGCAGCCGCAGGTCGCCGGACATCGCCGGTGAGGGAGGCGGAAGGCCGCCGGAAGGCCGCCGGACGCCGCCGGAGGTAGCAGCCGCAGGTCGCCGGACATCGCAGGCCGACAGACGTCGCCGGAGGTAGCAGCCGCAGGTCGCCGGACATCGCCGGTGAGGGAGGCGGAGGACGCCGGACGGCGGACGTCGCCGGAGGTAGCAGCCGCAGGTCGCCGAACATCGCCGTAGAGGGAGGCGGAGATCGCCGGAGGTAACAGCCGCAGGTCGCCGGACATCGCCAATGAGAGATTCAACCGTGTTAGTTCTAATCTCATTGGAGTTTTGGTGTTTTCGCATTTGATGAAGATTAAGTTTTTATATAATTAAAAGTTCATTTTTTATCAACAAAGTTTACCTCGATCGATCTATATTTATTTTCCTAATAAAGATTGAAACACTATTAAATTGTGTTTTGGTTATTGCTAATTTTTAATTATTCAATAGCTATAGTTATGGCTCCTTGAACCTCCAGCTTTAAAAACACCGTGAATGTAACATTTATAGTGTTTTTACGATAAATGTTCGATTTTTTTAACCCTTCATACTGTTTTGCTGTGAAGTTTCATGTAAAAAGTGTTAGTCTCACCAGTCTCACGAAAATAGTTTGGTCTCACCTGAACTTAAGTCTTATTAAATCTGTTGAAAGTTGTAATTATACATTGTTAAATTGCCGAGAACGAGGATGAGTTTAATATCTAACAAAGTTTAGAGGCATCTTAACAATAAAGATGATATATATATATATATATATATATATATATATATATCACTACAAAAAAAATATGTCATTTATCCACGCTATATAAAAAGCATGGAAAAAATTTGTGCGACAAATAGTTTTTTATATTGAGATTGTTAGAAAAAGAAAAGGCTCCATATTTATTTTCAAAGTTTACCTCGATCGATCTATATTTATTTTCCTAATAAAGATTGAAACACTATTAAATTGTGTTTTGGTTATTGCTAATTTTTAATTATTCAATAGCTATAGCTTATGGCTCCTTGAACCTCGTTTTCTTGCAATGGTATAATTCAAGGTGTTAAACCACCTTATAGAGGTGGGCAAAAAGTCGGGTTGGGCCGCAATTTGACCGGGCCTCGTAAAAACCAGGTTTTTCGGGCTTTTGTTTGACCGGGCTCAGGCCGGGCCTTGAAGGACCGAATGTTTTTTTCTTCCTCTTTTTCTAACTTATAAAACCACTTTTATTTTATAATTCCAATAATAAGGATAATATACAGTATTAACTAGATTTACTTTCTAATTCTAAAGTCTAAACTATAAACTAAATTTATTATATAAACCTAAATCATAAACAAATTTATTTTAAACCACTAAAACTAAACTATATAAAACAAATATACTAAAAAAAATACATTCATTATAATTATAGTAATTTAAGATACATCCAAATAAGATAACTCAATATAAATAACTTTAAAAATACAAGTAATTGCCTATAAAAATACAACTAAAATATTTGAAAAAATTACGATTTTGCCATTAAACCCGGCTCTAGGCCGGGATCGGGCCTTCTGGGCCACTGGGCTTGGGCCGGGTCGGGCCTTCAAATCATCTAAAACACAACCCGAACATGAACTGGCGGGCCATATCCGGGCCTTGGTCGGGCCGGCCGGGCCAGGGCCAAGTCGGATGCCCATCTCTAGACCACCTTCACAATCTCATTAGTTTTTACCTATTTTCACTATATAGTTACGTTTAGCGAGTCGTCGGCTTGAACAAGGAGAAAAATCCAAGACAAAAACGTTTAAAAGAACTTGAAGTTATGTTTTGTGGCATTGTTTCATCTTCGCAATCCTTTGCACGCTTGCGTTTTCTTTCACTTGTACCAGTCTCCTGATAGATAAAACGACGTAATATTAAGAAACACGACAAAGTGAACAAGAACATTAATATTTTAGGCACAAATAGAATCTTACAATTATAGCTCTTGTTGGTTTATGTTTCGCAAGTTCATCAACAGTTTGCTGACGGATAATTTCTCTTGCCATGTCAAGAACCAAACGTTGCATTATGAGCTTATCGTCTTCACCGAACCTTATGAAAGACCTATCCAAGAGGTTTTGCATACCAACGTTGGAGTAGAAATCATGTTCTTCTAGCCTTTTCACGGCTTCACCTTTCTCTTTTCCCACGAAAGATCTAGCAATGGTGAGAAATAAACGTCGGTCATTATCATTCAACAACTTATACCCGACCTCTAATGTTTTACGATTTCGTTCATCTGGGCTTGCTTCCAGCTGCTCTAAAGCACTTTCCCAGACCTCCAAGTTCTTGCCAAATAGAGAAGAACCGAACAATTGAAGAGATAAAGGTAGCCCTTCACAGCGTCGTACTACTCTTTCTGAAAGCTCCAAGTAGTCTTTCGTTGGATGGAATTTGTAAAAGGCGTGCCAACAGAAAAGCCGAAGGGATTCCTGAGCATCAAGTTGCTGAATCTTAAAAGGCTTATGTGTTAGGTGACTTAGTAGATGTTCATGAGATGTAGTTATCATGATTTTACTTCCTTTCTGAAACGATTTCCCGGCATTTAGCAAGAATTCGACTTGTTCAATCTGATCAACATCGTCAAGAAGCAGTAGAATTCTTTTTCGGCATACGGCATCCTGAATCTTCAACATACAACCTTGGTTGCCATCTACTTTCTGCTTTTCTTTTATTGAAATGTCTGAAAGAACTTGATTTTTTAAATCTAGTAAAACAACTTCTTGTTTGAAAGGTTTTCGTATATCCAGCATGATGCAAGCATCAAAATCACCAGAATTCGAGTCGTAAGCAATTTTGGCAACCGTAGATTTTCCGACACCTCTCATCCCACTGATGACTCCGACCCTAACATCTGTAGGATCTTTTAACCACTGATCAATTGCTTTGACTCGTGATCCAATGCCCACTATACATGAGCTTGTTCGTTCCAATATAGCTCTTACCGATTTAATGATTTCTTCGATAAATAATGATTCGTACCTAGAAATAGAAACACACCAATGTGCTTGTTAAGACAACTTATTTATAGAAAGCGAGAAAAATCAAGCAAATGTACGTATAATCTAAAATGTTTTAGTAAGTTTTCTAGAATTCGATTGAAATAATGTCAATGTGTCGTATCAATGGTATCATGAATGGGATTTTTTGAACCAGGAAGTATCAGAAAAGTCTCAAGGTAAAATAGAGTGGACCACTATCATGAATGGAATTTTTCCATTTCTACCTTTTCTTTTTATAAATTTGCACTTCCATAATTACATTTTAATAAGTTGAGAATGGATTAACATAAACTTATGATTACTAAAAAAATCATGTTCAAATTAATACTGATGGTAAGTATTATGTAAATAGTTTAACTTGACAACTTTCTAAGATATATATGTATTTTATAAGTATATTCATTATTATTTCCTTGTATGCCTAGGATCTTATGTATTCTCTTGTACGTAATGAGAATACATCACAATCTATTTTCAAAGTTATTATGCGAAATTTAAAGGTGCAACTTACCAAATTAAAGAATAGTTTACATTTAAAACAATTTTTGTATTAAGAAAAACTTCAAATTATGTAATGTAAAAACTAAGTAGTACAATATATTTCAAATTTTTCCTAAAACACTTGTTGAAAAACAAAATATTGTCATAAAAACTTTTTGTAACATTTTTATACACGATCCAAAATTGCTTGATCCTATACATTAACCTGAAATAACAACAAAAGTGACATATCCTAGGCTTATGTTATATCATATTATCCTCTTTGTGATCATCGTAGACAAATGCTTATTATTAGGTGATACTATATGTATTATATTATAGGGTTTAGTTCACGAAAGTGTATCCAACTTGTCATGGAAAGTTATTGTATGTATTGAACTTTTAAAATTACCTTTAAGTGTATCCAAGTTTGCAAAACTTACCATTTAACGTATTTTGGACAACTTTTCGTGACAAGTTGGATACACTTGTATACACTAAATGGTAAGTTTTATAAACTTGAATACACTAAAAGGTAATTTTGAAAGTCCAGTACATATATATAATAACTTTTCGTGACAAATTGAATATACTTTCGTAAACTAAACTCTGTATTATTATAAAACATTTGAGAGAAAACTATTGAAAACATTTATTTTGCATCATTTATTGTTTATTACTTCATGGTCAAGATTACAAATAATGGTGCATGAGAAATTTATAAAACCACAGGTTTAAATTCATATACATAATCGATAAACATAATCAAATACAAGATAAACATCTCAATTAAATATAAAGGTTCTAAGATATAATTAGTATAATCATTAAGTTCTAATAAAATATAAAATTACTTTTTTATAAAAATACATTACACTATTCAACCTAAAATAAATTACCTAATTATTAAACCTAAGTTAAAAGTACAAAGAAATTAATCAAACAAATTATATTAATATCCAAATACCTTTAAGTTGATTTGATACCAATATCGATATATTAGTTAAGAGTTCTATGAGGTTTTCGAACTTATATTTTGTTTAGACAAAAAGTAAATTATTGTTTTCTTAAAACCACATATTTTTGCATTATAAAATCGACAAAGACTACAAAATAAAACGAAACATAAAAATCCATATGTATGATGCATTGTACAAGTACGTACAATTCTAGCAAAAACAAATATTATATATAGGGGCAAATTGAAATGAAAACTCATATTTCATTATAAATATGAGGACATCAGCAGAAAACACGACACATGTCATGGTCAGTATTAATAACAAAAGTAAATGCTCATGCATTATTCATGATGAATACTACAATTTTCAAGGTGAATAATCTAACATTCAGATGAGTTTCAGCCGAACTTTCTATATATATGTATATATATAGTTGAATTCCGGTTAGAAGTGGCTATCTACCATTGTATGAAATGCACCAACATAAATTGCACCGAGATATATTGGATACAACTTCATTCTAAAGTGCAATTCATGGAATGGCAAAAGATTAAAAGTGATCAATGGTTTTGATCCACTTCTCACGCTTTGTTATGTAAACCTCAACTTCTCACAAGATCCTTTGCCTACATATATATACCTATATAGAGGGAAAATCATGTGAGAAGGTAAACATTTTGCGAGAAGACGAGAAATCGTAATAGCATATACAATTATGTACATCATTTGGATGTGTTTAATCATATATGATTAAGCGTCTATGTATTGTTAATGTAACATGTAAATAATCATATATGACTAAACTTGTGTGTCATATATGATTAAACACTTCTTGCCTTCTTGCAAAATGTTTAGCTTCTCATTTGAACCTGTCCATATATATATATATATATATATATATGTGTGTGTGTGTGTGTGTGTGTATGTGTGTGTGTGTACAAAGGTTCAAATGAGAAGTAGATAAGTGATCTCCACCGCTCATCCGGTCAATAAAGGCGGCTTTGACCGGTTATGGTGGACGCGATTACGGAGGATTGATGCAATTCATGGAGGGTGGAGACGATTAAAGGAGGGTGATCCGGTCAAAGCCGCCTATAAGATATATATATATATATATATATATAGAGAGAGAGAGAGAGAGAGAGAGAAAGAGACATGTTCAAACGAAAACAATACATGTTTAAAGAACATGAGAACCAACAAAAATAAATACATTTTTGTATTAACTTAAAAAAAAAAGTTATACGGGCAATTTTGGACACGACTTGCAAAGTTTATTGGATTATATATGATTTTGTTGGTTTTCGTGTTTCTTTAAGTATGTGTTGATCTCGTTTGATCCTCCCCCCCCCCCCTTCTACTATACCTATATAAACCTATATAATGTCAGATTAAATGAGAAAATTTTGATTACGAACATGAGGACGACCGAAAGCGTGTCACGTGTCCTATTAACGTTATGTGACATATTTAGTCTAAACAATATTGTATTATTCACTTTGAATAATCCTGTATTATTATATTTATATATATATATATAATGGTTGGGTTCCGATGAGAATCCATGAGAACCATAAGAAGTCATTCTGAATCATCGGATGAGAATTTGAAGCACATTAGAATCGGATGCATTGGTGGTGGTGTCAGAGGTGTTGGTGAGGGTGGTGGTACCGGTGGTGGCGGACGTGGTGTGGGTGGTGGTGTTGCTGGTGGTCGCGAAAGTGTTGTTGTTAGTGGTGCTGTTGGTAAAGGCTGAGATGGTGTGGGTGGTGGTGGTGTTGGTGATCGTGGTGGCAGAGGTGGTGGTGGTGGTGGTGGTGGTGTAGGTGATGTAATTGAAGAGAAAAATGAGTGGTTAAAAATCGTTCTCTTATTCTTTTAAATCGATATCATCCTCATTTTAACCCACCATATATATATATATATATATATATATATATATATGGTTAGGCTCAAATGTGAACTTGATTTTCATTGTAAACATGAGGACCATTAAATTCGTGTCACGTTGCAAATTTCACTCTAATTCCACTACAAGAAAAACAGCCTTTTGCGGCGACAGCCTTTTGCGGCGACACAAAAACGTCGCAAAAAAGGCACTAAAAGACAAAAAAAGAGAAGACGTGCTTGACTTTCAACGCTGATTTTTTTGGTCGTCGCAAAAAGTATAGTGTCGCCGCAAAAGGTGTCGTCGCAAAAGGTACGTCGCCGCAAAAAGTATTTGTCGTCGCGAAAAGGGACGCCGCAAAAGGTGTGTCGCCGCAAAAAGCCTATGTCGTCGCAAAAGGAGACGCCGCAAAAGGTTATTTGATTTTTTATTAATATTTTTATTCTTTATTAATAAAAAAATTCCCCACGAAAAAAAAGGCGCCTCTTTTTCCCGGCTAAAATATTTTTATGTCGCCGCAAAAAGCTGATGTCGCCGCAAAAGGCGACGCCGCAAAAGGTTAACTTATTTTTTATTAATATTTTTATTCTTTATTAATAAATTTTTTCCCCACGAAAATATGGCGCCTCATTTTCCCGGCTAAAATATATTTATGTCGCCGCAAAAAGCGACGCCGCAACAAGTTATCTGATTTTTTATTAATATTTTTATTCTTTATTGATAAAAAAAATTTCCCACGAAAAAAGGGCGCCTTATTTTCCCGGCTAAAATATTTTATGTCGCCGCAAAAGGCTGTTGTCACCGTAAACACTGACGCCGCAAAAGGTTATCTGATTTTTATTAAAAATTTTATTGTTTTTTAATAAAAAAAATTCCCACGAAAATAGGGCGCGTCATTTTCCCGGCTAAAGGGTTTTCTTTTTTTAATCAAATATGTAATTTTTCATTACTAGTTGATTTAGATCAATCTATTCGGATTTAATCAGTCTACTTGGATTTTTATCGACCTATTCAGACTTTAATCAATCTAGTTGGACTGTAATTGATATATTTTGGCTTAGATTGATCTAGTTGGACTTGAATCGTTCTAGTTGTTGGGCTTTAATGGATCTAGTTGCATTTAATCAATGTAGTTGGGCTTTAATTGATATAGTTGGGTTTTAATGGATCTAGTTGCCTATAATAGATCTAGTTGGGCATTAATCGACTTAGTTGGGGCTTTTTATGGATATAACTGAGCTTTAATCGATGTTATCGGGCTTTAGTGGATATAGTTTGTTTTTATGGATATAGTTGGACTTTAATTGATATAGTTGGGTTTTAATGGATCTAGTTGCCTCTAATAGATCTAGTTGGGCATTAATCGACTTAGTTGGGGCTTTTATGGATATAATTGATGGTATTGGGCTTTAATGGATCTAGTTGGGCTTTAATTGACGTTATTGGGTTTTAATGGATCTAGTTGGACTTAATGGATCTACTTAGGTTTAATGGATCTAATTGTGTTTTAATCGATCTAGTAGGGCTTGAATCGAGGTTATTGGGTTTTAATGGATCTAGTTGGACTTAATGGATCTACTTAGGTTTAATGGATCTAATTGTGTTTTAATTGATCTAGTTGGGCTTGAATCGAGCTTATTGGGTTTTAATGGATCTAGTTGGACTTAATGGATCTACTTAGGTTTAATGGATCTAATTGTGTTTTAATCGATCTAGTTGGGCTTGAATCGAGGTTATTGGGTTTTAAAGGATCTAGTTGGACTTAATGGATCTACTTGTTGGGTTTTTGTGATCTCCTCGTATCAAACTGACATGAGAAAGTTGTGGATCTCAAACCTAACTGGATTGAGATACACGGCATACTTTGTGACCAAACTGATCAAGAGAGTGAGAGAGAGAGAGATTTACTTATTCGAATAACAGGTCCTCACATGTGTGACCCTCAAGTGTCTTATATCATTGGATGTGCAATTACTTGGTTTGTCAACTTTTGCACATAATTACTAACACTACTTAGGTTTAATGGATCTAATTTTGTTTTAATCGATCTAGTTGGGCCTTTATAGATATAATCGATCTAGTTGGACTTTAATGGATCTAGTTAGGTTTAATGGATCTAATTGTGTTTTAATCGATCTAGTTGGGGTGTTTATAGATATAATCGATCTAGTTGGACTTAATGGATATAGTCGGGTTTAGTCGACATAGTTGGACTTTAATCGATCTAGTTGGACTTAATGGATATAGTCGGGTTTAATCGATATAGTTGGACTTAATGGATATAGTTGGGTTTAATCGATATAGTTGGGCTTAATATATATAGTTGAGTTTAATTGATCTAGAGTTTAATCGATCTGTTTTCATTTTTGTAGAAAACATTTTTAGAAAATAGAGTTGAGTTTTTATTTTCGGTTTTCTATGAAAATTTTAGAAAACATGTTTGGTAGAAATGATGGAGTTTTCATTTTTCATATTTGTAAATTAAGAAAAGACATAAAGAAAACTTTGAAAAACAACTAAAATTGATTTTCTAATTATATAAAATTTTAGAAAAATGAAATTTTCTAATTGAACCAAACCTAAAAATAGCTGGAAAAAAAAAAAGAGAGGCGGGAACCTTCCCCCCAAAATTTTCCCAAAAATTGAATAAACCCTACTTCCCTTGTCTTCTTGTTCTTTCTATTGAACGATTTTGAAGACTTGTTCTCTTCAAGACTCTTCTCTCGCACCAGGCTCGTTTTCGAGGACAAGCTTCTCCATCGATCGCTACTCTCTCGTTTCCTCCATGGTCGTTTGCTGCACTCCATCTCGTCGATAAGGGCTTGGATTTCGATTTCGATTGGCAATCACCAGGTAAGATTTCGATTTCCATAACATCCCCAATGCTCTTCGATTTATACATGAACGATTTTGATTTATACATGGCTGGAACATCCCCTTCGATTTATACATGGCTTTGGAACGATTTTGATTTTGATTCCCCTTCGATTTATACATGGCTGGAACGATTTTGTTTTTGTATCGATTTGGAACGATTTCCAGCTTCTAGTTGTAATGATTTGCTGCGATTTGTAAAACCTAATTTGTATCGATTTGTAAACTAATTTATACATCCTGATTTTATATTCTGATTTGCTTCACATCTTGATTTCGTATGTTGATTGTGTATAAGCCATAGGGTTGCTTATTTGGTATAAGCCATAGGGTTGCTTATTTGGTTGCTTTTGTGTATAAGCCATAGGGTTGCTTATTTGGTTGCTTTTATAAAGCTCATTAAGCCACTGAGTTTTATAAAGCTCATTAAGCTTATTAAGCTGTTGAGTTTTATAACTTAAAAATTAGTCTTATAAGATTCAGCTTATAAGTTTCATTAAGCTTATTAAGCCGTTGAATTTCTATATATTGAGTTTCATTCACTGTTTGTTTCGTTACAGATTCAGAAGCCGGGTTGCAGCAGGTTGGTGTCCCAAATTATTACTCATCTGAATTCTTTCAGTCTTGTTTTATGTGGTGAGTTTACTAATTTGATGATATGAATCACAGTAATTTTTTAATACAACATTCATGTGTATTTAGTTGCAAAATTTTTTCTACTCTGTTATTTTATTGTATCATATAAAATTTTAGACTCATTGTTGTTGTTGCTATGATTCATGGTTTTATTAAGAGTTATAGATTGTGGTCTTTAACTGTGATATGTGCCATCATTTCAGAGGTAAAAGGAAAGCAAACTTTCATTATGTTACAATGAGAACTTCTATCATATTTTAGTTGCAAAATCACATATACACAGAAAGTAAAGGGTGTGTTTGCTTGCTTACTGTTTAAAGGATTAAAAGAGGTGGAAATATGAATTTTGTTTCATTGTTTGGTTCTTTCTTGCCTAGTTGCTTAGATGGGTATATTGTGAATTGTCATTTGTGATAGAAAAATAGAAAAACCATGACTTGTGATTTATACTTTGTTATAAACATCATATCATTTCTATTGTTTAATATGTTTGTTTTTTTTGTTTAGAAAACGCAGTCATATATCATTTTAGGTGATGTATATTATATTTTATTATATGGGGTTTTGGTTTATACCCCCCCCCCCTCGGATTGGTGTTTTTGTGCTTCTTTTGTTCCTACTAGTATTAAAATTGGATGATTGAACCTTGAGACTATGGACAAGATCATGAAAAATTCGGCTTTGGATCAGGGTACTAATATGTTTCTTGTTAATATTTGAACTTCAGATCTTGAGAGGAATAAAAGAACTAGTGGAGTTAAAGATTTAACTACAATGGAAGAAAGAGGAACTCATGAAGAGATCGTGAAATACATTTGAGTTTGGATTCGATTTTCTGTATTTGAATTTGATTTGATTTTGTATTTTGGATTTGATTTTCATATTTCTGTATTGATTTTGGATTGTTATGGAATTAGGAAATGAGATTTGTATACATGAAATTCTAGTTTTTTTTATCACAAACGGAGCCTCTGCGATTGATTATTAGCGACGGATTTTCTGCCATCGAAACCATTCTGTTTTGTAGTGAAAAGTCACATACATTTGTCGCAAAAGAATGTAGATAAATTAATATTTATTAAAAACATATCGTCGCAAAAGCTTAATTGTCGTCGCAAAAAGTCAAATCAAATATCAAAATTTATTAATATTTAATTAATTATTGTCGCCGCAAAAAGTATATAATGTCGTCGCAAAAAGAGAATTAAAATATTTATATTTAATTAATTACTGTCGTCGCAAAAAGTAAAGTGTCGTCGCAAAAAGTGAGACACGTGTCACAAGGCTAGGTCAAGTCTGGTCGCCGCTTAAAACCAAGTCTGTCGCCGCAAAAACTTTTTTACCACGAGTCTTTAGCGACGACCCTGTTGCGACGACGTGACGTCGCAAAAGACCTTTTGGGGCGAAAAAATGGCTTTTTGCGACGACATTTGTCGCCGCAAAAAGTGTTTTTTTTTGTAGTGTAAATATCTTGCATTATATATAATCTCCCCTCTTTTCAAAAGGGTTTCTTTTAGAAAGAAAATCATGAACTTTACATATGTTAGAACATGGTATCGGAACCAACGGCCAACACCTTAGGGGCTCAACACTTTGGGACTACCCCCAATTTAAGCCTAACCTCTGTTTGAGAGGGCATGTTAGAGTTCCACGTCTGAACAGCTAGCCACCAACCAACCAGCTGTATATATATCACCCGTAGGAATCTTCGTCACGACTTCTTTATTATAAGTAGCTACAAGTTAAAATAACGAAAAAGTTAAATGGGTATAGAAGTTTACTCGTGAGATTCATCCGGCAAAACTCTTCCAGCTATTTTGGAAGCTTCTTTTAAGGCTTTCCTCCATTGGTCAATCTTCTCGTTGGAATGCTCATCACTTTTCTCGTATCCCTCAAAGGCTTTCCAATAGCTACCCTCCTGCTTTCCGATTGTCTTGGGCTGGACACGGTAAAAGATTGGAAAGACAATGTAATGATCATCAAACTTTTTTCGCTCCAGAATCTTCAAAAGCTCATTAAGACACCATTCGGAATCCCCATAGGATTTGGTGAAAACAATGATTGACATACTCGACAGTTCAATGGCTCTTTCAAGTTGAGGCTTGATTTGGTGACCGATCTTGATTTCATCCTTGTCTCTGAAAATTCGGAATCCGGCATTGCACAGGGCCTTGCAGAGGTGATCAGTGAACGTGTTTCGAGTGTCACCACCGAAACTTACGAAGATTTCGTAAGAAGGCAGTTGGGTTTTCATAACTGAAAGGCTAAGATCAAAGAAGAATTGATAGTTTGAGAAAGCACAAAGTAGTTAAGGAAAATGTGGTAAGCACAAGGAGAGGATTAAGAAGGCGATAGAGTTTCCATATATACTTGAATATGATGTACACATAGAAGAGTAATTTTGAAAATCAAACACAAATCAGATACAAAGTGAGAGATGAAGAAAGTGGAATTATCAAGTGTTTTAGGAGATACCCTTTTAAAGAAGTTTTTGGACGATGAGACCTACGCGTCCTTGTTTTTATTACGAAGTTGATATCAACTTTGTAGTTTTTTGGCATCGAGAAAACAAAAGGGAACCTAATTTTTTTGGCATTCTATTTTAACATATAATAATTTGTATTTGGGAGAATGTTCTATCCTTTATATAAAACTAGGGCTATATCCGTCCGTAGGCCGGGTATACAACATAAGTTTAATCTAGATTCACTATTTTCAAGTTTCTCAAAGTGATCATGTATGCGTGTGTTTGCTTCCCGAAACTTTTTAAATTCAAATCTGTCAAATCATTCTTTTTGTTTTTTTGGTTTTGCCTTTCGATAATTGATTCTCACATTATTTGACGTATGTAAGTTGATTTTTTGACGAATAAAATAGAGAATTATACATATTCAGGCATTTGTTAGTTTACAAAAACCTGGTTTAGACTTCAAACTTTAACACTGCCTCTTAAAAATTAAAAGTGAAATCAAACTTCATACTTCAACACCTGTTAAAAAACAATTACCACCTAAGTGTTATTTCAAAATTATGGGGGCTTTTACAGGCTTAGCTGGCCAATTTTCAAGATTTAGCAGGGTTCTTTTTATTAGTAATAAGTTCATATTTTAAGACGAAAAGGGATTCTGTTTATAACCATTTCTTGGATTGGGACCGGTTTTGGTCCTTTATATTCCAAAATCAATTTCATTGATCATTTATGCATATATAGGCTAAGTTGAAAGATTTATTATATTACTATGAAAAAAACATTTACGATTAAAGATAAAAGGGTATATATCCACAATAGCCCCATTATCCTTTGCAAAGTATTGGAAATAGTTTGATAATGTAATAACCATATGAATTTACTAAACACCAAAATTGCCTCAAATAGTGACACAAATTAATTTTAAATAAGAACATCAAAAATATCTAGACCTTAGAAGAAAAAAAAAATATTCTATATATCAGTACAACATAAGACTCCCAAAACATGGTTCACTAAAGTCGTCAGACACAAATTAAATAGCAAAATCAGATACGCCAATTGCATTGAAGTTATCATGCAGATTAGCGAAAATCAAGCATCGACTAAGGGACCATTTACCAAGCACCTAAGTAGGTAAGCACTTACTAGTGAAAGTACCTTACCGAATGAATATGACACACCAAAAACCTTACTCAGTAAGAGCTAAGGCAAGCAATGAGAGTCCTACTTGGTAAGTGACAACGAAGACTCTTACCATGGTTAAGACTTAACTGAGAAATTGTAGCATATGAAACCGTTTTGGTGGAGTAAAATCTTACCTGGTAAGTAAGTGATAATATTAAATTTTACAGGTAAGCACTTAATTACCAAAGCAAGTGTTGCGTAAACGGCCCCTAAGTTATAGAAAAAAAGAGAGAATCTCAAGTAAATAGTATTAAGTAAAAGTTAATCAACTAAGAACCTCGATCATGGTTATATCCACGATAGCATATATCTTGATTCCCAATTCTTTAAAGATATACATTTGATAAAACTATTGAAAATAAATTCCTCTCATAAATCTATGAAAAAGAAACCAACGTAAGCATCATTAAAATACATAAACACAAATTTTGTGTTAAAAAAACTAAGCGTATTTCCTATGGCAAAATATACATGACCGTGACAAAAGATCAGAGCTCGAGAATATTGATGGTAGTCTTCTATACCTGCAAATCAGACCATTATCGGACCCAAAAATCAGAAGAACCATGTACAGAATAATTGATCGACAATAAACTCGAGCAAAATGTATACCATGAAAAAAAAAGCCACTTGACTAACAAACATTCTTATTAATACAAGTGTAAAAACAAATTGAGTTTTAATGTCACATGTATTCTTGGTTTCATCCACCACATTATGTGAAACTAAATATGACTATCCCCAACTCATTTAAATACATGCAAAAACTATAGAATTGTACGTACACGGGATTCTAATAATCGAATCTTGTTAGATACTCGCATTAAGCGATAAGGAGGTAGATAGATTTGATTGAAGATGGCCAAAAAGATGTCTTGTGGATAAGCATCATAGAGTGAAACCAAATAGTTATCAACTAAATTACACCATTGTCCAACTTCCTACAAGGCTACAACAATAATCATCCAGATTAGGTACCTTCTGAAAGGCATTGACCACTGTTTCTCCACAACCTTTTGGTCTTGCATCTTTTATAAACTGCCCCCTGCCCCCTGCACCCAAACCATAATCTTCATTTTGCTACTTAAATACGAGTATTAATATCTCAAGAAAGTAAACAATTTTGGAGTTGGAAACCAAAATTAAAGCCAAGCCCATGAGTTGAATTTCCAGGGATGTATAATCTCACAAGATTATCTTTACTCGACAAAGCTGTTTTAGCGGCCATGATTGTGTCAACGCTCACATGAATAGCCTCACTACCAGATGGTTTTACAGCTGAATCAGGTGAGAAACTTATTGGCCGTGATCCTCCATTTGATCCGGCTATGGCCATTATTACATCTTCCTGAAAGGTAATAAAAACCAAATTGGTCCTACTATGCATCCACAATATGAAGAGAGCATATATCTGACCTTATTTGGGTGAACATCATCAAACACATAGGCTTGACCACCATAAAATATGGTCATTTAGCGACTCACAGATGTAGATGATGTGCAAACATAACGATTAAAAATAGTAAATTTTTAGTCAAGACTCAGCTTGATAGCTCCACTAAACTAAGTAATATACTTAGTTAACTATTTTGCAGTGCAAACAAAAGAATAAATTAGATAAAGAGTTTGCTCGTCGTTGATTATCCTCACCTCCAGGCTCCAAGAACCAATTTAAGAATCAGCTTGGATTTTAACAAATTTCCTTTGGAGAACACCTGACCAGATAACAAAGTTCCGCTGAAAGACCCTTTTCCTTTAAAGGTGAAAATGGTGATAGGAATCTATCTTCTTGTCATAACATTGTTGCTGAAGCCTTTTTATTCACTGAGACTGAAACAGGAAGTCAAGGTCATTCAAATTTCCACTTACTGATCCACTTGATTATAAAATTCACTTTCAGTTCCTAAAACCATAATAATAATCTGTAGGGCATCAGCTTTGAAAAATACTCTTTCACTTTAAACATTTAACAGGATGCGAAAAAGGTTGCAGCCCAGATTTCTAAGCCTAGCAGAAAATCAATTAGCAGAATTCCATCAAAGTTAAGAACATCTTTGGTAAGGTTTAATGGTTTTTTATCTATGCAAAATTCAGTAAGTGATTTAGAAAACGGATTTGAGAGTTTGAAACTATGCAGTAGAAGGAGATTGTAACGCCCCGTTTTCGTTTTATGCTTATTTAATTATTTATTTATTTGTTTTTTTTACTTGACGGGGTTAGGAGTTTAAATGGACTTCAAATTAGCTTTTGGGTTCAATAGTACAGTTGGGCTTGGCCCATGCTTATAAGCTCCTTAGGAAGCCTTTTTTCTTTGTCACTTGTTAATTGGAGTAGAGAAAAAGAGAGAGCGAGAGAAAGAGATCGAGAAAGAGGGAAGGGAGTAAGGGTTCGATTGAGGGATTGATATATTCTGTTGTTCCGTCACCGATCGTGAAAGGTATTGAATCCATTCTTCCCTTTTGATTGTGTTCATGTAAAGTTAGGGTTTAACTATTTGTTAGGAATGATTCTGTTGCATTACCACTGCTGGAGGTATTTTGGTTAACACTGCTGGCTTTGGAGTTCTTACCACTGCTAGTTCATCTGAAGGTTACCACTGCCAGTATGTGTGTTTTCACTGAAGATCAGATTACCACTGCTTTTGGAGAATTACCACTGCCTGTACAAGATTACTATTGTTGGTTGAAGGTTAACACTGCTTTTGTTATTACCACTGCTGACAAGATAATGATAAGGAAAGGATTGCGATGACTGAAGATATGGACAAGATACGATCTGCTTGGAGATATTTTAGAGATTATCTTGTAAATCTAGTTTCCTTATTGTAATCTTGTAACTAGTATATATAGCTGATAGGTTTGTCTTTGTTAGATACGAGTTTTTCATAGCTTTTGATTTAGAATTAGAGCCTCAAGATTGTTCTTGTAATCCCTGCAATTGAGAAGATTTGCACATCTGTTTGAGCCTGTTCAAACAGATTGGGGCTTGTGTTTGTAATCATTAAGCTATTGAATCAATACACATTCAGTTTGTTACAAATCCATTGTTTTCATTATATAATCAAAGTGTTATTTCGCAAACTTCTTTGATTAAGTTTTCTGATCTTGATATTTAGATCCTATCAAGTGGTATCAGAGCTAGTTTTAAAACCAGAAAACTTGTCTACAATGGATACTCATGTGACAACTGTCAGTTTTTGACCTTCAGGTTAGCCACTCGTTTAATCCACTCAGTAGCGTTTCCGTAGGTTAAAAACTAGTTATTTAAGTTTTTAAATGATACTAGGTTAGTTTGCGTGAAAAATTTAGGCTAAAACCTAAAAGTCCCGAAAACTGCCCGAAAAAGCCCGAACCGGCCCGAAGTCATCCGATAATCCTATAATGCCAAATTTTAAAGAAATTCCCTGAGAATTAAGTTATTATATTTAAAAATGAGTAAACTAATTTAAATGGTCCAAAATTTGTTTCGAAAAATCAGTTTCTACCGAAAAACGCCGAAAACCCGACACTGCGTTGAGCAAAACAGTATTAGTTTTACCTTAAAAAAAAAATTATATGAAAGGGTTGGGTGGGCCCACATGGCCGGCCACCCCCCCCTTTAACCAATCCCTCTCTTTTCTTTTTCTTCTTTTCCATAAAACCATCATCACAACCCTTTATTCTTTTCATTTTCAAATTATCTCTCTCTCTACTCTTTCTCTCACTAAAACTCTCTCTCTTTTTCTCTCTAAATTCCAGCCATAATATCATCAAAAATCTGGAAATTTGAAGATTTAAAAACATGATTTAAAGTGTTCTTGGTGTTGTTCAAAGGTAAGATGCAATGTATAGTAGTTTAGCTTCGATTTTAAACCCATTTGGGTACTTTTCTTCATCTTTTTATGGGGTTTTAATCCTCTTTGTTGGATGAACATCATCCTTGATGTTTGAGGAAGAGATTTAGCCATGAAAATGTGTTAAAACGTTTGAATGTGGCAAAAATCTATGATTTCTCCATAAAAACACAAGGATGATGAGTGAAATCACTAGTTTATGGTGTTTTGACACTTGTTTTGGATGGAAAACGATTTTGATGATGCATGCATACATTTGTTTGATATTTAAAAGTTATTTCATCTATTTTTACAATATTTGGTTTGGGGATTGAAGTTCGTAATCATCTAACCCCAAAAACCTCAAAGATCATTAGTGTTTTGATGGAAAAGTGTTGGTTTGATTCTTGACAGATTCTGTCCAAGTTTTTGCATGTAGTTTATATGACCCAAAAAGGGTTTTCTCGAACTCATTCCTTTTTGAAATTTTTATGGATTAATATTTAAGGTGTTAGGGTTCAAACCCCACTGGATTTGTACAAAAACACCAAGATTTGAACTCAAACCATCATGAAACATTTTCGTGTGCAACAGCACTTGATCAGGAATTTGGGTCATCTCCAAACTTGTATAACTCTTTGATAACTTATCTAAAATACAAACTTTTTGATTCTAAACTCAAGTACTCTGAGTTATCTTTCCAATGAGTCCAAAATCATGTCATTTAGAGGAGTTTTGAGGGTTTAACCAATGAAAACAAGTTGATGGTGCAAGCTGTCCCAAGGTGGCAGATCCACATGCACAACTTTAAAGAGGCATATCTCTCTCAAAAATCACCTAAATGATGTGAATCTTGTCTCATTAGCTTGTTATATGTTTTATTTAGAAAATCCCTTTGGAAATTCGTGAGTTGGTGGGATAATGAACTCTCTATGAACAAAACTTTACTGACATGTATCTTTGAAAAATAAAAGTGTGCACTGATTTTGCAAAAATGTTTAAAAATAGTAAAACACCTCTAAAAATTGTGAAATTTGGTGAGATTGTTCCTAACATCCCCTAAATCAGAGGGTAAAAATTTGAGGATTTATCATTTGGTGGACTTAAGCTCAAAGGTGACGTTTTTACAACTTATTATTTTGGACAGATTCTGGAAATTTACGAAAACCCAACTTTATGAACTTTAAGCTTTCCAAAATAGTTGGAAGTCTTCAAAATGCACCAAAACAAACTTTTATTATATTGGATTACATAAACAACGTAACGGCATTATAATGGATATTGGTGCGATTTATGACTTAGGAACCGTTGATCTTGGAACTTACGTTAAAAATTACGTATTTGTTAGGGCAATTCTAGATTCGGGGCCGAGACACGAAAACGCACTAACGTTTGTTTGAACGCTAATCACTCGAGGTGAGTATTCACAGCCCCATTTTTACCGTTTTTACGAAGTTTTTGGGGTGAAAAGCATGTTATGAATAAATGTGTTTAATTGTGAACTTGTTGCGAAATGAAATGAATTATCGAAATGAAATGATTTATTGTGACAAAATGAAATGAATCGTTTATGTGAAATGTTATGCGGCATGATATATTGAGTAAAAGTCCCATGTTGAATACACTACTATTAACTCGTTTCGAGCCAATGGTTATTGTGGATAGCGCTATTTGGTAGAGTGGACCCACCCTTGTTTACTGACGAGTATAGGGTGCACGTAATCATATGTGGTACTACACATGTGGGATTTAGTCTGTTAGTGTTAGATTTATAATAGAAGTTGAGGGACCATTTGTGAACATTTTGTATTTTCTAGGAATGAGGTATAAATACCTCATTGCCTTTGTTTTGTAACTAAGCCTTTTCAAGATTAATGACATATGAGTTCCACATTTTCTCTCTCTACTTTCTCTCTCTACTAGATTGTACATCTTTCATGTTAGATTGATTCATCATGCACTTACAAGTGGTATCAGAGCTGGATTTGCTGATTGTATGAAGATTTATCATGAAGATTGATTGAAGATTTGAAGAAAAATGAAGAAAACTTGAAGAACTCCATTTTTGGTGCAAATTTGAAGATATTTGAAGATATATTGCTTGATTGATCATGAAATTGTGTGTAATTTCATGATTATATCAAGTTTTATGCATTAGGAGTGATTTAGAATCATTTAGTAGCATTCAGATTTGAATTTTTAGTTGAAAAAAGCTGAAAATCGAGTTTTGTTCGTAAATCTTCATATGTCTCGAGTCAATCTTCATATGTCTCGAGTGGTAGTTAGGTGGTAGTTAGAATTCGAGCAAGATTAAAGTTGGCTCGAGTTGAGTATCTCGAGTCAAAGGAAGTTAAGGCTCGAGTTAGGTAATTCGAGTAGTGTTACTTGTAACTCGAGCAGAAAGAAGGTCTTGGCTCGAGTTGTGTAACTCGAGTCAAAGTTGAAGGGTAATTCGAGCACTGTATTGGTGTAACTCGAGCTGTATTTTGGTGTAACTCGAGTCGTATCTCGAGTCTGTATCTCGAGTCGTATCTCGAGTCGTATCTCAAGTTGTATCAAGCCGTATCTCGAGCCGTATCTCGAGCAGAAGGTTGTCTGTGACTCGAGCCATATTTTAAGTGACTCGAGTTATAAAGTTGAGTAACTCGAGCCGAGTATTGATTTGTCTCAAGCCAAGCCATTTGTGCATCTCGAGTGGAATTTTTCAATCAATTTCAAGACTGATAATTTTCATATAATCAGTAACAAAGATCCGTATTAAAGATGAGTCTTGCAAATCGAAGAGATGATATGTCAATGGGATCAGAGACCAAAGCACCGGTTCTGTTCAAAGATGAATATGAGTTGTGGGTCTCTCGATTCAAGCTATTCATAAGGAGAAAGAAAGATGGAGATAAAATCCTTCACTCAATTCTACATGGACCTCATCCTATCCCGGTTACCACACTTGATGGAAGACAAGTACCAAAAGAATATTCAGAAATGGATGTGGCTGAAAGAGAAAGGTTTATGATTGATGTTGAAGCTCAAAACTGCCTAATTCAAGCCATTCCTAATGAGATCTTTCGAAAGTTAGATAGTTATGATGAGTCTGCAAAGTCTATTTGGGATCAGCTACAAAAGATAATGATGGGCTCAAAAGTGGGAAATCAAATGAGGGTAACTAATCTGATGGATAGGTATGAGAATTTCAAGATGAAGGAGGGTGAAACACTAGAAGAGACTTATGACAGATTTGTGGAATTGATGAATGATATGAAGAAAAATAATATCATTCGATCAGAAATGGATTACATTGTGAAGTTCATCAACAATTTATCTTCTGACTGGAAGCAATTTTCAAGATTTGTAAAGCAACACAAAGTTCTAAATGAGTTGAAGGTTTATGAGGTGTATGAGAATTTGTTGTTGTTTGAAGAAGAGGTAAATGAGATTGCTGCTGAGAGAAAGAAGAAAGAAAAGTCTGAAGCTGATTCCATGGCATTGCTTGCAGAAAAAGAGAAAGCCAAGAAGAAAGGAAGAAAAGGAAAAGCTAAAGTGTTGGAAGTATTTGAAGATGAAGAGGAAGAAGATGAGGAGGAGTATGATGAAGATGAAAAAGAACAAATGTTGCAAAGCCTATTAAGTCTGACAGAGGCTTATAAGAAGAAGTACTATAATAGGCCTGGATCAAACAACAGAAGATTTTCTACAAGAGGTGGACGTGGATTTAACAGAAACTACACACAAAGTTCACAAGGATATCCTCCTCGAGTTGAAAATCAATATGTTGACAGATATGCAACAAAGAAGGAAGAGGTTGTCAAAGATACTGCAGAGAAGACAGAGGAGAAGAAAGGCCAAGCTGGTATTACATGTTATAAATGTGGAAAGACTGGTCATATTGCTAAAGGGTGTACTACAAAGATGTCAAAAGTGGAACTGCTGAGAAAGAAACTGGAATTAGCAGAGAAGCAAGAACAAGGTCTGGTATTGATGGCTGATGATGAAGAGTGGCTGGATTATTCTGATAATGATGATCAAGCACAGATGTGCTTCATGGGCTTAATAGAGGAAGAATCAGAATCTGATGAAGAAATAGAGAGTGAAGGTGAAACTTCGACGGTACGTTCTGTCTCTCTTGCTGATCATAATAGAAAAATGCTTGAAGTGACAACATTAATTCATGACAAAAATAAAGAACTCGAACTTGTCATTTTAAAACAAACTAACGAAATTACTGATTTGTTGCAACAAAAAGAACAATTAAGTTCTCAATGTGCACAATTGCAAAAATCAGTGAATGAGTTTGAGACAATTCGAGCTGAACATAAGTCGCAAAAGCTGGAAATTGATTTTTTAACCATCAGCTTGAGTGTGGAAAAAGCAAATGTTTCTAAACTAAATAAGATGATTTCAGACCTTGATTTTAAACTTCATAAAATAGGTCAAACTGAGCATACAATTTTCTTGAATAAACAAGTTGAGTTTAGAGATTATTACTCCAAAGAAGGTCTTGGATACACAAATCCAAATTATTTGAAAAAGAACCTTGGAGTTAAAAATCCAAACCATTTACAAAAAGCTCTTAAAGAAAATGCAGCATTCTATGATCTTACGAGCATGTTAATGAGTAAGAGGTTTCCTTCGTTAAAAGGTTTTCAAATGAAGGAAGAATTTTCAGAGATGCAACATATGAAACTACATGATCCTCTGTACCATGATTCTAAATATCATAGGGTCAAGTTTGTGTATAATGATGATACTCTGAAGATTAAATCCAATTCAATTAAGGATGATCCAGTATACTTTGTATACCCAGAATCATCAAACAGTATAGTGAAACCATACATATCAACCAAGGAGTTGGAATTTAAAGTTTCAGAGCTTGAGAAGCAAATTGAAGATTTGAAAATTCAGAACTCAGAACTTTTAACTAAGTCAAAGAATTTTCTTCATTGGAATACTACTGATGTTGATTCTGAACCAATTTCACTGGTGTCAGAAATTCTAAATGATTTAATTTGCAATGTGTCTACATCAGTAGAAACCAGAAACTCTTCTCAAGATAATTCTGGGTCAAACCAAAATTTGAAAGAGGGTGTTGATGATGAGCAAGAAAAAGTTGTTCGTGTTGTTAATAA
This sequence comes from Centaurea solstitialis, assembly GCA_030169165.1. Lineage (NCBI taxonomy): Eukaryota > Viridiplantae > Streptophyta > Magnoliopsida > Asterales > Asteraceae > Centaurea > Centaurea solstitialis. The sequence continues at coordinate 51,923,894 of CM058043.1, forward strand.
TAAAGGTTATTTTGAATATAAAGAACCCTCAGCAATGTCAACTGATGATGTTGAGGTTCCTTATGATTTCAACTCTGTTAATTCAAAACAACCAATTATTGATGAAATATCTACTGCTCAGTCATTTTCAACAAACTCAACTACTGGATTATCTTCCACTGATTTGTCACAAAGTGATAGCGAATTGGGTGAATCTTCAAAGGAATCAAAGAAGCAATCTCTTGGAAATTCTGAACCTGTGTATTCAGCAACAAGATCAAAAGTTTGTCATTTTCATGATGAAATCTCTTATTTAGAAAAGAAACATGACAAGGAAAAGCACAGTTTTCAAAACACAATTAAACAGTTAAAGACAGAACTTTCTCGTCAAAAGTGTGATACAATATTTTGGAACAGCAAATGTGTAACCTTAACCAAAAACTATGATAGACTAGTTGAAAGACTGTCCATCTATGAAGAAGGTCATCACTATGCTGGGAAAAACCAAAAGATTGTACATACTCCTGTCACTCATGCATACATCAACCATGTTCAGTTCTCTCAAGGAGTAAAATCTATGTTACGGAAATTTCAGCATTACATTGATTTGAAAAAGCAAAATCCGAACATGGTGATTCCTGAGGAAACTGAACAAGACATTCCAACTGTTCAACCTAAGTTGAAACCTTTTGATATCTGTACTAATCCCTCTACAGGAAGTTCCAACAGTGTGAGCCTTGAGAAGTCAAGAAAGAAGAGGTCAACGAAGAGGACTGTTAAGAAATTAGATTTTAGTATGAAATATGCAAATAGCAAGTTTAGTGTGGGAAACAAACTGACTTCTAAAAATAATGTACCTTCCAGATTCAATTCTATGAATAAAAGGTTTACATCTATTTCTTCAGTTTCTCATGCTTCACATTCTTCACATAATATACATCATACTAAATCTAATTTCTCTACGACTCTTCGTTCTTCTGTTCCTACGTATGTTCCATTTCATGTTTTTAATATGCTTAGAGGAACAAAGTATTACTGGGATTCAATTGCTTGTACTTTTAAGAGTAATGCAAGGAGTGGACCCATTTTAAAATGGGTTCCTAAATCCAACTGATTTCCTCATTGCAGGCCAGTCATAAATGGTACCTCGATTCTGGGTGTTCCAAACATATGACTGGGAGGAAAGAGCTTCTGTCTAATTACAGAGAAGAATATGGAGGCTCAGTCAAATTTGGTAATAATGAACTGTCACCAGTTGTGGGTCATGGAGATATTGTGTGTAAGGATATCACAATAAATAATGTAGCACATGTCGAAGGTTTGAATCATAACCTGTTCAGTATTGGCAAATTTTGTGATAAAGATTTAGAGGTAAATTTTAATAAACGTCGATGTGCTGTCAGAACTGAATGGGGTAGAGAATTATTAGTTGGCACTCGGAAAACTAATCTCTATACGATCAAACTTCGACATATGCTTGCAAAGAAATCTCAGTGTCTAATCACTCAGAAGTCATCTCATCAATCTTTACTTTGGCATCGTCGATTGTCTCATTTGAATTACAGATATCTTGACAGACTGGTCAAAGAAAGGTTAGTATCTGGCATTCCAATGATCAAGTTTGAACCTGATCAACTGTGTTCAGGTTGTGCTCAAGGAAAAATGAAAAGAGCGTCTCATCCCCAAAACCTGAACAAGGGTCCAAATCTCCGTTGAGCTTAATCCATATGGATTTGTGTGGTCCGATGAAAACTGTCAGTCTAGCGGGTAGAAAATATGTTTTGGTCATTGTTGATGATTATTCACGATATACTTGGACACGGTTTTTGAAAACAAAAGATGAAACTTCGATTTTAATAATAAATTTCATCAAAGCTGTTCAAGTACAATTTAAACTACCCGTTCAGACTGTCAGATCAGATAATGGGACGGAGTTCAAAAATCAAGTGTTAAAAGGTTTTTATAATTCATTAGGAATTACTCAAACTTTTTCTGCCGCACGAACTCCTGAACAAAATGGTGTCGTTGAGCGTCGTAATCGTACGTTAGTTGAAGCAGCTCGGTCTATGTTGGCTCAAAGTCAATTACCTCAGTATCTATGGGCTGAAGCTGTAAATACTGCGTGCTACACACAAAATCGATCTATCATTCATCGGAGATTTGGAAAAACACCCTATCATGTTTTGTTTGATAGAATTCCAAATATTGATTATTTTAAAGTGTTTGGGTGTCCTTGTTTTGTTCTTAATGAAACTGAGAATCGGGGAAAGTTTGGTCCTAAGTCTGATGAGATGATTTTTGTGGGATATTCAGATTGTTCAATTGCCTATCGAGTTTTTAACAAAAAGTCGAGAGTTGTGTATGAAAGTGTAAATGTTAAATTTGACCCGTTTGCTGAGTTGTCTTCTAATGCAGATGCATCTACATCCACATCTAGCTCCAGTGATCCTCCAGCTACATCATCTGAGTTGGACAGTTTGTTTGAGTATTTTTATGATGACTTGTATGGTACTAATCAAATATCTTCGTCTACTGTAGGTATCTCATCTACTCCTTCGAGTTCGACTACTCCCTCATCTGAAGTTTCTCCAACATCATCCATACCTTCTTCAGATCCTCCTAGTATTGTCTCATCACCTTCATCATCTCCCATAGTTATGGATACTTCGAATCCAGATATTATCATAGATTCTCATGCTCAGTCGTCTTCTCATGAAGTTGTTCCAAATGATTCTATTTCTGAAGGGCATGACCCACTTTCTGTGCATCCTACATCAAATGCCAATATCTTGGAACCATCTTCTGTAAATGATCAAACACCTTTACCACATACTGTCAAATGGACAAAGGATCATCCTATTGATCTGATAATTGGTGATCCTACTTCTGGTGTTCAAACACGAGCTGCTTCTGCAAATGAGTGCAATTTTTCTGTATTTTTGAGTAACATTGAACCAACACGTGTATCTGATGCTTTACAAGATTCTGATTGGGTTATGGCTATGCAAGAGGAGCTCAATCAGTTTGAGGCCTTAAAAGTGTGGCGGTTGGTCAAGTTACCTGATTTGAAATCAGTTATTGATACGAAGTGGTTGTTCAAAAATAAGAGAGATGCGAATAACATAATTGTTCGTAACAAAGCACGACTTGTGGCCAAAGGTTATCGTCAACAGGAGGGCATTGATTACGATGAAACTTTTGCACCTGTTGCTCGCCTTGAAGCTATTCGCATGTTTCTGGCATATGCTGCTTACAAAGATTTCACTGTGTTTCAAATGGATGTCAAAACAGCATTTCTATATGGTCATTTGAAAGAAGAAGTATATGTAGCTCAACCAGAAGGCTTTGTAGATAAAGAACATCCAGATTATGTTTATGTTCTAGACAAGGCTTTATATGGCTTAAAGCAGGCACCTCGTGCTTGGTATGAGGAGTTGTCTAAACATCTACTTTCCAAGGGTTTCAAGAAAGGTTCGGTGGATTCAACATTGTTCTTGATGAAGGAAGGTGAACATATTGTGGTCATTCAGATCTATGTTGATGACATAATCTTTGGCTCAACTAGTCGGGAGTTGTGTAAAAAGTTTGAGACTGTTATGACTGAAGAATTTAAGATGAGTATGATGGGAGAGATCAATTTCTTTCTTGGTCTTCAAGTGCGACAATTCTCAGATGGCATTTTCATAAATCAATCTAAGTATATCTTTGATTTACTTAAGAAGTATGATATGTCTGGATGTCATTCGATAGGAACTCCAATGGCTACGGGTAATTCCATTGGACCAGATCATGAAGGAAAGGATGTGGATTTGAGGAATTATCGAAGTATGGTTGGTTCTTTAATGTATCTCACTGCCAGCAGACCTGATATCATGTTTGCAACATGTGTGTGTGCTAGATATCAGGCCAAACCAAAGGAGTCTCACTTAGCTGCCGTTAAGCGTATTTTTCGATACTTAAAAGGGACTCCTTACTATGGCATTTGGTATCCAAAAGGTCTTGGATTTGAGCTACAAGCGTATACTGATGCTGATTATGGTGGCTGCAATATGGACCGGAAGAGTACATCAGGTCATTTGCAATTTCTTGGAAATAAGTTGGTGTCATGGGCATCCAAAAAGCAACAATGTGTTTCTACCTCCACTGCGGAATCTGAATATGTTGCTGCTGCGAGTTGTTGCTCACAAGTACTCTGGATGCAGTCACAACTTCGTGATTATGGTCTTGAATACAAAAAGATACCCATCTATTGTGATTCAAAGAGTGCAATTGCCATCTCAGCTAATCCGGTTCAACACTCGAAAACCAAACACATTGATATCAGGTATCATTTTTTAAAGGACAATGTGGAAAAAGAAAATATAGAGTTATACTTTGTCAATACTGAATATCAACTTGCTGATTTGTTTACCAAGGCTCTAGATGAGAAACGTTTTAAATTTCTTATCTCTAGACTTGGTATGATTGACAAGAAGATTGTATAAGCTATATTTCCTCATACACATAGCAGTATAATGAAATACTGAATCAGGTATGGTCATTGATCTTCTATGTGTATTTTGAAATATAGTTTATTTGTTTTGCTTTCTGTTTTTTATTTCAAGTTGATTACTTTTAGTATTTCTCTAATTCTTTTTCATGTTGATTACTAATGTGTTTGTTTCTTCTGAGAGTATGGTTTTGTCAAGGGGGAGCTTATCTGGTACAGGTTCGTACGTCTGTTGTGCATCTATTTGTTACAGGTAAATACAGGTATGCATCGTTTAAGGGGGAGCATTATGCATGCATTATGGTAGGGGGAGTACTTGACTCGAGTCATTCATAGTTAGCATATCTAACTCGAGTCATAATACTCGAGTCATTTAACTCGAGTCTCTCAACTCGAGCCATCCATCACAAGCACATTCAACTCGAGTCATGATATTTGATCCTTTTGACTCGAGTCATGTACACACACTCGAGTTAATCAACTCGAGCATACACAACTCGAGCCATCCATCACAAGCACATTCAACTCGAGTCATGATATTTGATCCTTTTGACTCGAGCCATGTACACACACTCGAGTCAAGTAACTCGAGCATATGCAACTCGAGTCATCCATCTCGAGTCAAGTCACTCGAGTTATATCCTTTGAGCCATTCGCCTTGACTCCCTCAACTCGAGTCGTGCAACTCGAGTAATTCATCTCGAGCCATGTACCTCGAGTAACACTACTCGAGCCATGTATCTCGAGTCACACTACTCGAGCCATGTAACTCGAGTCACACTACTCGAGCCATGTACCTCGAGTCACACTACTCGAGCCATGTAACTCGAGTCATGTAACTCGAGTCACACTACTCGAGCTACTCTTATTGAACAACTCGAGTCACATAACTTGCATCATCCAACTCGAGTGTGAATTAGATATTTTCTTGTATACACCATCAACTCGAGTCATGTAACTCGAGTCACATGATTCGAGTTCTTCATTTCATGCATTTGTTGGTTTTCTGTTGAAATTATCTCGAGTGGGACTCGAGACGTACACTTGAAATAGTATCTCGAGCCCTTGTTTGTATTGCCCGTATCTCGAGTAAGACTCGAGACATACACTCGAGATATGTATCTCGAGTCGGTTCATCTGTCTCGAGCGGTTTTTGAAACACTGATTTATCGCTCGAGACATGGGAGGTCCAATCCCTGAGTGCCACGTGTCATCGTCATCATGACTAAGAAATCCGTTTTCCTTCTCTCCTATAAATATGTTGTTTCGATTCACAATTCCAATCTTTCTGGAATTTCAAACTCGTGCGGATCTATTCAAGTTGCTGCTTCAAGATCAAGAACTAAGAACTAAAGAACCTGTTTTGTAATCTGTGTCGTGTGTGTTTTGTATACGTATCCCGGGTTCTACGAAGCCTATAGGTATTCACTCGGTCATATACCGATTAGGCTAGTAGGTTTACATGTTTGTATCAACTTATCTTAAAACACGGGTTAACATCTCGGGACTGTATTCTTCATCTTTTAAACCTAAACGTGTGAATGACCCGTTTGTTCCGGATCATATGGACTTGGGACATTGAACTTCTTATTTTTGACCTTAAGATTGACCTTCAATTCTACAATATAGTGAACTAAATAAAAATAATATATAAGTCTTTTCATGGTCTAAAATGGCTAAAATTGGTCTTCTAAGTTGTTACTAAAATTTCAGATATAAGACTAACATGTTTCAAATATAAAAGACTTATATTTCTTAAAATATTCATAGTTCAGTATATTGATTAATGGTCATTCTTTTGATGTAATTCGTCTCAAGTCCCACACTGTGTGAATTATTCCTTCACACATGTTTTTCATAAGAACTACTTCTAAAAGATATATCTAATGTTCTTTTTATGAATAACAGCAATGGAAGATTATACTTTCCCAGATTCAGATGGTATGGATATTTCAGATATAATCTCTATACAATCAACTCCACGGAATCCAGATGCTGATGCGGATAGACAACTGATTCGTCCTTCGTTATATCAGCCGTCTATCTCGAACAACGTTCCTTTCAACCCTCATGCAAGGTTGAAGGCTCCAGTGATTACGGCTATTTTACGAAATCATCCGTTGTACACACCTCTTACTCAGACAGTTGAAGTTCCGATGATTTATGCGCAACAAGTTTGGAACACTCTGCAATTTCATGCTGACCCGGGTAATCATCACTTTACCGCCGAGCTGGATCACTTTACGATCAGTTTTGGGGTCAACAAGTTTCGACGTGTACTAGGATTTCCAGAAGCAAACAGTCGTCCAAATGCTACTCAGTTTGAACCGTTTGCTTCACTGGCAGTTGCAATGGCTGGAGTTGAATCAGTTGGTCATCTGGAAGCAATCAATGCACCATCTCAGTTCAACAAGACAAACCTACCTCCGACGTACAACACGTTGTTCACGATACTTAGTAGGTGTTTGACGGGAAAACGTACGGCTCAAGACACGGCGACACAGTCGTTTCTAGTTCTGTTCTATGGAGTCTTATTCAACAAGCATTATGATTATGCTTCGTTGATTTTCCACGATCTGAAGGAACTTCTTGCGAAGAAGCAGAAACACTTGCCATACCCGAGGTTTCTGAGTACCATTATTGCAAGTGCGATGCGTCAAAATCCAGATATTCCGCGCCGATCAGATGCGGAAAAAGTTAAGATTCATGACATGCAGTCAATCCGTTATCCGAAAAAGGTGTATGCTCCAGAAGTCCCGTTGTTCTCTGGGTTGTTAGATTATGCTGATCAGAATGTGGCATGTGTGATAGCGTATAGGTCTCGTTTTCCACCTATGGTCCAGCCAGAGCCGGAGGGACCTACCCAAGGTGTTATCCCTAGTAGTGAGGGTTTAGTTCTTAGGGACCAACGATCACGGGATCTTGGTCAGGGTGTGTTGAGGGAAAATACCGAGAGGGGCGAAGGTGGGGTCCATTCTGATCAGCTAGCTCACTCGTCTACCATCAATGTAGCAGCTCAACTGGGCCAAATCAGTTCGGCAGTTCAGATGGATGATGTCTTCGCTACAATTGAAGATGAGCACGGAGCCACATCACCTATTTTGCATACTCATGTTGAAACTGAGTTGGATGATTTTGCTCTTTCACCGGTAAATGAGCAATTCGTTGGTGAATTTCCTGAACTTGAGGAAGTTGCAGAGTCTTTACTTGATTTATCTCAACCGATCGTGGAAATATCCGACACACGATGCTACTCTCCGAATGAGTTGGCACAACGTCTTCATCGGCTTATGGGATATGACTCCGTTTCAGAAGATAGTATTTCTTCAAGTGATGATTTGGCTGTTGATCCTCACGGATCACCGGATGATGATGACCAGAATGATGATGATGATATGCCTGATCAAGGCTCGAGTCGGTTGTTGACTCAAGGTGACATAAGGATGGCTGAGCGAGATAAAAGAATTGATGAGAGTGAGACAGGGGCCAGAAAAGAAGTACAAACCCCTTCCCACACCGAGTCTAGCCGGGTAGCCACATCTACTAGGGGTGAGCATATGTTGCCACCACCTATTGAAAAAGACATGAGATCCCCACTCATGCAATGCACAACCCAACTCACCCACTCTACCGTTTCTCAACAAACGGTAGTTTCACTTTCTCACGGGGACTTACCACAACTTGTACCTATTCCTCACTTGGAGGTTGGTGGTACCGACACAGTGAGGCAGCTGCCCCCGCCCACGACTTCACTTGTTCACTCATCGAGTCTAGAACCACTTGATTCAAATGTTAATCTTTCTTTGGCTAGGACACAGGTGCAAACCACCTTTGCAGGAGGCTTTAGTAGCCCTGCCGGAACCACCGTAGTGAGTTCTGCATTTGTTGCGGGCTTGCCAGGATCGGAGGGAAATCCCATCAGCGCTAACATCATGCCAACACTGAACATGGGTTCCTTGAGTTCTACTCTTGGATCAACGAGAAGTCTGAGTGACCTCGGTGTTAGTTTGCCCGCATCTTCTATTGTCACGGAGTTACGGCAGCAATCTACTATCTTGGGTTCATCCTCAACACCCATTGGTAGTACTTTGTCAGAATCAGTCCCGGTTTCCACATCTTCCACAGTTTCGGCTTCTTCTGCCTCGTCTGCTCCATCTATCTCAGTACCTCCTCCGATTGGCATGGCATCGTCATCAGATGTTGATCTCTCGCGTCTTCCAGTTGTTGTTACGGCCAATCAGCTTATTACCCGATCTTTGTTTCGAGCTAACAATGAACAGATGGCAACGGTTATTCAGCAGCAGACTGCTCGTATTTCTGCCTTAGAAAAGCAAGTAGCTCTGTTAGCTAAGGGTAAAGCTCCTATGTCTGATCCTCCTTCACAGCCTTCTCAGTCAGCGGCTGATTCACTTACTATTCCAGAGTTGAAGGGGTTGTTGTTCTCTAAACTCTTGGAATCAGGTTCAGCTGAAGATGGTGACCTTGTGAGTATTCTACAACAACAGACTGCTTTACAACAACGAGCTATTCAAGAACAACGGTCTCAGGCTCACTTGGTTACTCATACGGAATTTCAGCAATTTCAGGCTACTCTTGATGCCTCCCTTACCAAGACATTCACCGAGATCAACCAGATGTTCACTGATGGCTTATCACAGTTATCTGATCGGATTCGAGGCATTGAAGAGACATGTCAAGTTGCTGCTAGACGGCCCACTAGACGGCATGATGATCATGATGATCATGATCGTCATGAGGGGGAGAGGAAAAGAAGGAGACTTGAAAGTGAGCCGTCTAGGGTGACAACCGAGTCAAATGTACGGATCGTTGACAGGTTTGAGGAAAGGCCTCCGAGAGAGAAACAACCTGCAAGACATAGAGATTCAATTGTTCTAGCGGGAGGTGAAGAGATGGAATCAGAACAAGTCTTACAGTCTACTCTTGATTTTCTGGGGTCAGTGCAAGAAGAGATGCCAGTAGGAAGAACTGAAGAAAGAGGAGTGAAGTTTTCAGGGGCGTCTAGTTCTACATCTGAAATAGATAGAGTTCTAGCGTTACTTGAGAATGTAGCTTCTGAAATTAGAGATTATCAAGTACCGAATGAGGAGGTTCAAGAAGCAAGGTGTGAAGAAGACATTCGTTTGAAAGATATGTTCGATGATGTAGAATTCGATTTTGAGAAAGAAAAGCCTGTGGATGATGTGGAAGGTCCGTTATTAGAAGAAGTGCTGCCTCAAGATGACTTGATGCCAGTTGATTCGAAGAAGGTGGAGTTATGGGAAAGAATGAAAGCTAGCTCAGGGAAATTCTTGAAGAGAACTGAATGGAACCGGTTTACAAGAGCTATAGGGAAGTACTTGGAGGAAAGGTACAAAAGCCGGTTTTGTTATCATGAGCGAAAGCTGAGCTATGTGAAGTTGTATGGGATTGAGAATTTGAAAGAAGATCTAAGAAGAGAATACATCTACATGAGGAAGGTGAACAAGCAAAGAAGAGAAGCTTTAGTGTCAGACTACAGATTTGTTGCTGTAAAGAGTTACAAGACCAACAGATTGAGTGCGTACTGGTACCCAGTAATTACTTTCACCAGAGATGATGAGAAGGAATATACGATTACTGAAGCTGATTTTCAAGATGTGAGCTTTGATGTGATCTTTGGGATTTTATATGATCTCAAAGGAAAAGCTTTTAGATCAGAAGAGGAGATAATCGCTTTAACTGCCATAGTTAGGCATGTCAAGGCTTCGATATCATTGGCTCATCTGTATGACTTCCAACTGGGACTGGAGAATTGGTCATCAAAGTTATTTTGTCACAAACCTCAAAGAAGTCTGATCGGTGAAGAAAAGGACTTTGTCTTGTACACAGTGTTCTATGATGCAGATGAATCCAAGATTTCTTGTGTATATCCAGATTCTCTAGGCAATAAGAAGAGGATGTATTCTCATGAAGTGATGCTATTCTGTGATGACACATTAAAGATGGTGATGAATGGGTTGAATACAAGACTGCAAATGGATAGGCATGGAGTACATGATATCTCAGCTGCAAACAAGGTGTTGATCAAACATTTTGTAAAGGAGATAGATAGAAGATTGAAGCTGAGAAATGATATAAGATTTGCAGAAATCAAGTTCAAATTGAGAAAGCCTTCCGTGAAACAATCTTAGTCAAGGAGCTGTGTATTTCTTTTGTATGTCCCTCCTTCTGTTATAAAAGGGGGAGATTGTTAGTGTTAGATTTATAATAGAAGTTGAGGGACCATTTGTGAACATTTTGTATTTTCTAGGAATGAGGTATAAATACCTCATTGCCTTTGTTTTGTAACTAAGCCTTTTCAAGATTAATGACATATGAGTTCCACATTTTCTCTCTCTACTTTCTCTCTCTACTAGATTGTACATCTTTCATGTTAGATTGATTCATCATGCACTTACATAGTCCCACCGCTGAGGTAGTGCAGCGTCTACACATGTGGGGTTTTAGTCCCACCGTTGAGGTAGTTCGCGAGAACGCTCTACCCATGTGGTTCGCCACCACCTCTGAGGTAGATCGTTAGGGCAAATTGGTTTTAGGTTTAGTAGTGGCTCGAGAATATATCTTGCATAAATGTTATGTTTAACAGTTGAGGTTGAACATTGGCTTTACGATAAAGATTTTCTGCATTTGAAAATGTTTTGTGCATATAAAACCTGTGAACTCACCAACTCTTGTAGTTGACACTTGTTTTTAACATGCTTTTCAGGAAGATAGAAGGTATTAGAAAGTGTTTGTGCTGCAACCGACATCAAACCTAAACTTTTCTTTTGCAATGTTGTTTTGTAATATTTGAACCTTGTAACTATCGTTGGTTATGTAACTTTTGGTACTGTAACAATGAACTTGAAATGAAAGGTTTGATGTTGTTTATCTCCTATCGCATTGAAATCTTAGCTGTCACGCCTCGCGTTTCCGCTTTAGCGGGGTGTTACAGATTTGGTATCAGAGCCATAGGTTATAGAGAACATCGGTTTTTTTCATAAAAAAAAAAAACCAAGTACTATAACCAACCTTTTTCAAAAAGAAGTTAAACTTTTAATTAAAGGATTTCAAAGTATAGGAGAATTTAAATACTAGTGTGGTTAGAATAGGTGTTGTTTTGATACACGTCGGTTTTTCTTAAATACCAAGTACTGCAACCAAAACTTTTCAAAATCAAAGATTTCAAAATTTAGGAGAATTTTACTGCTAAGATGATTAGGATAGGTGTTATTCTGATATATCATAGATATGCGGAGCCTGATCACCTACGCCTAGCCATGATATAAGTAGGATAAGACTTATGAACTAGTCATACTGTTAGAGTTTAAAAGTTGGAACCTTCGAAAAATTTCCTGAAAAAAAAAAAAAAAAAAAAAAAAAACATAAACCGTGTGAGTCCACATAAGCATATTATGATGCTGATATTTACTATAGCACTTACGCGCTTAAGTAAAGTAACGCCACTGTTGAACACTCCTGCGTTAGCACTTAGGATGTCACTATTATTTGAATGCGCATTAGTTAGTTATGCGGGCACTGCAATCACTATGCCGAACACTATTACTTAGACTTCGGAGAAAGACCCGTCTAGGCATTACGATCCCGGCATTGGAGTAACAAGCGAAGACATTTCAATCAATTCACCTCCGAACCTCCCAACACCTCATATGAGACAACTCAGAAGAGAGCGGCGGCAACCATTCGGAGTGGACTGGCGATAACTCATCTAGTTAATGCAAGGTCATTTCATATCCTTTCGGGGATATCGATCAGTTATATTATTATTATGACACAAGGAGAGGCTCGAACAATGCGAACACTCGTCGACGGACTGCAAAATAATCGAAGCAGAGTATCAAGTTAGAACCGGAATATAATTAAGTTGACGAAATTGGTGCATCTCTTGGAGGAAGGTACCACCAATGCTGTAGAGAAGGTTATGACGGCAAGAAGGACGACTAGGAGAGTTGACTTGAGCTGGCAAGTTGTGGTGATACTGTTGGCAAAGTTGATCCTATCGATTGTAACTCTCGTAATTTTGAAAGAATTCCAAAAATGCACTTTTGGGTTGTTCCATTTAAAACCCCAGTATGAGCAAGAGAAATATTTTAAGGATGCATTTGCATCAAACTTTGAACTCTTCAGATATGTATAAGCTTTTACGAAATTAATTTTTATTAAATCACCAAGACGTTCTTACCAATTTTATTTTAAAGAAATTGTCATAAATAAAAATACAAACATTTTCGAACATTTATTAGAGACAACTTTTTAAACATACATTTTACAAATGAATTAGAACTGTATCTTCCAGAAGAAAGACACGTAGCTAGAAAGTGAACCGTGAGAATTAATCGATCAACATTGCTCAACTGATGGCCCAACAAGTCCAGGAAGTCGTACCTACCATAGTCACTAAGGTCACTACCGACCTTGTCACAATAAAAGAAATAAGGAAGTCATAATACCCATCGAGCGGAAGGATGGTGATGCAAGAAAATTTGAGCACCAGTCAGAGGAAACGACTCGTGATAAATCATTCAGAAGTTGAAAAAGTAGTCAGAAATTTTGGAGCAAAGACCCAAGAAATCACAGAATTTGAAAGAGGAGCATTTAATTGAATACTCTAACGGAGAGTTAGTAAGGCTAACAAGGTAGTTAGAAAATGCACTCTAGGCTTATCAGGAAAGGACTTTAGCATAGATTTAATCCCGATCAAGATAGGGAGTCTTGACAAAATCATTGGTATGGATTGGATGTCCAACCACCGAGCGACGATATGCTGTGCTGAGAAGATAGTTAGGCTAGCATTGCCCGATGGAGGAGTACTCGAAGAGCACGGAGAGAAGCCGAAGAGAGATATTAAGTTAGTATCGTTCATGAAAATGCGTAGCCATCTACGAAAGGAATGTGTAGCATTCATGGCGCACGTAGTAGATAAGAAAGCAAAAGAGAAGCAAATTCAGAGTATCCCGATTGTGCGAGAATTTCCCGAAGTATTCCCGGAAGAATTACCTGGACTACCCCCACAACGATAAGTAGAATTCCACATCGACCTAATTCCTGGAGCAGGCCCCATCGCAAAGTCGCCTTATCGACTAGCACCGTCTGAGATGCAGGAGCTTTCAAGCCAACTTCAAGAGCTGCTAGACAAAGGATTCATTAGGCCCAGCTCTTCACCCTAGGGAGCCCCAGTCTTGTTCGTCAAAGAGAAGGACAGATCCTTTAGGATGTGTATAGACTATGTGGAGCTGAACAAGATCACTATCAAGGACCGATACCCTCTTCCACGCGTCGATGATCTGTTCGATCAACTGCAAGGAGCAACGTACTTCTCCAAGATCGATCTTCGATCCGGATGCCATCAAATGCGAGTTCGTGAGGAAGACATCGCAAAGACAGCGTTCAGAACTCGTTATGGTCATTATGAGTTCTTAGTCATGCCTTTTGGTTTGACGAACGCTCCAGCAGTGTTCGTGGATCTGATGAACCGAGTGTGCTGACCATACTTAGATAAGTTCGTAATTGTCCTTATAGACGACATTCTAATTTACTCGCAAAGCAAGGAGGACCACGAGCATCATTTGAGGCTGATACTGGAACTACTCAAAGCTGAAAAGCTTCATGCCAAATTCTCAAAGTGCGAATTTTGGATCCGAGAAGTTCACTTTTTAGGACATGTGGTGAACAAAGGAGTACACGTCGACCCAGCCAAGATCAAGGCTATAAAGAAGTGGGAAGCCCCGAAGACACCAACGGAAATTCGACAATTTCTCGGATTGGCAGGCTACTACCGACGATTCATTGCCAATTCCTCCAAGATTGCACAGCCACTGACAACCTTAACGCAAAAAGATAAGAAGTCTAATTGGGGAGAGAAACAAGAAGAAGCGTTTCAATTACTCAAGCATAAGTTGTGCAATGCACCCATACCGGCATTACCCGAAGGAACGGGTGAAGCCTACAAGGACGCGAGCAATGGGAGTGATAGTGCATACCAGCCTGAAAAGTCAGATACTGGGAGCTCAGAGAGAAGCTCTGAAGGCTGATAACTTGAAGAAAGAAACTTTACACCAGATGGAGAAAGAGTTTGAGGAGAAAGCGGATGGAGTATATTATTTCAAGGATAGAATTTGGATTCCAAAGGCCGATCAGTTAAGGAAAATGATCATGGACGAAACTCATCAATCAAGGTACTCGATACACCCAGGTTCTGACAAGATGTACAAGGGATTGAAGGAACACTACTGGTGGCCTGGTATGAAAGGGGATATCGTCACTTACGTGAGTAAGTGCTTGACTTGTGCAAGAGTTAAGGCAGAGCACCAGAAACCATCCGGACTCTTACAGCAACCGGAAATCCCAGAATGGAAATGGGAGCAGATATCAATGGATTTCGTGACCAAGTTACTCAAGACTAAAAAGGGCCATGATTCGATTTGGGTAATCGTTGACCGACTCACGAAATCTGCGCACTTCTTGTCAATAAAAGAAAGTTTTAGTATTGATAGACTCGCGCAATTGTATGTCGATGAGATAGTCATGCGTCATGGAGTGCCGATCTCGATCATCTCCGATAGAGACAGCAGATTCACCTCGCGATTTTGGCAGTCACTACAGGCAGCATTGGGTACCAGTGTGGATTTGAGCACCGCCTATCATCCACAAACTGACGATCAGACAGAAAGGACTATACAGACACTGAGGATATGCTACGTGCATGTGTGTTAGAATTCGGAGGTAGCTGGGATGATCACCTACCTTTGGTTGAATTCTCCTACAACAACAGTTACCATACAAGTATTCAGTGTGCCCCGTACGAAGCTCTGTATGGACGCAAGTGCAGATCCCCACTCAACTGGTTGGAAGTGGGAGAAAGTCGACTGCTTAGGCCTGACATCGTACAGGAGACCACTGATAAGATTAAGCTAATACAGGAAAAGCTTAAAGCAGCCAGGGATCGCCAGAAAAGCTATGCTGATAATCGGCGGAAACCGTTGGAATTTCAAGTTGGCGACAAAGTGCTACTAAGGGTATCACCCTGGAAAGGGCTGATAAGATTCGGAAGGAAAGGGAAACTGAGTCCTCGTTTTGTTGGGCCATTTGAGGTCATAGAGAGAATCGGACCCGTTGTGTATAGATTGGACTTACCCATAGAACTGAACTCTATTCATGACACGTTTCATGTGTCTAATCTAAAGAAATGCCTATCAGAAGAGACAGTAGTCTTGCCTTTAAGAGAAATACAAGTTGATGAACAACTGCGCGCCGCGGAGGAAACAATTGAGATCCTTGACCGAGAAATCAAGCAACTCCGGCGCAGTAAAATACCAATCGTCAAGGTGCGATGGAACTCCCGGCACGGACCGGAGTTCACTTGGGAGCGGGAGGCGTTCATGAAGGACAAATACCCGCATCTCTTCACAAAAGACCCCTGCGGTAGCAGCAAGAATTAAATTTCGGGACGAAATTTCTTTCAACCGGGGGTAAATGTGACAACTGTCAGTTTTTGACCTTCAGGTTAGCCACTCGTTTAATCCACTCAGTAGCGTTTCCGTAGGTTAAAAACTAGTTATTTAAGTTTTTAAATGATACTAGGTTAGTTTGCGTGAAAAATTTAGGCTAAAACCTAAAAGTCCCGAAAACTGCCCGAAAAAGCCCGAACCGGCCCGAAGTCATCCGATAATCCTATAATGCCAAATTTTAAAGAAATTCCCTGAGAATTAAGTTATTATATTTAAAAATGAGTAAACTAATTTAAATGGTCCAAAATTTGTTTCGAAAAATCGGTTTCTACCGAAAAACGCCGAAAACCCGACACTGCGTTGAGCAAAACAGTATTAGTTTTACCTTAAAAAAAAAATTATATGAAAGGGTTGGGTGGGCCCACATGGCCGGCCACCCCCCCTTTAACCAATCCCTCTCTTTTCTTTTTCTTCTTTTCCATAAAACCATCATCACAACCCTTTATTCTTTTCATTTTCAAATTATCTCTCTCTCTACTCTTTCTCTCACTAAAACTCTCTCTCTTTTTCTCTCTAAATTCCAGCCATAATATCATCAAAAATCTGGAAATTTGAAGATTTAAAAACATGATTTAAAGTGTTCTTGGTGTTGTTCAAAGGTAAGATGCAATGTATAGTAGTTTAGCTTCGATTTTAAACCCATTTGGGTACTTTTCTTCATCTTTTTATGGGGTTTTAATCCTCTTTGTTGGATGAACATCATCCTTGATGTTTGAGGAAGAGATTTAGCCATGAAAATGTGTTAAAACGTTTGAATGTGGCAAAAATCTATGATTTCTCCATAAAAACACAAGGATGATGAGTGAAATCACTAGTTTATGGTGTTTTGACACTTGTTTTGGATGGAAAACGATTTTGATGATGCATGCATACATTTGTTTGATATTTAAAAGTTATTTCATCTATTTTTACAATATTTGGTTTGGGGATTGAAGTTCGTAATCATCTAACCCCAAAAAACCTCAAAGATCATTAGTGTTTTGATGGAAAAGTGTTGGTTTGATTCTTGACAGATTCTGTCCAAGTTTTTGCATGTAGTTTATATGACCCAAAAAGGGTTTTCTCGAACTCATTCCTTTTTGAAATTTTTATGGATTAATATTTAAGGTGTTAGGGTTCAAACCCCACTGGATTTGTACAAAAACACCAAGATTTGAACTCAAACCATCATGAAACATTTTCGTGTGCAACAGCACTTGATCAGGAATTTGGGTCATCTCCAAACTTGTATAACTCTTTGATAACTTATCTAAAATACAAACTTTTTCATTCTAAACTCAAGTACTCTGAGTTATCTTTCCAATGAGTCCAAAATCATGTCATTTAGAGGAGTTTTGAGGGTTTAACCAATGAAAACAAGTTGATGGTGCAAGCTGTCCCAAGGTGGCAGATCCACATGCACAACTTTAAAGAGGCATATCTCTCTCAAAAATCACCTAAATGATGTGAATCTTGTCTCATTAGCTTGTTATATGTTTTATTTAGAAAATCCCTTTGGAAATTCGTGAGTTGGTGGGATAATGAACTCTCTATGAACAAAACTTTACTGACATGTATCTTTGAAAAATAAAAGTGTGCACTGATTTTGAAAAAATGTTTAAAAATAGTAAAACACCTCTAAAAATTGTGAAATTTGGTGAGATTGTTCCTAACATCCCCTAAATCAGAGGGTAAAAATTTGAGGATTTATCATTTGGTGGACTTAAGCTCAAAGGTGACGTTTTTACAACTTATTATTTTGGACAGATTCTGGAAATTTACGAAAACCCAACTTTATGAACTTTAAGCTTTCCAAAATAGTTGGAAGTCTTCAAAATGCACCAAAACAAACTTTTATTATATTGGATTACATAAACAACGTAACGGCATTATAATGGATATTGGTGCGATTTATGACTTAGGAACCGTTGATCTTGGAACTTACGTTAAAAATTACGTATTTGTTAGGGCAATTCTAGATTCGGGGCCGAGACACGAAAACGCACTAACGTTTGTTTGAACGCTAATCACTCGAGGTGAGTATTCACAGCCCCATTTTTACCGTTTTTACGAAGTTTTTGGGGTGAAAAGCATGTTATGAATAAATGTGTTTAATTGTGAACTTGTTGCGAAATGAAATGAATTATCGAAATGAAATGATTTATTGTGACAAAATGAAATGAATCGTTTATGTGAAATGTTATGCGGCATGATATATTGAGTAAAAGTCCCATGTTGAATACACTACTATTAACTCGTTTCGAGCCAATGGTTATTGTGGATAGCGCTATTTGGTAGAGTGGACCCACCCTTGTTTACTGACGAGTATAGGGTGCACGTAATCATATGTGGTACTACACATGTGGGATTTAGTCCCACCGCTGAGGTAGTGCAGCGTCTACACATGTGGGGTTTTAGTCCCACCGTTGAGGTAGTTCGCGAGAACGCTCTACCCATGTGGTTCGCCACCACCTCTGAGGTAGATCGTTAGGTCAAATTGGTTTTAGGTTTAGTAGTGGCTCGAGAATATATCTTGCATAAATGTTATGTTTAACAGTTGAGGTTGAACATTGGCTTTACGATAAAGATTTTCTGCATTTGAAAATGTTTTGTGCATATAAAACCTGTGAACTCACCAACTCTTGTAGTTGACACTTGTTTTTAACATGCTTTTCAGGAAGATAGAAGGTATTAGAAAGTGTTTGTGCTGCAACCGACATCAAACCTAAACTTTTCTTTTGCAATGTTGTTTTGTAATATTTGAACCTTGTAACTATCGTTGGTTATGTAACTTTTGGTACTGTAACAATGAACTTGAAATGAAAGGTTTGATGTTGTTTATCTCCTATCGCATTGAAATCTTAGCTGTCACGCCTCGCGTTTCCGCTTTAGCGGGGTGTTACAGATTTGGTATCAGAGCCATAGGTTATAGAGAACATCGGTTTTTTTCATAAAAAAAAAAAACCAAGTACTATAACCAACCTTTTTCAAAAAGAAGTTAAACTTTTAATTAAAGGATTTCAAAGTATAGGAGAATTTAGATACTAGTGTGGTTAGAATAGGTGTTGTTTTGATACACGTCGGTTTTTCTTAAATACCAAGTACTGCAACCAAAACTTTTCAAAATCAAAGATTTCAAAATTTAGGAGAATTTTACTGCTAAGATGATTAGGATAGGTGTTATTCTGATATATCATAGATATGCGGAGCCTGATCACCTACGCCTAGCCATGATATAAGTAGGATAAGACTTATGAACTAGTCATACTGTTAGAGTTTAAAAGTTGGAACCTTCGAAAAATTTCCTGAAAAAAAAAAAAAAAAACATAAACCGTTTGAGTTCACATAAGCATATTATGATGCTGATATTTACTATAGCACTTACGCGTTTAAGTAAAGTAACGCCACTGTTGAACACTCCTGCATTAGCACTTAGGATGTCACTATTATTTGAATGCGCATTAGTTAGTTATGCGGGCACTGCAATCACTATGCCGAACACTATTACTTAGACTTCGGAGAAAGACCCGTCTAGGCATTACGATCCCGGCATTGGAGTAACAAGCGAAGACATTTCAATCAATTCACCTCCGAACCTCCCAACACCTCATATGAGACAACTCAGAAGAGAGCGGCGGCAACCATTCGGAGTGGACTGGCGATAACTCATCTAGTTAATGCAAGGTCATTTCATATCCTTTCGGGGATATCGATCAGTTATATTATTATTATGACACAAGGAGAGGCTCGAACAATGCGAACACTCGTCGATGGACTGCAAAATAATCGAAGATGAGTATCAAGTTAGAACCGGAATATAATTAAGTTGACGAAATTGGTGCATCTCTTGGAGGAAGGTACCACCAATGCTGTAGAGAAGGTTATGACGGCAAGAAGGACGACTAGGAGAGTTGACTTGAGCTGGCAAGTTGTGGTGATACTGTTGGCAAAGTTGATCCTATCGATTGTAACTCTCGTAATTTTGAAAGAATTCCAAAAATGCACTTTTGGGTTGTTCCATTTAAAACCCCAGTATGAGCAAGAGAAATATTTTAAGGATGCATTAGCATCAAACTTTGAACTCTTCAGATATGTATAAGCTTTTACGAAATTAATTTTTATTAAATCACCAAGACGTTCTTACCAATTTTATTTTAAAGAAATTGTCATAAATAAAAATACAAACATTTTCGAACATTTATTAGAGACAACTTTTTAAACATACATTTTACAAATGAATTAGAACTGTATCTTCCAGAAGAAAGACACGTAGCTAGAAAGTGAACCGTGAGAATTAATCGATCAACATTGCTCAACTGATGGCCCAACAAGTCCAGGAAGTCGTACCTACCATAGTCACTAAGGTCACTACCGACCTTGTCACAATAAAAGAAATAAGGAAGTCATAATACCCATCGAGCGGAAGGATGGTGATGCAAGAAAATTTGAGCACCAGTCAGAGGAAACGACTCGTGATAAATCATTCAGAAGTTGAAAAAGTAGTCAGAAATTTTGGAGCAAAGACCCAAGAAATCACAGAATTTGAAAGAGGAGCATTTAATTGAATACTCTAACGGAGAGTTAGTAAGGCTAACAAGGTAGTTAGAAAATGCACTCTAGGCTTATCAGGAAAGGACTTTAGCATAGATTTAATCCCGATCAAGATAGGGAGTCTTGACAAAATCATTGGTATGGATTGGATGTCCAACCACCGAGCGACGATATGCTGTGCTGAGAAGATAGTTAGGCTAGCATTGCCCGATGGAGGAGTACTCGAAGAGCACGGAGAGAAGCCGAAGAGAGATATTAAGTTAGTATCGTTCATGAAAATGCGTAGCCATCTACGAAAGGAATGTGTAGCATTCATGGCGCACGTAGTAGATAAGAAAGCAAAAGAGAAGCAAATTCAGAGTATCCCGATTGTGCGAGAATTTCCCGAAGTATTCCCGGAAGAATTACCTGGACTACCCCCACAACGATAAGTAGAATTCCACATCGACCTAATTCCTGGAGCAGGCCCCATCGCAAAGTCGCCTTATCGACTAGCACCGTCTGAGATGCAGGAGCTTTCAAGCCAACTTCAAGAGCTGCTAGACAAAGGATTCATTAGGCCCAGCTCTTCACCCTAGGGAGCCCCAGTCTTGTTCGTCAAAGAGAAGGACAGATCCTTTAGGATGTGTATAGACTATGTGGAGCTGAACAAGATCACTATCAAGGACCGATACCCTCTTCCACGCGTCGATGATCTGTTCGATCAACTGCAAGGAGCAACGTACTTCTCCAAGATCGATCTTCGATCCGGATGCCATCAAATGTGAGTTCGTGAGGAAGACATCGCAAAGACAGCGTTCAGAACTCGTTATGGTCATTATGAGTTCTTAGTCATGCCTTTTGGTTTGACGAACGCTCCAGCAGTGTTCGTGGATCTGATGAACCGAGTGTGCTGACCATACTTAGATAAGTTCGTAATTGTCCTTATAGACGACATTCTAATTTACTCGCAAAGCAAGGAGGACCACGAGCATCATTTGAGGCTGATACTGGAACTACTCAAAGCTGAAAAGCTTCATGCCAAATTCTCAAAGTGCGAATTTTGGATCCGAGAAGTTCACTTTTTAGGACATGTGGTGAACAAAGGAGTACACGTCGACCCAGCCAAGATCAAGGCTATAAAGAAGTGGGAAGCCCCGAAGACACCAACGGAAATTCGACAATTTCTCGGATTGGCAGGCTACTACCGACGATTCATTGCCAATTCCTCCAAGATTGCACAGCCACTGACAACCTTAACGCAAAAAGATAAGAAGTCTAATTGGGGAGAGAAACAAGAAGAAGCGTTTCAATTACTCAAGCATAAGTTGTGCAATGCACCCATACCGGCATTACCCGAAGGAACGGGTGAAGCCTACAAGGACGCGAGCAATGGGAGTGATAGTGCATACCAGCCTGAAAAGTCAGATACTGGGAGCTCAGAGAGAAGCTCTGAAGGCTGATAACTTGAAGAAAGAAACTTTACACCAGATGGAGAAAGAGTTTGAGGAGAAAGCGGATGGAGTATATTATTTCAAGGATAGAATTTGGATTCCAAAGGCCGATCAGTTAAGGAAAATGATCATGGACGAAACTCATCAATCAAGGTACTCGATACACCCAGGTTCTGACAAGATGTACAAGGGATTGAAGGAACACTACTGGTGGCCTGGTATGAAAGGGGATATCGTCACTTACGTGAGTAAGTGCTTGACTTGTGCAAGAGTTAAGGCAGAGCACCAGAAACCATCCGGACTCTTATAGCAACCGGAAATCCCAGAATGGAAATGGGAGCAGATATCAATGGATTTCGTGACCAAGTTACTCAAGACTAAAAAGGGCCATGATTCGATTTGGGTAATCGTTGACCGACTCACGAAATCTGCGCACTTCTTGCCAATAAAAGAAAGTTTTAGTATTGATAGACTCGCGCAATTGTATGTCGATGAGATAGTCATGCGTCATGGAGTGCCGATCTCGATCATCTCCGATAGAGACAGCAGATTCACCTCGCGATTTTGGCAGTCACTACAGGCAGCATTGGGTACCAGTGTGGATTTGAGCACCGCCTATCATCCACAAACTGACGATCAGACAGAAAGGACTATACAGACACTGAGGATATGCTACGTGCATGTGTGTTAGAATTCGGAGGTAGCTGGGATGATCACCTACCTTTGGTTGAATTCTCCTACAACAACAGTTACCATACAAGTATTCAGTGTGCCCCGTACGAAGCTCTGTATGGACGCAAGTGCAGATCCCCACTCAACTGGTTGGAAGTGGGAGAAAGTCGACTGCTTAGGCCTGACATCGTACAGGAGACCACTGATAAGATTAAGCTAATACAGGAAAAGCTTAAAGCAGCCAGGGATCGCCAGAAAAGCTATGCTGATAATCGGCGGAAACCGTTGGAATTTCAAGTTGGCGACAAAGTGCTACTAAGGGTATCACCCTGGAAAGGGCTGATAAGATTCGGAAGGAAAGGGAAACTGAGTCCTCGTTTTGTTGGGCCATTTGAGGTCATAGAGAGAATCGGACCCGTTGCGTATAGATTGGACTTACCCATAAAACTGAACTCTATTCATGACACGTTTCATGTGTCTAATCTAAAGAAATGCCTATCAGAAGAGACAGTAGTCTTGCCTTTAAGAGAAATACAAGTTGATGAACAACTGCGCGCCGCGGAGGAAACAATTGAGATCCTTGACCGAGAAATCAAGCAACTCCGGCGCAGTAAAATACCAATCGTCAAGGTGCGATGGAACTCCCGGCACGGACCGGAGTTCACTTGGGAGCGGGAGGCGTTCATGAAGGACAAATACCCGCATCTCTTCACAAAAGACCCCTGCGGTAGCAGCAAGAATTAAATTTCGGGACGAAATTTCTTTCAACCGGGGGTAAATGTGACAACTGTCAGTTTTTGACCTTCAGGTTAGCCACTCGTTTAATCCACTCAGTAGCGTTTCCGTAGGTTAAAAACTAGTTATTTAAGTTTTTAAATGATACTAGGTTAGTTTGCGTGAAAAATTTAGGCTAAAACCTAAAAGTCCCGAAAACTGCCCGAAAAAGCCCGAACCGGCCCGAAGTCATCCGATAATCCTATAATGCCAAATTTTAAAGAAATTCCCTGAGAATTAAGTTATTATATTTAAAAATGAGTAAACTAATTTAAATGGTCCAAAATTTGTTTCGAAAAATCGGTTTCTACCGAAAAACGCCGAAAACCCGACACTGCGTTGAGCAAAACAGTATTAGTTTTACCTTAAAAAAAAAAATTATATGAAAGGGTTGGGTGGGCCCACATGGCCGGCCACCCCCCCTTTAACCAATCCCTCTCTTTTCTTTTTCTTCTTTTCCATAAAACCATCATCACAACCCTTTATTCTTTTCATTTTCAAATTATCTCTCTCTCTACTCTTTCTCTCACTAAAACTCTCTCTCTTTTTCTCTCTAAATTCCAGCCATAATATCATCAAAAATCTGGAAATTTGTAGATTTAAAAACATGATTTAAAGTGTTCTTGGTGTTGTTCAAAGGTAAGATGCAATGTATAGTAGTTTAGCTTCGATTTTAAACCCATTTGGGTACTTTTCTTCATCTTTTTATGGGGTTTTAATCCTCTTTGTTGGATGAACATCATCCTTGATGTTTGAGGAAGAGATTTAGCCATGAAAATGTGTTTAAAACGTTTGAATGTGGCAAAAATCTATGATTTCTCCATAAAAACACAAGGATGATGAGTGAAATCACTAGTTTATGGTGTTTTGACACTTGTTTTGGATGGAAAACGATTTTGATGATGCATGCATACATTTGTTTGATATTTAAAAGTTATTTCATCTATTTTTACAATATTTGGTTTGGGGATTGAAGTTCGTAATCATCTAACCCCAAAAACCTCAAAGATCATTAGTGTTTTGATGGAAAAGTGTTGGTTTGATTCTTGACAGATTCTGTCCAAGTTTTTGCATGTAGTTTATATGACCCAAAAAGGGTTTTCTCGAACTCATTCCTTTTTGAAATTTTTATGGATTAATATTTAAGGTGTTAGGGTTCAAACCCCACTGGATTTGTACAAAAACACCAAGATTTGAACTCAAACCATCATGAAACATTTTCGTGTGCAACAGCACTTGATCAGGAATTTGGGTCATCTCCAAACTTGTATAACTCTTTGATAACTTATCTAAAATACAAACTTTTTGATTCTAAACTCAAGTACTCTGAGTTATATTTCCAATGAGTCCAAAATCATGTCATTTAGAGGAGTTTTGAGGGTTTAACCAATGAAAACAAGTTGATGGTGCAAGCTGTCCCAAGGTGGCAGATCCACATGCACAACTTTAAAGAGGCATATCTCTCTCAAAAATCACCTAAATGATGTGAATCTTGTCTCATTAGCTTGTTATATGTTTTATTTAGAAAATCCCTTTGGAAATTCGTGAGTTGGTGGGATAATGAACTCTCTATGAACAAAACTTTACTGACATGTATCTTTGAAAAATAAAAGTGTGCACTGATTTTGCAAAAATGTTTAAAAATAGTAAAACACCTCTAAAAATTGTGAAATTTGGTGAGATTGTTCCTAACATCCCCTAAATCAGAGGGTAAAAATTTGAGGATTTATCATTTGGTGGACTTAAGCTCAAAGGTGACGTTTTTACAACTTATTATTTTGGACAGATTCTGGAAATTTACGAAAACCCAACTTTATGAACTTTAAGCTGTCCAAAATAGTTGGAAGTCTTCAAAATGCACCAAAACAAACTTTTATTATATTGGATTACATAAACAACGTAACGGCATTATAATGGATATTGGTGCGATTTATGACTTAGGAACCGTTGATCTTGGAACTTACGTTAAAAATTACGTATTTGTTAGGGCAATTCTAGATTCGGGGCCGAGACACGAAAACGCACTAACGTTTGTTTGAACGCTAATCACTCGAGGTGAGTATTCACAGCCCCATTTTTACCGTTTTTACGAAGTTTTTGGGGTGAAAAGCATGTTATGAATAAATGTGTTTAATTGTGAACTTGTTGTGAAATGAAATGAATTATCGAAATGAAATGATTTATTGTGACAAAATGAAATGAATCGTTTATGTGAAATGTTATGCGGCATGATATATTGAGTAAAAGTCCCATGTTGAATACACTACTATTAACTCGTTTCGAGCCAATGGTTATTGTGGATAGCGCTATTTGGTAGAGTGGACCCACCCTTGTTTACTGACGAGTATAGGGTGCACGTAATCATATGTGGTACTACACATGTGGGATTTAGTCCCACCGCTGAGGTAGTGCAGCGTCTACACATGTGGGGTTTTAGTCCCACCGTTGAGGTAGTTCGCGAGAACGCTCTACCCATGTGGTTCGCCACCACCTCTGAGGTAGATCGTTAGGGCAAATTGGTTTTAGGTTTAGTAGTGGCTCGAGAATATATCTTGCATAAATGTTATGTTTAACAGTTGAGGTTGAACATTGGCTTTACGATAAAGATTTTCTGCATTTGAAAATGTTTTGTGCATATAAAACCTGTGAACTCACCAACTCTTGTAGTTGACACTTGTTTTTAACATGCTTTTCAGGAAGATAGAAGGTATTAGAAAGTGTTTGTGCTGCAACCGACATCAAACCTAAACTTTTCTTTTGCAATGTTGTTTTGTAATATTTGAACCTTGTAACTATCGTTGGTTATGTAACTTTTGGTACTGTAACAATGAACTTGAAATGAAAGGTTTGATGTTGTTTATCTCCTATCGCATTGAAATCTTAGCTGTCACGCCTCGCGTTTCCGCTTTAGCGGGGTGTTACAACTCAGGAAACAGTTTTGGTCTCAAAAGTTCCCATGCTCAAACCCAATGACTTTGACATGTGGAAAATCAGGATCCGTCAATACATGCTTCTCACAGATTATGGTATGTGGGAAGTGGTTGAAAACGGACCTGGTGTTGATGAAGCTGCTGCTGCTGAAGGAGGTGCAAGACCCCCACCCAGATCTGATGCTGACAGAAAGAGAAGGCAAACTGAGATGAAGGCATTGAGTACCTTGCTGTTGGCTATTCCTAATGAATACCAACATCAATTCAGTACGTATACTGATGCCAAATCTCTCTAGACTGCACTTGAAAAGAGGTTCTCAGGAACCAAAAGCACAAAGAGGAACCAGAAGGCCATTCTGAAGCAGCAGTATGAGAACTTCACATCCCTGAAGAATGAATCTATGACACAAACCTTTGATAGATTCAACAAGCTGATTGGAGAGCTAGCAACTGTAGATGTGAAGATGGACAAAGATGATGTGAATAGAAAATTCCTCAGATCTCTTGGAGAGGAATGGACTATTTACACTGTCTCATTCAGGCAGGGAGATGATTTGGAGGACAAGGAACTTGAAGATCTATACAATGATCTAAGGATCTTTGAAGCAGAAGTGGAGAAAAAGAAAAGACCCATTGGATACACTCATAATACTGCTCTTCTTTCTGAAAACCCTAATTCTTTCAATAACACTGCTTTCAATAGTACCACTGCTGCTTTTAATTCTACTGCTAATGAAACTGTTTCTAATGTAAATTCTTGTTCATCTCTGGAAATCAATAAGGATACAGTCCTGGAAGCTTTCTTCGCAAGTCATGTCAAGTCATCCTTGATCAATGATGATTTGGATCAAATCAATGCAGATGATCTTGAAGAGATGGATATCAAGTGGCAGATGGCCATGCTTACTCTGAGAATGAAGAGATTCATCAGAAGAACTGGAAGGAACAACTTTGATCTCAAGAGAGGGGATAAAGCTGGGTTTGATAAATCAAAGGTGAGATGCTACAAGTGCAATGAACCAGGGCACTTTGCTAGAGAATGCAAAGGTGTAACTTCCAACAATCAAAACAATGGAGGTGGATCTACACAAGCTCCTAGATTCAACAACAGGGATTTCAACAACAGGGGAAGCAACTCAAATCCTAGTTCTTCTCAAGCATTGGTGTCTCAAGAGGGACAAGGATTTGACTGGAGTGATCATGCTGAAGAAGCAGTTCAAAATCAAGCCCTCATGGCTGAAATCAAGGACACTGATATTCCCACTGAGGTATCTTCTAAACTCTGTTCTGATTCTTGTTTAGAAACTGTGAAAAAGTATAGGGATCATAATCAGACCATGAGTGATAGTATCAAGAAGATGGAGAGAGAGAGAAGAGAGTATGTTAAGATCATAGACAATCTGGAGGATCAAATAAAAGCTTACAAAGCCAATGAACTTCAGTTTGAATATGATCACAACTACTGGAAGTGGGAAAAGAAAGAGCTTGAGAGAAAACTGTCAAAAGAAAAGGAGGAAGTAGAGAGTGCTAGGAAAGAATTGTCCAAAGCCAAAGAAGACCTAGATAAATTTTCAAAGTCCTCTAAGGCTTTAGAATCAATCATTAGAGCACAAGTGACTGATGACTTGAAAAGAGGTATAGGGTACAATAGTACCCCTCCTCCTTACAATCAGAATTACATTCCTCCAACAACTGATCTTCTTGAGAAAATAGACAGAAGTGAGATGAAAGAAGGTTTGGATAGAATAGATCCAGTTGACTCTGATGAGGAATCTGATGAGAAAAGCACTTCTGAGACCATCCCTGATGAAAATCATCTTCTCACCAATGAGAAAGGTGGTATGCCATTTGTTCCTAGCAAAAAGGTAGAGACCACTAGGAAAGATGAAGAGAAATCTGTCATGTCATCAGAAAATAAAGGGAAAAAGACTGAGACAACTAGGAAAGAGAATAGGAAGGACCACTACACTCAGAGGACTGTAGTTGAACCTGGCACTTCTTCACAGTCTCAAAACAAAAACCATCCAAGAGGGAATAAAAGAAACTGGAACAACCAATGGGCTCAATGTCATGGTGTTGATCTGAGTAAGATTAATAGACCAAAACCATGCTTTATCTGTTGTAAGACAAATCATCTAGCAAGAGACTGTTATTTCAATCCATTTAATCAAAGAAACAGATATCAAGCTAGAAGATTTGTCCCTACACACAAAAAGGTTGTTCCTAAACAAAACAGATCTATTCAACCCAAAAGAAAGGTTCCAAAGAAAAAGGTTGAAAAGAAGTCTGTTAAATTGGTTACTAAATGGGTACCTAAAGCTTCACTTAGTAATACTACTGCTTCAACAAGCAGTGGTAACAACAGTGTTGCTTCTGAAAGCAGTGGTAACAGCATTAATAGTGTGAAGGTTAACACTGCTGCTAGTAATATCAGCAGTGATAACTCAAACACTGCTACAACTCACGTTAACACTGCTGTTAGCAATAACAGCAGTGGAAACTCAAAAAATGTTACCACTGACAAGTCTTCATTGAGAAAACCCATTATAACCAAATATTCCAGTCATGAGATTCCTAACAAAGATTATCTTTTAAAGCTTAACAGATTGACAGAGGTCAATTATGTTAATGAAAAGGGAGAACCCAAGACCATATTGGCTTGGGTTCCCTCAAGACACTAACTGTTTCATTTTATGTGCAGAGCAACCAAGGAAGAAGGAGCAGTCTTTGGCATGTGGATAGTGGTTGCTCTAGGCACATGACAGGTATCATGTCATTACTTGAAGACTTTAAAAGGTTTGAAGGTGGACATGTTGCCTTTGGGGATAATCCAAATGGAGGTAAGATTAGTGGCAAAGGTAAGGTATCAAAAGGTAAGATGACTTTTGATGATGTCTATTTTGTAGAGCAACTAAAGTATAATTTGCTTAGTGTTTCTCAAGTTTGTGACAAGAAGTTTGGTGTATTTTTCACTGATACTGAATGTCTCATTCTTGCTCCTGGCTACAAGATAGATGAGAGTAAAGTGATGTTAAGAACACCTAGGAAGGATAATGTTTACTGTTTTGACATTGAATATGCTTCTTCTTTATCATCCTTAAACTGTTTATTTTCAAAAGCATCTGTGAGTGAATCATCACCGTGGCATAGGAGGATGTGCCACATGAATTTCAAAAACATGAACTTACTTGTCAAAAACAACCTTGTAAGAGGTTTGCCTGCCAAGGAATTTTCAAGTGATGATCACTATGTAGCTTGTCTCAAAGGCAAGCAACACAAAAACTCACACAAGTCCAAAGAAGTAAACACTATCTCATCACCTTTACAGTTATTGCATATGGATCTTTTTGGTCCTACCAATGTGATGAGTATAGGCAAGAAATCCTATTGTCTGGTGATAGTTGATGATTACTCTAGGTTTACTTGGGTTTACTTTATGAGAACAAAGGATGAGACAAGTGGACTGATCAAACCCTTTGTGACCAGAGTGGAAAACAAGACAAATCTTAGGGTAAAAGTCATTAGATCAGACAATGGCACTGAATTCAAGAATGCTGATTTAAATAGCTTTTGTGAGGAAAAAGGTATTGAGAGACAATACAGTGCTCCTAGAACTCCTCAACAGAATGGTGTTGCTGAGAGGAGAAATAGGACACTAATTGAGGCTGCAAGAACTATGTTGGCTGATTCTAAACTTCCAATCACTTTCTGGGCAGAAGCAGTTAACACTGCTTGTTATGTCCAAAACAGAGTTCTTATAGTCAAATCAAAAGGCAAGACACCCTATGAACTTTTTGAGAAAAAGAAACCCTATATAGGATTTTTACAACCATTTGGGTGTCCTTGCACAATTCTTGATACCAAAACTCACTTAGGCAAACTTGAGAGCAAATCTGATGATGGACTTTTTGTTGGATACTCTTCTCAGAGCAAAGCACTTAGAGTTTTTAATAGTTCTACAAGGATTATAGAAGAAAGTGACAATGTCAAATGCAATGTGAACACTCCTAACATACCTGGAAGTGGTCCCAATTGGCTATTTGATATTGATTCACTAACTAACTCTTTGAATATGAGCTATACAGTGAATACAGGTTCAGGTACAGAGCAAGCACAAGAAACAAGTCCAACATTTGTCATGTTTCCCATGCCTTTTATTGATTCAAATGATGCCTGTACCACTGATGAGTCACATGTTGATGATCAAACAGACTCTGGGTCTGCTGAGAAGAGTGATGATCAACCAATTGAGGAATCCTCACCCTCTCAGAATCTTGAAGGCATACCTGCTTTAGAAGAGGGACCTCAATGGGATCAAGAACCAGAAGTGAATGATTCAAACCTAGGAGTGGATCTGACTGAAGAACTCCTGTGATTACAAGGAAGCAGAGTAAATCTCTTCCCAATCCAAACATGAGCATGATCTCTGTTTTCCTCTCACAAACAGAACCCAAGAAGGCCTATGATGCAATGAAGGCCCCAAGATGGATAGAGGCCATGCAAGAGGAATTGCTGCAATTTGTCCTACAACATGTTTGGGATTTGGTAGACTTACCAAAAGGACACAGAGTCATTGGCACTAAATGGATTTTCAGAAACAAGACAGATAAGAGAGGCATTGTTATCAAGAACAAGGCCAGAATTGTAGCACAGGGATATACTCAAGAAGAAGGCATAGACTATGATGATGTATTTGCACCTGTTGCCAGAATTGAAGCCATCAGGCTATTCTTGGCATTTGCATCTTACAAAGGATTCAAAGTCTATCAGATGGATGTCAAGAGTGCCTTTCTGTATGGCACTATAGATGAAGAAGTATATGTCAGTCAACCACCAGGGTTTGAAGATCCCAAATACCCTGATAAAGTTTACAAGTTGAGGAAAGCATTGTATGGTCTTCATCAAGCACCTAGGGCTTGGTATGATACCTTGTCCTCATATTTGTTGGAAAACAAATTTGAGAGAGGTGTAATTGATAAGACCTTGTTCATCAAGCGAACCAAGACTGATATGCTTCTAGTGCAGATTTATGTTGATGATATCATTTTTGGATCTACAAAGGATGATATGTGCAAGGAATTTAAGGAACTGATGCACAAGAAATTTAAGATGAGTTCTATGGGAGAACTAACTTTCTTTCTTGGTTTACAGGTCAAGCAGAAGCCTGAAGGGATATTCATCTTTGAAAAATACTCTTTCACTTTAAACATTTAACAGGATGCGAAAAAGGTTGCAGCCCAGATTTCTAAGCCTAGCAGAAAATCAATTAGCAGAATTCCATCAAAGTTAAGAACATCTTTGGTAAGGTTTAATGGTTTTTTATCTATGCAAAATTCAGTAAGTGATTTAGAAAACGTATTTGAGAGTTTGAAACTATGCAGTAGAAGGAGATTGTAACGCCCCGTTTTCGTTTTATGCTTATTTAATTTTTTTTATTTGTTTTTTTACTTGACGGGGTTAAGAGTTTAAATGGACTTCAAATTAGCTATTGGGTTCAATAGTACAGTTGGGCTTGGCCCATGCTTATAAGCTCCTTAGGAAGCCTTTTTTCTTTGTCACTTGTTAATTGGAGTAGAGAAAAAGAGAGAGCGAGAGAAAGAGAAACGAGAAAGAGAAAGAGATCGAGAAAGAGGGAAGGGAGTAAGGGTTCGATTGAGGGATTGATATATTCTGTTGTTCCGTCACCAATCGTGAAAGGTATTGAATCCATTCTTCCCTTTTGATTGTGTTCATGTAAAGTTAGGGTTTAACTATTTGTTAGGAATGATTCTGTTGCATTACCACTGCTGAAGGTATTTTGGTTAACACTGCTGGCTTTGGAGTTCTTACCACTACTAGTTCATCTGAAGGTTACCACTGCCAGTATGTGTGTTTTCACTGAAGATCAGATTACCACTGCTCTTGGAGAATTACCACCGCCTGTACAAGATTACTATTGCTGGTTGAAGGTTAACACTGCTTTTGTTATTACCACTGCTGACAAGATAATGATAAGGAAAGGATTGCGATGACTGAAGATATGGACAAGATACGATCTGCTTGGAGATATTTTAGAGATTATCTTGTAAATCTAGTTTCCTTATTGTAATCTTGTAACTAGTATATATAGCTGATAGGTTTGTCTTTGTTAGATACGAGTTTTTCATAGCTTTTGATTTAGAATTAGAGCCTCAAGATTGTTCTTGTAATCCCTGCAATTGAGAAGATTTGCACGTCTGTTTGAGCCTGTTCAAACATATTGGGGCTTGTGTTTGTAATCATTAAGCTATTGAATCAATACACATTCAGTTTGTTACAAATCCATTGTTTTCATTATATAATCAAAGTGTTATTCCGCAAACTTCTTTGATTAAGTTTTCTGATCTTGATATTTAGATCCTATCACTATTGGATGATTTCGTAGCGATTAAACGTTATTGGGATTGACTATTGTTAGTCTAATGTATTAGGATGTTTGGGGTTGCATAATAGTGTTTAATAGCAGTCCTTATGCCAAAAATCGAGTTGGGATGTGAATTTTCGAGCACGCAACTTGGATCGGATTTGGAATCAGCAGCTCATGCGGTGATTTATATATATAAAAATAGAACCAAGTTTAACCCTTAAATTACTCAACTAGTATTACCACATTCACAGGCAAACGTACCCGGTCGTGAGTAATATAGTGTAGGAAAGTACCAGGTATCGTTCTTACCACTGGGAACAGTTAAGCTAGATGTTTACCAAAGTATTAATTAATTAATCTGAAAAAGGGGTTAATTTGCTTTTTGGAAAATGATTTTTATTTAGAAAAGATTAAAACAATAAATAACTAAACCTAACCAAGAAGTAGAAAAACTGATAAACAAACAAACATCGGAGACAATTGTATTCATCATGATAATTTAAGACCCTTTCGGATGATTACCAAAAATATAGATTTAATAGTTATTGTAAGAATTTAAGCATAAAGCACCCTAACATGCGTATCTGAGATTATCAACCAGGTTGGTGTCCCGGCCCAATTACAAGGACTGATTGTCAGATTGTCTAGTAAAAGTCACCTTAATCAATACTAAATTGTGGGACCCTACAATCTAGTCTACTCTCGGTCTGAGTACACTACTTACCACGTCTCCCTGCGTCACTGGATCGAAAGGTAAGAGAGGTAGAAATTGTATTCATTAATTGTCAAATAACCAATACAATCTCAACCAACGACTTCAAGTAACCACAATTAAAGCATCAATATTGGAACCACAGATAAACATTCAATCAACCATAAATCTAATATTTAAATTAAAACCACAAATCAAATCATCTTTAAAAGTAATCACACCATAATGTAAATACAAAGAGAAATCAACACATAGACATGCCAATCGTAGATGAAAAACGAAACCATACTAAAGACCGGTAGATTTGGTGTGACATCCTCTCGAACCGTCTCCTCCAGGTGTTGATCATCGAGCCTTCGGCTTCTTGGATTGGAAACCCTAAGAGGTTCCCATCCTAAAAACCTAACTACTGAATTATTGAGAGAATTATATGATTGTAAGATGGTTCAAACTGAATACTCAAGGCTTGTAATTATAATAAACTCGGCAGGCTCACTTAGCGATCGCGAAACGGCAGCTTCGCGGCGTGAAAGGCAACTGCATCTTCCAGAATCTTCTATTTGGTCATCTTTTCCTTATCTGCTGAAGATCCTGCTTAGGGAGAAAGTCTTCCATCTGGCGGAATATTCTGGAACAATCTGGGAGGAAGCAATTTGTTAGACCCTCTTTTGGGTTGTGAAGATGTCGAAGGTCTATCAGTTAGTTTGTTAAGTTTCGTTATGTTTCAGTTAATGTAGTTATCTTTTGGGTGCCCTTTTAGAGGAGTCATAGACTCCACGGGCCTTTCTTGTAACTTTCTCTTTTCCTACCCATATAAATAGAATTATATGGGTTAGGGTTTTAGTAATGCTTTTATGGAAATCTTTACATTCAAGAAATACAACCTTTGGTGCAAGCATTCCATTGTTAATCTTCATTGATCTTATTCTTCTACAATGTTACTCCATCTTGATTCTCACTAGATTTAGGACAAACAATTGGTATCAGAGCAGCATCTTTGATAGATCTCTTGGTGTGTTTTGTTGATTTTATAAAGCTTTTGAATTTTTTTCCAAACTATTTGGCTTATTTTGAGCCTAAAAGTACACTTTTAGGATTGGTTTTAAGTGTTAAGAGGTTCCAAAAGGTTTTTATACAAGTTTTACAACAATTGGAACTCTTAACACTGATTCTTTAAGTGTTTTGGTCGATTATTGAGCTATTTTTCGGAGTTACTGGACTGGTTTTCCGACTCGGATTACTTGAACTGATCATCAGTTCAAATTTTCCGAATCGGGATAGTTGTCCCGTTTCCCGAATCGGATTATACCCGTTTCCCGAATCGGAATTTTTTTTTTTCCGAATTGGGTGACCGGTTTCCCGAATCGGGGTTTTGCTCCTTTGATTTTATACCTAGTTCATATTCCGAATCGGGAAACTCTGTTATCCGAGTCGGGAATTCCTATTTCCCAATTCGGACTTCGTGTGCCAATTCCAAGTCGGAAAACTCCATTTTCTGAGTCAGGATTCGCCTCTTTGAGCACGGGAATTTTCAATTTCCGTCTCAAATTCGACACTTAGCCATTTTTCGAAAATCCAAACTTTTTCAAGCTAATTGTGTCACGAGGCATTCGAAGGAACAGCGTTTCTCAAAAGTTACTTTTTAAACCAACTCATCTATTCGAAGAAGATCCTCTTTGTGTGAGAACAAGATGTCGAAAGAGATTATCGGCATAGGGTCTGAAACCCGCCCTCTAGTACTAGTTATGGGCGAATACCAACAGTGGAAGCGACGGATGATCCACTTCCTGGACCTCCTAGATGAAAACCTCATGAAATCAATCAGTAAGGGCCTGATCAGACCTACCGTCACTGTAGCAGCAGTTCCTCGCACGGATACATGCCCAGATCTAACAACCTATGTCGTAGAGAAACCAGTTGGTATGTACTCCCCTGAACAGATAGAACGACATCTCATAGAAAACGTGCTATCACTCTCCTCATCATGGCACTCCCTAACGACATGTATGCCCGAGTAGACAGCTTGACGAACGCTAGAGATGTGTGGCTAGATATTGAACAACAAATGCAAGGCGGAGACACTACTTTAGAATGCCAAAAGGAGAGTGCACTGAATACCTACGAAGGATTCCGAGCTAGAGAGAACGAATCTCTGACAGAGTCTTACCAACGCCTGAACTCGTTTATCAATGATCTCCGAAGATTGGGAGTGGAGAAGACCAAGAATGAGGTTAATGTCAAGTTCCTGAAAAACCTCACTCAAGAATGGCAAAACATGGCCATCAACATCCAGTTGAGCAGAAATCTGGGAGCTATGGGACTACATGACCTTTTCAGCATGATGTTACAACACGAGGAATTCATCACTGGTGGCAGATCGAAAAGGGGAATTGATCCTCTGGCACTTGCTACGGTGCCCTTTGGAGGACCCAATTCTGCTCCAATTCAACCAACCTCGTTTAACAACATGCCTCTTCCTCAACATCCGGAAGACTTCAGCCGTGAGTTCAATCAGAACTTCAACCAAGGCATGCAACACCCGGATGACCCCATGATCCTTACCATCTCGGATGAAGAATTATTCAACATGAATGAATCCCTGTCCTTGATCTCAGACAACGTACAAAGGCTGAATGAAAACCGGGGATTTAACGGTTCTCGAGGATCAGGGTTTCAAGGCGGAAACCGAATGGGTCAAGGAAGAGGGGGACATCAATCTTGGGGCAGATATCAGTTCAACGAGCAGGGGAGAGGAGGATACCAGCATGGAGAACGGTATCGGTCATATGATCAGGGTAGGAATGAGCAAGGAAGGTTCAGAGACAACCCCCGACGTGATAGCATTTACATAGACTATCAAGGAGGTTCCAATTATCAAGGAAATTCCAGACAGTATGATCATGAGTCAAGCTTCAACAGGCAAGGATATGAGAGCGGATATGGAGGTAGATTTGAAGGTGGAAGACACGATCAAGGATCTGAGTTTGGGTACGAGCAAGGAAGAAGCGATCGCTGGTCCGAAGGAAGGATTGAGCGTGGAAAGGGAAATTTCAATGGAAGTGACCATCGTGGGCCAGATCAACATGGGATCAAGTTCAATAGACAATCCCCTAGGGAAGATCATCCAGTCTCCGTTAACCAAGGTAGTCAAAAGTCAAGTCAGCCACAGAAATCCAACAACCAAAACCCCACTCCTCAGCAAGCCCCACTTCCTAGAACTGATAGGCAAGGGACGTCTTGCTACAAGTGCGGCAAACCGAGACATTATTCCAAAGAAGGTTGCCTTGATGACGAAGAAAGAAAAGGGGGTTGCACTACTGGTAGATGAGGAGAACAGGGTTTGTGAAGAGGAGAGCTCGGATGAGGA
Organism: Centaurea solstitialis; assembly: GCA_030169165.1. Lineage (NCBI taxonomy): Eukaryota > Viridiplantae > Streptophyta > Magnoliopsida > Asterales > Asteraceae > Centaurea > Centaurea solstitialis. Next base: position 51,960,711 of record CM058043.1, read on the forward strand.
AGATCAGCTGGTGAGAGGGCGCTGCCTAATGGCAGACTTTGAAGGACCGGATGGTGTTAGTCCTAGCACTCACTACGATAACAAAGCTTTTGAGGTATCCTCTATCCCTGATATAACTGATACTGTCTCACTGTTAGAAGTCTCGTCACGAAATTTAGAATCGACAGTGCTGTTTATAAGAGCTCTCTCGAAGACTTGACGTTGAATTATAATCGAGAGGTACTTGAGTCTAGTATTAGAGAGTCAAATTTGTCTAATAAATTGTTGTCTCTTGAAAAATCCCATGAGGAACTAAATAGTAATCATGGGGAGCTCTCAATTAAATTTCAGTTACTTTCTGAGGAAAGAACTAAACTTTTTTCAAAAATCCAAGAGCTCGAAGACAACAAATTTCAACGAGGACAATCTGAACAGACTCTGAGTATCCCCACCAAGCATGCCAACAAAAATCCTTTTTACAAAGCTAGACCCGGACTAGGACTTGCCGAAAATCATGTTTTGGAAAAAGCACCTTCAAATCTGTACAACTTTGAGGATATGGCCGCTTCCAAGCCTAAGCCAGCCTTTGTAGGAGGACATGTTACTGAGGAGTTTGTTAGACAGACTATCACCTACACCGAAGTCATTAACGGTGAGATCATCACTAGAACCACCAGTCCGTCAAACAGCACTACCAGCAGTCCTCCCACAAGTCCCACTGCCAATAGACCTGTCTTCATTCCGGCTAGAGATCCTACCAATACCGACCCCTCTTGGGAAGGTATCAAGGCTAGAACCCCTTGTGTAGCTATGCCACCCATAAATTATGCCGATTTGAACACCAGCTATGCCACTAGGGAAATCGAATTATCTGAGGAGACCTTAGTTATCCCACCCATGGATGTTTCCGCAACTAAGAGTCCCGACCTAGTTGAGCTAGAAAAGGAGGTGTTAGGACTTAGATTGAAAGCCATGCATCTAGATGCCTGTCAACATCAAATTCTGAATCTTAGAGTCATTGTCTCAGAAAAAGACAATTTGATAATCACTCTGGTAAAGGACTTACATGAGGCTAACGCCGAGAGAATTAAGCTTTCTTCGGATTGTGAGACCGCAAATTTTTCTTTCACTGTTTTCAAAACCAAATTTGCGGATCTTCAAAAGCGACTCATCATCCAAGAAGTTCAATTTGAGTTAGAAAAGGAATTGCTTTATGAAAAGGAGATGATGTATCGCCAAACCTTTGTCAATCAAGATGTGTCTATCTCTCTTTTGAAAAAGAAATTATCTAATTTTGAGGATTTTTACTCCATAGATTCAGAAGATGATGAGACATCCCTTGTCCTTAGCCATAGGATAAGAAAGCCCAAGCTGGACCTAGATCCCAATGTTGAATATGAGGTGAAGGTATTTTTAGATGATAATGATGATCCTTCTAGTTTTGTTCCTAGCTAAGAAAAAGAAACCTGTTGTTTCCAAACCTGAGAAGTCTACTGAGACACAAGCTTCAGGTTCTGAGAAAAATAATCCCAAGGGTGGAAAATGTGTAGGTACTGACAAGGAGAAGTTAGTTAAGCCACACGCACCTAAGAGACTCCAGAACAAGAATTCGAAATCTAATGATGCTCGTGCCTCAGTCAAACCCATTGAAGGTCTTGACTTTAATTTTAGTACCTTTGAAGTGGATGAGACATCTCGGTTAAAACCAAATCAACCTTTCACTTCCACAAAACCTAATTTTTCAAAACCATCATCTGGAAAAGGTGGCAAATCCATTTCTACTAAACCGTCCTCTAACTCACACCATGCTTTTAATGCAGATGGGAGAAGGAAAGATGGTGGAAAGAATGTGAAGCCACCAAGAAAGGATCATCAAGAAAGGAACAACCAATTTATTGCTTTCCCTAAGAGGCGTGGTCCTAGCCGTGCGGGATTAGGCCATGCCCCACCTAGTGTAGGATTTAATTCAAACATGTATGTAAACAGTAATCGTAACTTGAACAATGTTTTTGATGCTTGTCGTAATGACATGTGTTCTATATTTGATAATCTCTTGCGCTATGGTGTGGCTAATTCTCTTAATGCTCATAATTCTAATGTCAGTTCTCGAAATAGAAAGGGAAGGAAAAGAGGGAAATCAAAATCCTCTTCATCAGTGAAGTCCCCTGCGCCTAAGGGAAATCCAAAAAGGGGACTACACCGACAGTTTCATCTATTTCTAACCCTAAGGAACCTATTTGGCAATAGGTCCCTAAACAAGCTTAATTCATTTTGCAGGTCAGTCATGTGTGGTACTTTGATTCTGGAGCGTATAAACACATGACTGGTCAAAGGTCCTTCCTTTTCGACTATGTCGAAAGGTTTGAGGGGTACATCAAAACGACAGACAAGACTCCAAAGCCAATGTTGGGTTATGGGAAGATCACCGATGGAAGGTACATCATCAAGGATGTACGGTATGTCGAGGGATTAGGGTACAACATGTTCAGCTCAAGCCAATTTTGTGACAATGGCTACTAGGTGAAACAGTTATTATATGGAAGTTCAGTAAACGATGAAGACGGTAATGTTGTTCTTAGTGCATGAAGGAACGACAATTTGTATTCCACCGTCTTTCGTTCAATCTCTCAGACACACCCTCAGTTTGAAGCACTTTCTCAACCAATGAATGCATTCTGTTTACTCTCCAATGCGTCTAAGGAGGACAGTTGGTTATGGCACCGCAGGCTGTGCCATCAGAATTTCAAGGATATGAACAAGTTGGTTTCAAAACACCTGGTCAAGGGACTACCTGAGACTCGTCTTTCAAAGGATACCTTGTGTCCCACGTGTGAAAAAGGAAAGATGATAAGAAGCTTGCATCCACCAAAGATGGATACCAACAGCAAGAGTCCACTTGACATGATTCACATGGATCTGTGTGGACCAATGAGAGTCGAGAGCCTAGCCAAAAAGAAATACATGCTAGTTCTCGTTGATGAGTTCTCAAGGTTCACTTGGCTTGAGTTTCTACGAGCCAAATCAGACGCTGCTGATCGGATAATCGCCTTCATCAAGCGGATTCAAGTTCTTTTGAGTCGCAAAGTGAAGAAGCTACGTAGCGACAACGGGACCGAGTTTCGGAATGCGAAGCTACAATCCTTTCTTGAAGATGTGGGAATCTCTCAAAACTTTTTAGCGGTACGCACTCCTGAACAAAATAGAGTTGTAGAAAGGAAGAATCGAACGTTGGTCGAAGCAGCAAGATCCATGATGGCTCACTCAGGCGTTCCACAAGCATTCTGGGCTGAAGCCGTCTCCACGGCATGCTTCATGCAAAATCGGACTCTGATCGTCAAGCGGACTAGTAAAACCGCTTACAAAATGATCGAACAGTGTAAGCCTAACATCGATTACTTTAGAGTTTTTGGATGTAAATGCTATGTTCTTAATGACCGAGATGATCTGGGTAAGTTTGACCCTATGTCTGATGAGTCTATCTTCATCGGATATTCACATAACTCAAAGACTTATCGGGTATTCAACAAACGCACCCGAACCATCTTGGAAAGCTGAAATGTGGATTTTTCTGAAACTGAAACATATTCTGATGCATGCCCTAGTAATCTAAATGCCTTACTGCCTAAACTGTCCACCGCACCACCGAGCATAGATTTTGCATCTAACTCTTTTGCTTCAGATTTCATAGACCTTGCAGACTATGATCTACCAACTCTCACAGGACCAATCGTAGTTCCTGCTCATGCTGGCTCATCTACCACTTCTGTGTCATCTGATGCCTTCATGACAGAGCCATCATCCAGTACTTCAACAAATTCAGTGACACCAGAGTCAGTGGTTTCTCCCTCTGAAAATTCTTCAACAGAACCTCTAACCGTTGCTTCACCGGAACCTATCCGAGAACAGACAACACATCCTGTTCTTGCACACATTCCCGAAGACGCTCCACTACCTTCTCCGAGCTTAGATCAAAGGACCTATGCTCAGGTAGTTCGTGAGCCCTGGTTGGAAGTTGTTCTAAACATAGAACCACTGACGAATCTTCAAGAAGGCTCTTCAAGTGGGAACCAGTCAGGGGTCTTAGCAGTGCACAGTATTTTCTTAGCCAAACACAGTGTAATCTTGGTAAAAATATAAATACCGAATCTTAAGATTTACTGTTCACAATTTCAAAATTTTCACTTTTTCTCTCTGAAATCTCACCCGATAACCACTTCGCGCTCATCTTCGTAATCTGCTCGTTTTTGCTCCGATCGTCGAATCGTTTACGTTTTCGGATTCCTGGTAAGCAATCGATCAACCCTTACGTAGTTATAACGTTTAAATCCATCGTTTAAAGGACTGGATCGAAGCCTAAACTTTTCAAAACTTACCCGAAACCCAAACTTCTTGGAATGGGATTTCGGGGCGTTAAATCGATCCAAAAAGACTTCTAAACTTCTTCTTAACTGATTTAGGATGCATGTTAATAGTTTAGAGCGTTAAATCGATGATTTGTGAGCGGTTTTGGAGTTTAGAAAACCAACAGTCGCGGTTTTCTGCATCGGAAAACATGAGCATTCATAATGTTTTCCGATTCGGAAAACCAGATAAATCCAATTCGGATTATCAGGTTTTCCGAATCCAACTTGAGCCTCGTTTTTCATGTGTATCTTTTCCGATTCGGAAAACGTGGAATTACCCTTATGGGTTTCCAAGGTTTTTCGAATCGCGTGTGAGGACAAGTTTTTCCAAAAATTTTTCTAAGTGTCTCGTTTTCCGAATCGGAAAACCCATCTGATTATTTATGCCAAATTTTTCTAAGTGTTGTGTTTTCCGAATCGGAAAACTTATCTGATTGGGAACCTCAATTTTTTTCTAAGTGTTGAGGTTTTCCGAATCGGAAAACCATGTTTTTCGAATCGGAAAACCTCCCCTCGTGTTTTTGCTCGTTTTCGACTCGGAAAATACGAAATACTCATTTTTGGGTTTTCGAGGTTTTCCGACTCGCGCCTAGTCGAGGGTATAGTCTTTTTCGCGCAGTATCTATCAAAACACTTACTAACTTTACTTCTTGGTTTTGACTTGACAGAAATGGCTCGTCAACAGAATGCTCCTCCCTACCCGATCAACAACGCTGCTGACCGGGCGCTCATCTCTCCGACCGACATTCGTCCTATCCACCAGAACAACGAATACGTCGACTTGGCCAACTTCGTTGTTCAGGACAATGTCGTGCTCGAAATCCTCAGGGCGCATCCTCTGGCATACGCGATGCAATCCACTGCTGACGTTCCAGTGATTTACCTTCAGCAGTTCTGGAGGACATCACACGTTGAGAACCGAGAAGGAGTGCAAACAATAGTGGGCCGTGTAGACCACACTGAGATGACCATCACCGTGGAGGATCTAAGGCGAATCCTTCATCTGCCGGCTGCCACTCCCGAGGCCCCGTTCGAGCCTCTAGTTTCCGGCTCCGAACTCTTCAGCGAGATACTCGCGCTCGGGGTCCATACCAGACCGAATCAGAGACCGAACGGAATCTCCCAGGTGACTCAAGGGATGCTGCCTCCCATCTGGTATTCCTTCTTCAACATACTCAACCGCACGCTTTCCTCGAAGACTCATGGAGTGGACAAAGCATCCACTCAATTCTGGCACATCATTCATGCTGTCGCCTACGGAAGGCGAATAGACTTTGCTCAACAGCTTTGGGCAGACATGATCAACGACGTCAGGGCAGGGCCAGCAAGGACTCGTCACACATCCATTCCTTGAATGCGTTCTTCAGCTTGATCATCCGTGATCACATGGATCACCACCAGGCCGTCAGACGTAGATCCGGCCACCTGCACTTCGAAAGCCAACAGATCGGCAGGACGAACAGGAGGAATCTTCGCCCCGGTCAGGTAGAAATGCCTATCCCTGAGATTGTGTTGAGTATGGTGGAGCATAGGGCAGAGAGCGTTAGACTATACCGTGCGTCCTTAGGTTTAGAAGACGCGTCCACGGACTCCTCAGAACCGAGGAGCCCTACCCCGGACGCGCGACCCGTCCTTCCTAGGAGCCGTGCCACTGGCACGGCAGGCCAGAGCTCCAGTGGGGGAGCTCCAGGCTCGGGAGTGATGAGTGTGGTCGTCAGGGGCGAAGTGGGTAGAGTTGTTGGAACGTCCGCCACACCGCACATGTCGCGAGCCGAGGCCTACCAGATGATGGTCCAGAACCGAGCCCGAAGAGCACGAACGTAAACCTACATCGACGAGTCTGCCGAACAAGACGTCATGAGAGGCTACCGTGTAAAGCAGTACACCGGGATTCTCCAGCAATCCCCGGTACACTCGTCTTTAGAAGAGCGCCGATCGCCATCACCGCTGCATCAACCCGAACCGACTGGTGAGGAAGTGGAAGCTTCCCCACAAGAACAAGCACACTTTCCTTCACCACCACACAAGCAGGCGAACCCTCCGGCGATGACTCCGACGGTCACGAATCCTCCGAGCATACTCCTTCGAACCGTCGTGAGGCCGATGACGAGGCGACAGATTCAGAGATGGTAGATTATGGATCCGACTCGGAGTTCCAAGAGTCAGAACCGGCGAAGGGCGGAAAGGCCCAAGTGATCGATATAGATGAAGCCACCTCTTCCTTTAACGACGACAGGATTTCCGGGGATCCCGTTCTAGCAGGGGATCTAGCTTCAGATGACCGGACCGTCGGTCGTGAGGAAGAGGGTGAGGCCGAGGTTTCCACCGGCTGGGGAAGAGAAGATAGCGAGGAAGAAGAGAGAGAGAGAGAGAGGAGAGAAAAGAGACCGAAGATGTAGAGGTCCAGTTAGACGAGCCTTGGGCTCAGATTCAGGAGGGAGGCGGAGAAGAAGAGCCGCATAGGTTAGAACCAGATGTTCCCTTTACCTTGAGTCCATCCAACACAGAGGCTACCCAAACCGAGACCGGGCACCTTATGGTGTCTGGTCAAGACGCTAGCAGCCAACTAGCGCATCTGCACTCCTCAACCAGCCACTCGACCATCTCTCCACAGATGGTCGTTTCAGTCAGTCATGGGGATGTAGCACAACTTCCACCGGCCACTCAATCGGAGTCTGCCGGTGTTGAGATAAGAGAGGATCTGCCCCACCTCTCGACTTCATTTGATGCACGTAGAGTCGTAGAGCCACTTCCCGGGACGTTTACGACCCCTTCCATCATTAGGCCACGATCTATGGTACCAGAAGCGGAGATCCCACGGGACTCCGCCGGAACGGGGAGAGTTGGTGCGTCAAGTGACGCCCTTCGAGGATCCGTCGGAAGCCCTGACACCGTCAACATCATACCAGCGGTGACGTCAGGCCGAGAGAGCACCTCAATAGGACTCTTCTCGACAACTGGAGCCCAAGTGGCACCAGGTTTAGTACTACCGGGATCAGGTCCGACAGACTCGAGCGAAGTCTCTAAAGACGCTCACGCAACACCGAGGCTTCTAGGCCTGACGGATTCGGGTGGAATCCCTAAAACCACCCCAGTACCAACGGGACTTCAAGGTCCGACGGATTCGGACGACATCCTAAAAGTCGTCCACTCACGACTACTTGCGATGGAGGAAGCCAACCGGGCTAGGGATGCACGGGTTGAGGCGTTGGAGAAAGCCTTGGCCGAGACCGAGCGAAAGAGATTGGCGGATCTTGAGGCGTCGCGAAAGCTTCAAGATGACAGGGATGCGGAGCTTTACGAGCTCAAACGGCGAATGAAGGGCAAACACTCGGAAGCTGCCCCGTCAACCGAAGCACCGATTCCTCGTCAATCAGAAGACGTTCTCAGACTTGCTCCTCCAACCTCCGGCGATGATGGAACACTCGATGATGATCACTTCCTACACCACCCAGAACGACCGCCTCTCCGCCCAGCTTCGCGACCGAGATGCCCAAATCGAGCTTCTCCAGCAGCGCATCAGGGAACTGGAGGCCATGTGTCGGTCTCAGGCTCAACTTTCCAAACGGAGGCATGATGACCCTGATGACTCGGCACGGTGTCCTCATGAGGTGGAGGTGCAAGCTTCATCCAAAAGGCTTCGCACCAACCTCCATTCTGCCTCCGGTTCCGGTTCTACATCCGCTCCGGCATCAACGGCTGCCCGCTCGAGTGCCCCATCAGAATCTGCTGCCACCGACACTCTCTATGTTGATTCAGACACGGAGGAGATTCCTGACATGGGGAGTTGGCACTACGAGCCGATCCCGGAAGGTGAGGTAGTACAGTTTCCTCATCTGACCGATACAGCACAGATTGACGTCGTTCCCCCGAAAGCAGCACCGACAGATCTTTCAGATGTCCAGATTCCGGAGGAAGCCCGAAAAATCCTTCTCTATGTTGATTCAGACACGGAGGAGATTCCTGACATGGGGAGTTGGCACTACGAGCTGATCCCGGAAGGTGAGGTAGTACAGTTTCCTCATCTGACCGATACAGCACAGATTGACGTCGTTCCCCCGGAAGCAGCACCGACAGATCTTTCAGATGTCCAGATTCCGGAGGAAGCCCGGAAAATCCTTCGGTCGCTTGCTCAGAGCCTTAGGATCTTTCAGAAAGGGGACGACATTGTCCGGAATTCAGACTACAACAGCTTCCTCTCAGCGTTCGAGTTTCCCACTCCAGAAGCTCCTCGGACCATCCACATGACGACTCCAGATTCCTCCGCTCCAACAGTCATCCAGTTAAACTGGAACCACTCGGTCATCTTCAGGCCGTTCCTTGAGGAGTCTTTCACCCGCATCTTCCAGCAGGAGAAACTGCACGTATGGTCTCGAAAGGTCTACTTCGGGATCTCTCACATCAAGACGAAGAGGAGAAGGACTGCTTGTGTGCACCAGAGGATGTGCAACTGGGCCACCCATGGACGCCAAAGAATCCGACGTCGTTTCATCAAGGTAACTGCGATGCGCCCTTACAAACATGGACATCAGTTATTCCTTGAGTACGAGGTCCGCATGTACGGGACCGGCATTCCTCGAGGAGAGTTGCAGAACTGTTCATTCACGGAAGCAGATCTGGATCGGGTGCACTTAGAAGATCTCCTCACGCTCATCAAGTACCTCCAGGGTCCAATTCTCCGACCCGAACACTACCGAGACGGCACCGAAATTCTGAAGAATTACGTTCGTCACGCGATCACTCTTGCGCGGGTGACGGACTACCAGCTAGCGATCGAGAGCCGCCAGTCGAAGGTCAACCTGCTCAGACCGAACCTGTTCGTACCTGGTATTGATGCTTACCTTCCGTATATGCCAACCAGGATACCGGAGCATGGGGTCCTCTATGTGACTAGGAAGAAGAAGGAACGCAGGTTTACGCGTTTTGGCGAGCTTGCTAAGTTCTGCGACGGGACCCTTTTCTATGTCTACAATGGGATGCAGAGTAGACTTTTGGCTGATCAGATACCAGGGCGGAAGATCATTGACGGGAAGGGAAAGATACTGGAGGGCATGAACTTGATCGAGAGAAAGCTCAAGGAGAGGCTGATGTACAGACGTGTTGAAGCGGCGATGCAGATGAGAGCGAGGATCATTGGAGAATGGGAAGAATTCCTACAGATGTCAAAGTGGGAGCCGGCGCTGGAGCTTCCACCACCTTTCTGACTTCTTCACAAAGGGGGAGATTGTTGGACCTCTTTGTTGTGAAGAGTCAGAAAACTCTATCTTTACTGCTTTCTAGTTAACCTTCAGTTAGTTGTAAACAATTTATGTTGATGTTTCCCTTGTTTAGAGGTTTGTAACCTCGGGGGCCTTTTGTGACAATCTTTGTTTTTGCCTCTTACCTATATAAGGTAAGAGATGGATTAGGGTTTGAGTGGTTGAATCAATTATTACTCCTTTTGGCTATTTTGTATGAAACCTCCATTGTTACTCATTCAAGCTTCAAGTTCATCATTCATGATATGATTTCAATCCATTTCTCCTCCTTCTTATGATTTTTGGGACAACACCAAGAACTCGTAATGACCATACCGAGTTCTGAAAGTTGTCTTGGCGATATCTTCTTCTCGCACTCTCATTTGATGATATCATGATCGAAGATCAATCTTGGAAAAGTAAGTAGCTCCTTGCAACTGGTCGAATAGATCATCAATGCGAGGTAGAGGATAACGATTCTTGATCGTGATCTTGTTCAGCTCCCTATAATCCATACACATTCTAAAGGATCCGTCCTTCTTCTTGACGAACAAAACTGGGGCTCCCCAAGGTGAAGAGTTGCGCCGAATAAATCCTTTATCAAGTAGCCCTTGAAGCTGATTTGACAATTCTTGCGTCTTTGATGGTGCTAGAAGATATGGCGATTTTGCTACGAAGGCAGCTCCTGGTACTAGATCAATGTGGAACTCCACTTGTCTATGAAGGGATAGTCTGGGTAACTCTTCCGAGAATATTTTAGGAAAATCTCGTACAACTGGGAGATCTTGAATTCGTTTTTCTTTTATTTCCTTATCCACAACAAGTGCCATAAATGCCATGCATTCCTTCCGCAAATGGCTTCACATTTTTATGCATATCACTATACTAGATCTTGGTGAACCTTTTTAGTTCCAATTGCGAACCCTTCCTTGAGCCTCGCATCCATAATTTTCCTTGATTGGCTTAAGTTGATTGGTTTCTCCTCTTGGTGCTGATCGAGCCTTAGTTCAACATGGGACACCTATCTCTAAAGTGGTTTGGGGTTCCGTACTCTTAGCACCCTTTCCGGTCCTTCTGAACTTCCTTTCCTTTCTATAGTATCGAGTCGTGCATCCTACTAGGTTGTCCTTGGTACCCAAAATACAAGCTCCTAGGTGATTGTAGTTGTAGCTAGTACATTTTGGATGAGAGTCCATATACTGTCTTAACTCATGGGTCTTTACTCCAAAATTTCTGACTACTTTTCGATTTTTATCTAAATGACCTTAAGTTGTCTCTTCTGACTGGTGCTCTACTTTCTTTTATTACCATCTTTCCAGTCGATGGACACTACGACTCCCTTATTTCTTCTATTTGCGACAAGGTCGGTAGTAACTTGAGTGACTATGGTAGGTACGACTTCATGGACTTGTTGGGCTATTAGTTGAGCAATGTTGATCGATTAATTCTTACGGTTCACTTTCTAGCTATGTGTGTTTCTTCTGGAAAATACGGTTCTAAATCATTTGTAAAATGTATGTTCGATTAAAAGTTGCCTTTAATAAATGTTCGAAAAATATTTGTATTTTATTTATGACAATTTCTTTAAAATAAAATCGATAAGAACATCTTTGTGATTAAATAAAAATTAGTTTCATAAAAACTTAATACATATCAGAAAGTGTCAAAATTTGATGCTAATGCATCCTTAAAATATTTTACTCACCCAAGCTAAGATTTAAATGGGACAACCAAAAAAAAAAGTACCCTTTGAGATTCTTTCAAAATCACGAGAGTTACAATCGAAATGATCAACTTTGCCAACAGTATTACCACAACTTGCCAGCACAAGTCAATTCTCCTAGTCGTCCTTCTTTCCATCATAGCATTTTCTACAACATTGGTTGTACATTCCTCCAAGAGATGCACCAATTTTGTCAACTTAATTATGGCCCGATTCTATCTTGAGGCCCTGCTTCGACTAATTTGCAGTCCGTCGGCGAGTGTTCGCATTGTTCGAGCCTCTCTTTGTGTCATACTAGTAATATAACCGATCAATATCCCCGAAAGGATATGAAAGGATCTTGCATTATCTTGATGAGTTATCGCCAGTCCACTCCGAATGGTTGCTGCAACTCTCTTCTGAGTTGTCTCATATGAGGTGTTGGGAGGTTCGGGTTAGGCGTAGGAATAACTGGTGTACTTTGAGATAAGACAGTTGTTGGGGGTAATCGGAGGTGGATTGATTGAAATGTCTTCACTTGTTACTCCGATGTCGGAAATCAAAATGCTTAGATGGGTCCTTCTCCGAAGTCTAAGTAATAGGGTTCGACATAGTGATTGTAGTGTCCGCATAACTTATTAACGCGCTTTCAAAATACAAGTGACATCCTAAGCGCTAACGCAGGAGTGTTCAACAATGGCGTTACTTTTCTTAAACGTGTAAGTGCTATAGTAAATATCAACATCATGATATGCTTATGTGAACTCACACAGGTTATGCTTTTCAGGAAATTTTTGGAAGGTTCCAATTCTACTAGCCGTATGATTAATTTATAAGTCTTATTCTACTTATACCATGGCTAAGCATAGGTGATCAGGCTCTGCCTATCTATGATATATCAAAACAGCACTTATCCTAATCATATTAATAGTAGAATTCTCCTATATTTTGAAATCTTCGATTAGAAAATTTAAATGATCTTTGTAAAATGTTGGTTATAGTGCTTGGTTTTTAAGAAAAACCGATGTTCTCTATAACCCATGGCTCTGATACCAAATCTGTAACACCCCGCTAAAGCGGAAACGTGAGGTGTGACAGCTAAGATTTCATTGCGATAGGAGATAAATAACATCAAACATTTCATTTAAAAGTTCATTGTTTACAGTACTATAAGTTACATAACCAACGATAGTTAAAACATTCAAACATTACAAAATAACATTACAAAAGAAAAGTCTAAGTTTGATGTCGCTTGCAGCATAGACATTTTCTACTACCTTCTATCTTCCTGAAAAGCATGTTAAAAACAAGTGTCAACTACAAGAGTTGGTGAGTTCACAGGTTTTATATGCACAAAACAGTTTCAATGCAGAATCATTGTCGTAAAATCTTTGAACCACTTTAATCGTTCAAAACCACATATATGCACAAGATATGTAAGATTGAGCCACTACAAACCATTTCACCCCAACGTTATACCCCAGAGGAGGTCCCGAACTACATAGGATATAACGCTCCTATGAACTACATTGTGGTGGAACTCCCTCCAACTGTGTAGAACATACCTCAGTGGTCAGTCGAAGTCTGAAATAGTGCACCCTCTACTCGTCAGTCAGTAGGGTGGGTCTCATTACCAAATAGCGCTATCCACTAGATCATAGGCTCCTAACGAGTTAATAGTAGTGTATATTCTAAGGGGAATTTTACTCAATACATATCATAATTTGCATAATCACTTGCTCGAAAGCATAATTCATATCACAATTTGCATAATCACTTGCTCGAAAGCATAATTCATATAATTTTCATCAACAACATGCTTTTCACCCCAATATATTTAAAACAGTAAAATAGGGGCCGTGAATACTCACTTTTGACGACTTGGTGGTTAGCACGAAAATCCGAACTTTAGTCCCGAGCTTATAAGTGCCCTAAACATTCCATAAGTGATGTAAGTCCTATATCATTGATCCAAAAATCCTAATTCAATCCTTACCGATATCTATATATAATGCCCTTACTCAACTTTAGTTAGCCATATTTGGTATAAACAAGTTTTTAGTATCAATTTGATAATATCCAAATGAGTGTGAAGTCTTAAAACTCATAAATCAAGATTTTGAAATATTCAGATGCTGACAGATTCATATAACTTGTAAAAAATGCCACTTTGAAGCTATACTCCAAAAGGGGATGGGTTTCCAAATTTTTATCCACTGAATTTGGGTGTGTTAGCAACATTCCCACAAAATTTTACAAATTCTTGAAGTGTTTAGCATGCATAAATAATTTTTACAAAAACAGTGTGCGCAGCTCAAATCCAGAAATACATGTTTGTAGTGTTTGGTTTATATAGGGTTTGTTACAACTCCAAATATTAAATTTTAAAAGGGATTTTCAAGCTAACATGCATACCTAACTAATGAAACAAGTTTCACTCAGATTTGATGATTTATGAGTGAGTTATGACCTCTTAAATCCATGCATGTGAATCTGCCATTTCTGGACAGCTTGCACCACGAATTTATTTTCATTGGTTGCACACTCAAAAATCCACCAAATCACATGATTCCGGATTCTTTGGAAAGATACTTCAATAAACTTGAGTCTAGAATAAAAAATTATGCATTTTGAACAAGTTTCCAAGGAGATATGCATGCAACAAGTTAACATAAAAGTTTGACCCGTAGCTGTTGCACGACAAAAAGTTTTGACATAGATGAGGGGTCTATACTTAGTATTTTTAAATGATTCCAGTGGGGTTTGAATCCCAACTCACAAAATATTAGTCCCTCAAAATGTAGATAAAAATAAGTTCATATGAACCCGTTTTGGGTCGTCCCAACATGACCACACAAATCTGTCAGCTTCTGTTGGAAAACAAAACTCACATTTCTTAACTATAGCACTCAAATCCCCCAAAATCAAGGGTTTCTTTGATATGAGGCTATAACCATACATCAAATACCATGAATAATAAAGAAATAAAACTAAAACTTGAGATAGATTGTGCATGCAAACCCTCAAACAATCAGATTCACATGTGAATATAAACATGAAATTTTGGGGTTTTTCACACTGCTTCTTGGGTTTATGATGGAAGTTCATAGATTTCTACCACTTTATGGATATTTCCCTTATCCACGGTATTCAATCTCGCTTCTAAAGCATCAAGAAAATATCATCCATTTGAAAGACATAATTATATGAATGAACTAGAGAAATAGCACTAAAAGTGCAAAAAAAATGAAGCAAAAATGTGAGTAGGCTCTTACCTCTACTTGGATGACGATGAAAGCTTTATGACTTCTATATTCTAAACTCAAAAATGGTGTTTTTAGGGGCTGGAGTTTGCTGATTTTTAAAGAAGATTGATGAAGATGATGATGAGTGAATAGAGCTAGAGAGAGAAATGATAGAAATGGATGGGTTTTTCTAAATTTGAAAATGAAAATGTGAAGTGTGTAAAGGAAGGAAAAGAAATTTACATGGAGAGAGGAGAGGGGAGGGGTGGCCAGCCATGTGGGGGCCCACCCAACCCAAAATTTAATTTTTTTCTTTTATTTACAAAGCCCATTTCAGTTCACAAGTGCAACTGCGTACGGTTTTTCGGTTCGCGATGGTTTTTCCGATAAAGTGATATGTGCAACTTAATATCTATAATGTTTAAAATATTTTTATATAAGTAACTTAATATATGATAAATTAAATAATATGGGTTTCAATTGAGTCGGTTCGGCATTATATATGATTTTCGGGCGATTACTGACTAAAACGGGACTTTTCCGGGCGATTTTCGGGACTTCTAAGTTATCTCCAAAAATTTTCGCATAATCAACCTAGTTCTTCATAAATAGCTATAGGATTAATATTTTACTAAAATATTATGCTACAAGAGTGCTCTACGAGTTGCTAACCTGAGGGCCGGAAATGGTCGGTTGTCACACCCTCATCTTCTGATAACCTCCCCATATCTTCTCTCCTTAAATCTAAACCTACCCCTGAAACCATTACCCTTACTGACACCTCCTCTGAAGACTCAACCATAAACAACCTACAACTAGTTGTCTATCAACCACCCAAACAACCTACCCCTGAACCAACACCTCAACCTACTGCTCAACCAACCTCTGAACCTGAAAACCAAGCCAACTCTGAATTTCAGGATGTAAACTTTGGTTCAGTCACTAGTGAGATTATTCACCTCATGGAGAATAGTCGATCAGAAGCTGTCAGGACTGAACTAAGCAAAATGACATTCAGAGTAACCCCTTTAAACCCTGAGACCACTCCTTCAAACCCAACCCGTTTCAATTCTGAAGCTTCCTCATCCAGAACCCCTGAAATTCATGCCCCTCCTGAAACTGTCTACCTATCGTCAGATGATGAATTCATCTCTGATGACTTCTCAACCCATGCTTCTTCTCCTAGATCTCCTCCTTCTAATTCTCCACGCTCTGAAGGAGAAAACTACCCTGACACTTCTACTGCTGTGAACAGGGATGGGCGTTTAGACGCCGTGATAGAGCGACTCGAGAGTAAAAGAGTAAAAATTCCTCTTCGTACCTCTTGGGACTCCGAGTTCGCCTATCTATCACAGGAGGAGTACGACCTCGCAATAAAGGCTCAGGAGGAGCACAACAGGAAGCAGAAGGAAGCATTCCTCTCCGCTCAAGCTGCAAAGAAGCTAGCTTTTGACTTCGTTGAAGAAGACGAAGAAATAAGTGCAGATCCAATTCTTGCACAGAAGGCTACCCTGAAGGTCTTCAACAAGAGAACAGAGGAAGAGACAGAGGAAGCAGACACAGAGCTTGACTGGTGCAGAGACCGACTTCATCTCAGGAAGCACGGTACCAGAATATTAGGAATCCATCTTCGTCGAAACTGCGGCAAGAAAGGAGCTCCTGGCAAGAACTGGCTCACCGTCAAACGCTCAGGAGTAAAGGACGTAGAGCACACTCTGGACAACTTAGATCGTTACAACTTGTCAGAGTGGAACGAAATCAGAAGCCTACTTCCAAAAGCCAACAAAAACTACAGGCTGAAGTAGAAGAAGTCATTGATGGACTTATTGCTCGAATCAGAAGAACAACTGAAATACCTGATGTCCTGCTCCAGCCTCCCTCTGCTCTGCCAAAGCCTCCAGTTCGAAGATCTGCAGGCACTTCAACAAGGAGACCCACTCCTTGCATGCCCAGGACTATTATCAAGCCACTAGATCTATCGATGCTTGATCTTTCTTTTCCCTCGGGAGTATCTCTCTCTGAAGGTCAAGTCATCAGAGAACCTGTTCATGGTATTTGTGTAAGCGACAACTCTAAAAATCTTCGCTTTCAGCGCTTCAGCGAGCTACACAAAGCACCCTATGAACACTTGGTATCAGTTCTCTTTATCGCACAAAAAGAAAAGAAAAACAAAGACAATAAAGAAATCATTCGTACTGTCAGAGCTATAGTCGATCAAAGAATTGCCTTCGGTGAAACTCCTGTTCCCATTCAAGTCAACACTGAGGTAGTTAGTGAAGACTCTGATAGTTAGGAATTTTGGTAATTTTCTTTCAGTACATCATTTATGTACTTATGTATTTCCTTTTCTGTTGTAAAATCCTATGTGAGATTAATAGAAATGCAATTCAGTGCATCGTACTTTATTCCATCATAGTACTGAAAAAGATCCCTCAAAACAGTAAATGGGACATGTACCTTTATGAGTTCTATTTCCTACTGTTTCATCTAGACTTAAAATTTTTTATTATCTAGATTAAGACTATTCCTTTGTTGTCTTATCATTATCATTTAGGGGGAGATTGTTGATCCAGCTCTCCTAAGACCTGATGAAATGATAATGATCCTGAATCTTTACTTAGTGAATAGGTTTTTACTTCTGTTATAGCTTGAGGAATTATCACTGAGATTGTTCAGTGTTATTCCATGTTACTTACGCTGTAACTTAGTTTTATAATGATCAGGATCAAGATCAGGAGACGAACGAGTCTGTTCTGCAGTCTACTGATCCTGTCCACCGAAGTGAAGACCTCCTGAAGACATTAAAGTCATACTCAAAGAACCATCAGCGAAGTTGAAGAATTAGCTGATGACAGGACTAGCATGCTCGTGATCTGAAGACGGAACTCAGTGATAGCAGGCTGCTCAAATTCGTATGACATCCTGAAGACGCGTCAGGATACAGTGACCTCTGAACACCATCAGTATCAGAGCTTTCCTCACTGATCAGTATCCTGATCCTGAAGGATTAGCATAATGTCTTAGTCTAATGCACAAAAGGATTATCCGCCTTTACTGACACAAAAGTACATAAGGACAGTCTCTTTTCTGTTCCCTCCGTACTTATCAGACCTCAAGGCAACTGTTTACTCACATCCTCTTTTGCACACCATGCAAAGAGTATTTGTTTATAGTAAATAGTACAAAGGACCACTTAGATTGTGACACGTACACAAAAGTGAGTCTGCATGCATTTAATGCATTGGGTATAAATAGGACTTGAAGAGATGTTCTCCATACTTCTTCTTCATCCTAAAAATACCCTAATCCTTTCTTTCTTATCCCCTCTAGTTTCTTTCTTTTCTTATCTTCTCACTCTAGTGCATAGTGAAAGAACTTAGATTGTTTAGTTTAGACTTGTAGTCTTTTCTATTTTCGCAACAATCTGTAAATTCATATTGTTAATACAACAAAGAATTTAAAAGTGAAATTTGTGTGATTATATTCAACCCCCCTTCTATAATCCCAAATACTATCCTTACTTGAAGGTCACCTCATTGGGACCAACAAGGGTATCCATCTCATGTCTACGTCTTGGACAAAGCGCTCTACGGTCTCTAGCAAACTCCTCAAGCATGGTATGAAACTCTTACTGTTTACTTGATTGGAGCTGGCTACAAGAAAGGTACAATCGACCCCACCTTGTTTCTTCGTCGATCAGGTACTGATTTGATTATAGTGCAGATATACGTGGATGACATCATTTTTGCATCTACGAAGCCTGAGTTGTGCAAGGATTTTGCGAACACCATGAAATCATAGTTTAAAATGAGCATGATGGGCGAGTTGACGTTCTTTCTAGGACTTCATGTTCGACAATGCCCTAACGGCATTTTTATAAACCAATCTAAATACGTTCATGATTTAATCAAACGTTTTGTTTTCGGTGGCTCAAACTCAGCTGCTACACCAATTCCCAAAAATTTCCAACTAAATACTGATTTATCTGGAAAGCCGGTAGATGAAAAGAATTATCGGGCAGTCATTGGTTCCTTGCTCTATCTCACGGCTAGTAGACCTGATATCGTATTCTCCACGGGTGTCTGTGCTCGTTTTCAGTGTGATCCTCGTGAATCACATTTATCTGATGTCAAAAGAATTCTTAGGTACCTGAAAGGCACATAGGATTTTGGCCATTGGTACCCAAGGATTCTGGTTTTGAACTAATCGCCTACACGGATTCAGATCACGCAGGTTGTAAGTTGAACAGAAATAGCACTTTCGGAGCTTGTCAGTTCCTCGGGGACAAGTTGGTTAGTTGGTTGTCCCGCAAACAGAATTGTGTTTCACTCTCTATGGCGGAGGCAGAATATGTCGCCGCTGCGTGTTGTTGTTTACAAGTTCTATAGATGAAAACCCAACTGGCAGACTTCGGATACACCATGCAGAGGATTCCCATCTATTGTGACTCCAAGAGTGCGATTCAAATCACGGAAAATCCAGTTCAACATTCTCGGACGAAACACATCGACATCCGATATCACTTCATCAAGGATCACGTCGAGAAAGGTAACATTGAATTGTATTTTGTGGAAAGTGACCTTCAACTTGCTGATCTGTTCACTAAGCCGTTTGATGAGAAACGTCATTTCTTTCTTCTAAACAAGTTAGGAATGCTAGACCTACCGCTAGAGGTCTAGGGGGAGCAGGGAATCTTTATAATGTATGCATGTGTGTAGGGGGAGCCCCTTAGAGTATGCACGAATCTAGGGGAGTATCCTATATTTGTTTGCTTGTTTATGCTAATGTTCTCGGATCCACATCACTTTGGATACCGCCTTTAATTTTTTTTTGTAGGTGTGGAACATAACAACGACTTCTGATTACTTCTGATCAGAACTAGCACAAAATCCAATCCCGGGGTTACACAGTTAATACCCGAAGAAAATATCCAGGTTCGTCGTTTCGTAAGGGTTCGCGGGCTGAACTTGTAACTTTTTGTGAACTTGAAAGTTCTGGGGATGGTAGTGACATGTTTTTTGAATTTACATGTTCGGGGACTAAGTCTGCCATTTTCTGAAACATAAGTTCAGGGGTTGTTTTTGAGAATTTTAAGACTAACGAGTTCAGGGACTCGTTTAGCACATGTTGTGAAACTTGTAGTCCAGGGGTCAGTTTTGCCATTGGTGAAACTCGGGTTAAGAGAGCCAAAAAGAGACAGCCAAACAATATTTTCTTTGCAAACACAGTGTAACCTTTCAAGAAAATATAAAAGGTGATTTTCAGTTTTAACTTATCACTTTTCAAAAATTCTTCAACTTTCCCTCTCTCGTGCTCCCATAACCGCCGATCTCAACCGCGCTCGTTTTTGCTCCAATTTCAATTCCGATTACTTCATCGAACTCACGGTAAGATTTCGACCAACCCTTACGTAATCATAACGTCTAAATCTGTCATCTTTAAGGCCGAATCGAAGCCTAAAGGCTTTGCATAAACCCGAAACCCAAACTCTTTGGAATGGGTTTTCAGGACGATCGATCGGTCTAAAAGTGTTTTGAAACTTGTTTTTAGCTTCTATGGATCATCTACAACAAGTTTCATGGTTCAAATCGTCGTTTTTGGTCGAATTTTGGTCGAGAAACCGAACAGACACGGTTTCCCGACTCGGGATATTCAAAAATCCCGAGTCGGGAAACTTGAATGTTCTTGAGTTTCCCGACTCGGGGACGATGACCTGATTCAATGTATCCCGACTCGGGAAACATGAAAACCCGACTCGGGTTTTCGAGTTTCCCGACTCGATTGTTGGCAAGGATATTTTGAACTTGTTTTAAAAGCTAAGCACTTTTCCGACTCGAGAAACCTTGTTTCCCGACTTGGGTTTCCATGGGAAACTTATCATCTCAATTTATTGCTTATCTCCTTTCTCGACTCGGGAAACTTGAATAACCCGACTCGGGTATTCGAGTTTCTCGAGTCGTGTTTGAACAAGGGGCTTTCAAGTGTGAATTTAGTGGACTCGGGAAACACCCTTTCCCGAATCGGGTTTTCACCTTTCCCGACTCGGGAAATGTGAAAACCCGACTCGGATTTGATTTCTCCCAAGTTGAGCTTTTTCAACACTTAGTCATTTTTTTTTCAATACTAACTTCTCTACTTGTTGTGTTTGGTCAGAAATGGCTCAACAACAGAACAACCCTCCCTCGCCGATCGACAACGCTGCCGATCGTGCATTGATTTCACAGGCGAACCTGCGTCCCATAACTCAGAACAACGAGTTTGTGGACCTACACCACATCCAGGTGCAAGACGAAGTGATCGTCGAGATTCTGAAGGTGCACCCGGTTGCATACGCTATGCAAGCCGTGGCAGACGTACCGATGATTTATGTGCAGCAGTTTTGGAACACCTCCCACCTAGAGACCAAAGACGACGTCCTAACTTTGGTAGGATGCGTTGACCAGACGGAACTTTCGTCAATGTGGAGGACTTCCATCGTATCCTCCACTTTCAAGTTGAAACTGCCGAGGCACCGTTCGACCCACTGGTCTCTGGACCCGAGCTCTTTTGCGAAATACTCGCCCTAGGTGTCCTGACGGCCCCAAATCAGCGAATCAACGGGATCTCCCAAGTATCGCAGGGCATGCTGCCCTCACTGTGGTTCACCCTGTTCAATCTGATGAACAGGTGCCTATCCTCCAAAACCCGTGGAGTAGATAAGGCCTCGACCAAGCTTTGGAACGTAATCCACTTAGTCGCCTACGGACGGAGAATCAACATCGCGCTGCAACTTTGGCAAGATGTTACTCGGGACGTCGACACTGACCGAAACCAGCACTCATCCATCCCATGGATGAGATTTTTCAATCTGACGATCCGCGATCACATGGATCGGCATCCGGAGGTTCGTCGTCGTTCGAGCCATCCCAAGTTCCATAGCAAGCAGATCGCCCAGACGAACAAGAGGACCCTCAAACTGGGTCAAGTGGAGATGCCAGTACCCGAGCGCGTTCTAGACACGGCGGATCAGGCAGCGGTAAGTGTAGGTCTTTATATGGTGTCCATAGAACTAGAAGTCGCATCCACGGACTCCTCAGAACCGGGGAGCCCTACCCAGGGTGCGCAACCCGTCCGAACTGAGCATCGTGCCCTAGGCACGGAGCGCCGGAGCTCCACGGGGGGAGCATCCGATTCAGGGGTGATGAGCGTAGACGTAAGGGGAGAAGCAGGTAGAATAGTTAGTACCTCTCCCACTCCGCACTGGTCTAGAAATGACACCGAGAAGGCCTACCAACGGATGGTTGAAGCTAGAGCTCATTGGGCGCGAACCCGCACTTATTCTGATGAGCAAGCCGCTCTTCAATCTGATTCTGAGCGCATGATTGGTGCCAGGATCAAAGAGTACAACGGGATCCACCGACCATCTCCACCATCTCCTATCTCAGTGGAAGCTCAAGTGTCGTCGCCGCCGCATCAACCAGAACCCACTGGTGGGGATGTGGAAGCTTCCCCACAAGAACAAGCACACGTTCCCTCACCGCCGCACGCGGCCACGACACCTCGCCAACCTAGCGATCCCTCCGGAAAACGATCCGGTGATGACTCCGACGGTGGCAACTCTTCCAGCATACACCATCTGACCATCGTGACGTCGACGACAAGGCCACCGAGTCCAAGCAAGTGGATTACGGCTCCGATGAAGAGTTCTCGGAGTCCGTACCGGTCAAAGGCGGCAAAGCTCAACCTGATGACGATGATGAGGCAACGTCGTCCTTTAACGATGTTTTCTCTGATGACCTCAACCTAGGAGGTGATATGGCGTTCGACGACCGAACCGTCGAGCGCGAAGAAGAAGGAGAGGAAGTTGAGACTGGTTTGGAGCGACAAGGCGGTGAAGACCGTGACAGTGAAGGTGAGGCCCTAGAAAAAGAGACCGAGGATGAAGAGGTCCATCTAGACGAAGAGTGGTTACAAATCCAAGAATAGGTCGGAGATGAAGAGACAACTAGGAGTCTAGAAACGGCCATCCTCCCTAACCCGAGTCAAACCACCACAGAGGCAACCTGCATATCCACCAGTCAGCCTATGCTGTCGGGTCAAGTCGGTGGCAGCCAACCAGCGCATTCGCACGCCCAAACCAGCCACTCCACTGTCTCTCAACAGACAGTGGTTTCACATTCTCATGGGGATATAGCACAACTTCCATTGACCACTCACTCGCAGTCGTTCAATGTTGAGATAAGAGAGGAACTGCCCCACCTCTCACCTTCTTTCAGAGCACATCGAGTACTAGAGCCTCTTGGCGGGATCTTCGATATCCCTTCCTTTCCTAGGACACATTTGGGGGAATCACAAGTCGTGATCCTACGAGACTCGGCCAGAACGGACGTAGTCGGTGTGTCTTCAGACGCCTTTCGAGGATCGTTCGGAAGCCCTGCCATGGTCAACATCATACCAACTATGACAGCAGGACGAGAAAGTACCTTTGTTGGACTTTCCTCGTCAACCGGAGCACAAGCTGCACCGGGAGCAACATCTATGGGACCGGGTCCGACAGATTCGGACGACATCCCTAAAGTTGTCCACTCAAGACTTCAAAAGCGAGAGGAGGCAGATGCGGCCAGAGAAAGACGGGTCGAGGCACTTGAGAAAGCCTTGGCCGAAGCCGAAAAACAACGCCGTGCCGATCTTGAGGCATTCCGGAAATCAAACGAAGACCGGGATCGTGAGCTTCAGGAGATCCGATGCCAAGTCAAAGGCAAACATGTGGAAACCGCTCTACCAACTAAAGCTCTGATCACCCGACCTTCCAGGGGTGTCCTCCGCCTTCCACCACCAAGACTGAGTGCTCAAGCCGAGATCCCTGGCTACGTGACAGAAGAGGAACACCAACAGGTGATTGCCGGGTACACCCTCCAGGTAGACGGCCTGTCGGTGAAGGTGTGCCAACGCGAAGCAAAGATAACAGCCAGGGACGAGCAACTCGAGATTGCCTACGGACGTATCCAGGAACTGGAGGCGATGTGCGGGTCTCAGGCTGAGCCTTCCAAACGGAGGCATGATGATGTTGATGACTCCACACCAGGTCCTCATGAGGGGGAGACACAAGCCAGCAAGCGAATTCGCATCAACCTTACGCGCGCCTCGGGTTCCGGATCCTCACATGTACCAGCTTCAGCTTCGGGAACAGCTCCATCCAGAACCGCTCCTCTATATGAGGACTCTGATGACGAGCCACTGGACGTCGAGCAGTTCCACTACGAGTCTATACCGTTGGATGAGGTAATCCAATTTCCTCATGAGAAGCCCACCGCTGAAGTTGACATCATCGCCCCGGAGTCGGCACCGACAGATCCCTCTGAGCAACAGATTCCAGACGAAGCCAGAAAGATCCTCCGGTCGCTTGCGCAAAGCCTCCACTTCGACAAGAAAGGGGATGATATAGTCAGCAACGGCGAGTACAACCGGTTTCTCCCAACGGTAGAATTTCCAGAAACAGACGCATCACCCACCATTACAACAACCGTTCCAGACTCTTCGACTCCAACTATCATTCAGCTCAACTGGAATCACTCCATGATCTTCAGGCAATTCTTGGAAGAGTCGTTCGCGAAGATCTTCCTGTTGGGAATTTATGCGATAAAACAATCACATAGCGGATAAAACAATTCCCAAACCATGAGATCCAACATAAACAGATTAGATACAATACCGAGAGAGTTTAGGGTTTATACATTATGAGGATTACGAAAACTGACGTCTGGATTGCTAACGGGGAGTACACCACTACTGCACCTCGAGAGATCAGCTGCTAGACTGCGTACAGAATTATCCCGACACACAAATCAAACGGATTTATGTGTTTGTGTGTGTGTTCCACGATGAGGGAGAGAGAGAGAGAGAGACTTAGAGGGTTTTTCAGGCTTTTCTTTTTGTTTAAGCAACTAATGAATAGAATGAAATGAATAACCTATTAGGTTTACCATATATTTATAGACTTAATTATGGTAACCCTAATTAACCAAAAGCCCGTTTAATTAAAAGCCCGCAAGCTTTTTAATCAAACTCAAAACCTATTTAATTAATAAACTATTAATTAAATAATAACCCTTTAATTAATTAATTAACTATTAATTAATTTCCATAAATAATAAATAAACATTATTATTTATTTTCTCTCTAATAATTAATTATACTTAGTTAATTATTCTACACAACCAGATAATCCTCGAGTATCTCTAATTTGGTGTGTAGCAGTGTGATCCACTAGTGCCTTATAACATTGGACACGGTAAACCACGTTACTGTCTTGCACATAATCCTTTCAGACTCCCGCTTGTGCAAGACAAGTAACCTAACTGTTACCATTAACCTAAGGAGGTCCCTAGCCAGACACTTAGGATAACCAAGTTATAAGATCTCTTATATCCAGAGAAACAATTCTCGCTAGAATTGTACACAGGTTCATTCCTTTTACACTCGATATTTCTAAAGTGAGTTTTAGACATGGAGCCGAGGACTTCAATCTTAAGCTCAAGTTTTCTTGACTCTGATCTCGATTGCCTGCAGTAACAGAACTTTCCAAATAACAACTGTTATTCTATCCGAGCGTGGCCACGCATTTCTGCCAATCTTAATCGCCAAGGGGCCTAGAAATATCTCTCCTTTTACAGAGGTGTAAATCCCTTCTTGACTATCTGCATCTGGTCATGTGGCTTCCGCTGCATCTAGTCACGCCCCGTATAGCCACCCTGTTACGGCGTAGCGTTAGAACGTGCTAAGAGTCCAACAGTCCTCAAATTCCCAGGCCACATATCTCAGGTCTTAAGGATAACTGGCACTTTGTTCAGTACATTTGCTGTTGTCTCGAGCGCGTGTCCCCAGAATGATACTGGTAGAGTGGAACGACACATCATTGATCGTACCATGTCGAGTAAAGTACGGTTCCTCCTCTCTGACACGCCATTCATCTGTGGCGTATACGGAGGTGTGAGTTGTGAAACAATCCCACATTCTCTCAATTGACTGTCAAATTCCTGGCTAAGATATTCTCCACCACGGTCTGACCTCAGAAACTTGATCTTCCAGTCAAGTTGATTCTGTACTTCACTCTGAAACTCTTTGAATTTCTCAAAAGCTTCAGACTTATGTCTTATCAGGTAGACATATCCATACCTACTGAAGTCGTCAGTGAAGGTAATGAAGTACCGGTATCCTCCTCTCGCCTCATGACTAAAAGGTCCACACACATCTGTGTATGATCTCTATCTTGTCATTGGCCCTTTCATTATCCTTATTGAAAGGTTGCTTTGTCATTTTGCCGGATAAACAGGATTCGCAATCACTAAAGGGCTTAAAATCGAAAGTCCCTAGAAGTCCTCCTTTCTGGAGTAGTTCTATGCGTTTCTTGTTTATATGTCCAAGCCGACAATGCCAGAGGTAAGTTTGATCATTGATATCTTTGGATCGTTTACTTATATGATAGATTTCGTTATTACTTTCTTGAAGATTTAATATGTATAGACCATTCGAAGGAGTTGCTTTGAAATAAAACATGTCATTTTTAAAGCAAGAAATCATTTTATAATCATATTTAAGATAAAAACCTTGGTCTACCAATAAATCAAAAGAAATAATATTTTTGATCATTCTAGGAACATAGTAACAAGTCTCGAGTTCCAAAACTAGACCCGAGGGTAAACTAAGACTGTAAGATCTTACAGCTTCAGCTACAAGCATCGTGCCTTCACCGACTCGTAGGTTCGAATCCCTTCTATTGAATCCCTGTAAATGATTACAAATATGGTTACCACTTCCTGTATCAAGTACCCATGATTTATAAGAAGTGATCAAACAATCTATCATAAAGATACTTGGCGCATCGGGTAGACGGATGTCCATCTGGCCAGCGTTGAATGAGTGGACACATATATCTTTGCTACCACATTATAGGCAACTAAGATATCCCAGCTCATCAATCCAATCAGTAGTGTCCATGAGTCCAGCACTTGCTTCTTTCGGCTCCAGACTGTCCAAAATGTCCTCATGAACCTTTCCCACTTCCATTCTGGGCTCTCCCATGTATCCACTAGCTGTGACACGAATCTCCTTCGAGAGTGAGAACCACATCAGATAAACCAGCTCTTCCTGAGCCATCTTGTATCCATGTTGTGACAAACACTTAAAGAGTCTCATTATCTCTAGGAGATGATCTTTAACTGATTGGCCTCTCATCAGCTTCAGTGAAAAGATTTCTTTCATGATCAAATACTTAGCACAATTCTTATAGAAGCCAACCAGGTCCTCTATACTTTTCACGACCTCATGGCAAAACTTAACTCTAAGATCGACCGTGAACTCGGGCGAAGCAGAGAAAGACAGAATAGACATCACGTCAGATTCATCGGCCATAAATTTGAAGTACTCAGCAAATTGCTTTTCAGGGGCATTGCTTTTAGGTCGTGAAAGTGGTTTATCGATCACATACAGCTTACCCTGTGCACGCAAGACATTGTCAAGGTGCAACTTCCAGACTGGAAACTTTTGGCCTGTAAGCTTCCACTTGCTCATAATGAGGCGAAGTGATTCCTCAGGTGATTAAAACGGAACGGTTGTAAAAGACATCTACATAAAGAATAAATTCCGATTTAGTTGTTTGATTATAAAAACTTCTAATAAAATTATTACCCTTAGACAAAATAAGATTATTAGACTAGAAACCATATTTCACATGTGTCGGCAAACGGCTTGATCACACAAGCCGACCCATGCTATTTCTGGTAGGTATTGACTTATACCAATCGTACTTTAAAACGAAAATACGACTTCTAGAACGTCGGGACATCGAATATTACATTTGTAACTTACATGATATAAAGTCTCAAAAATTAATCCACTGTAATAATAAAAAACTAAACTAGCTACTAGTATCCAGGTACTGCATCCCAATGGAATTAGCATGTGTCTCATGCTTTACTCTAGCTAGTGGCTTTGTCAGCGGATCTGTACATTATCGTCCGTCCGAATTTTGCATATTCTTACATCTCCTCTTCCGATAATCTCTCGGATGAGGTGAAACTTTCGCAGTACATGTTTCGACTTGCGATGTTCTCTAGGCTCTTTAGCTTGCGCCACAGCCCCAGAGTTATCATAGTAAATATCCACTGGTCTAGAGATACTGGCTACGACTCTTAGATCCATGATAAAGTTTCTGAGCCAGACCGCTTCCTTTGCTGCGTCTGAAGCTGCAATGTACTTGGCTTCGGTAGTAGAGTCTGCTATGGTATCTTGCTTCGAGCTCTTTCATGAGATCGCACCTCCGTTTAGGGTAAAAACGTACCATGGCTGTGATCTGAAATCATCTCTGTCGGTCTGGAAACGAGCGTTTGTATAACCGGTGACACTAATTTCATCCTCAGAACCTCCAAAGACCAAGAACATTTCTTTGGTTCGTCTCAAGTACTTGAGAATGTTCTTGACAGCCACCCAATGGGCTTCACCTGGGTTCTGCTGGTACCTGCTTCCACCACCCTTCTAACTTCTTCCCAAAGGGAGAGATTGTTAGACCCTCTTTTGGGTTGTGAAGAAGTCGAAGGTCTATCAGTTAGTTTGTTAAGTTTTGTTATGTTTCAGTTAATATAGTTATCTTTTGGGTGCCCTTTTAGAGGAGTCATAGACTCCAAGGGCCTTTCTTGTAACATTCTCTTTTCCTACCCATATAAATAGAATTGTATGGGTTAGGGTTTTAGTAATGCTTTTATGGAAATCTTTACATTCAAGAAATACAACCTTTGGTGCAAGCATTCCATTGTTATTCTTCATTGATCTTATTCTTCTACAAAGTTACTCCATCTTGATTCTCACTAGATTTAGGACAAACACAATTAATCTTGGAAGGAAAGAAAGACCAAAAATGGATTTTTAATTGATATTTTTCATTTCTTCACAAATTCTCCATTTTTGACGCTTTTTACCCTCTTTTTCCACTTTTTCGCACAACTGCCTCCAAAACCTGCAATATTACAAAACAAGCCCTTTAAGTAGCAATCTTGTCCAGATTATGCCCAAAACATAAACAAAAGTGAGGAATTGATATAAGTGAAACATGTATAATTTTGGAGTTATCAAATTCCCACACTTAAGATTTGCTTGTCCTCAAGTAAATATCTGATAAAATAAGAACAATAACGACAAAATTATTCTCCATCTATGATCATGCTTTGAAAGAACAAGGATAGTCGCAAGCCACACACTATTCAGACACAAATCAAAGTCTTACAAGTTATCAAAGTCATGGTCAACCTCTTTCCCTCACTTTTGATAATGTGTATCTCTCAAGGGGTAATATATATAGTGATCACACTGATACTCGACCTCTTACCAACGCATAGGCTTGTCGCCAAATCTCATCTCCACCACTGACAAGTTGTCAACCGTCAAGAGGACTTTAGGGTTGTAACGCTAGGCTTAGGGTTAAGGGTAGGATAAAGGATATATTTAAGTGACTAAGGTTTGTAGCAAAAACCTGAAAACCATTAAGCTTAAGATCCAAATTAATCATCTGACTTTTGGAATTTTAGAGCTCGGGATTCTTTCACTTTCATTTCATACCGGCCTAAGCATATTGCTTATATGTGGCTCGATATTTTTCTTTTTCTTTTCTTTTTCACACATCGACTCTTTTGGTTTTGATTTCGATGAGTCGTTTTCTCTTTTTGACTTTTTTTTACAACTTCTTTTCATTTTTTTTTCATCTTCCAAACTTTTCTGAATCCCTTTTCTCTATTTGTTAGATTCATAAAATGGACCAAAAACATGAAAAGTTCTCAACTTTAAGCTACTGCAAAAGATGGATAAAAATAAATGGCTAAAGGATATATGGTAATGGGTAAAGAAACGAAAAGGCTAAGGCTTCAAAAGGGTTACAAGGGATAAAGTACTAAAGATGAGTACTTTTATAGTCAAAGGCTGGGCAAATCAGATAACCTTATAATGAGATTATCTAACGAAGGCTAAATGGGTTGAAACGAAGGCCTCTATCAGTGCAATGGTGATAAATACTTTTCTTTTTTGGTCTCGACAAGCATTCAAAGTGACAAGTTCTACTTGGTTCAAAGTCGGCATCCTCACGAAATGAATAAGATATAAACAATAAAGGCTCAATCTCTCATGGAAAGGGGTAAGGATCACTCGGTAATTCGCATACACATGACTTTTTCAAACTCACAAAAGCTCCAAAAACTGTCCTCCTAAATGCAAGACTCTTTTAACTTCCCAAAATTTTTTAAAAGATCATGGATTTTGAAAAAATTTATGTCATATAATTCAAATAATCCAGATAATTCACACACTTAAAAAGTTTACTTAACCCCCCTTCCCACACTTAAGAATTGCATTGTCTTCAAAGCAACAACAATTAAAGCATGTATGCGGAAAGGTAAAAAGATAAAGAATGAATACTCCATAGGTTAAGGAAACTGAAGCTCGAGGAACAACTGAAATCCATTCCATACAACTGATTCGAGAGTCTACACACCTAATCTGAAAAACTAAAAACAAAAACAAACAAACTAAAAAGGAAAAATAAAAATAAAAATAAAAAGATAGATAGTACAGTACAACCAAATCGAACATCAAAATCCAGAATAAGACATCGAACCATATAATCAGTGGGGTCCACCGAAATGGTCTCTCCACTGATCATATCTCTCATAACCTGGAGGACTCGGGTCCTGTGGCGGCCAGACAGTGTACTGCAGTGGTGGTGATGGGCGGTACTCGGGTGCCAAATGTGTGAAGAAACCCAACATCGCCTGGTTCTTCCAGTCGAATGACCTTTGTGTCTGGACATTATGGTAATGTGTCCGTATCGAGAGATCTTGGAAAGCTGTGTAAGCATCTCAGTCTGGCGGTACCTGATGTGATCCCGAGGGTCCTGCCTCATCATACTGCTGCTGTGGTTGTGGCTGCAGCTCAAGCATCTCCTGAACCTCTGGCTCGTCTCGCATACCAATCCAAATCCATGAATTTCCGGCTCCTCTTTCTACTACTCTCATTCCCCTAAGCTGATGCTTATCTATCTGACCTAACTCTCCCAGACAAGTCAAAGAGGTTCTCACCTCCGATGTCAAAATCCCATGTGAAACTGCAAGGCGTGTGATGTACTGACTGTTAGGAATTATGTGCAGAGTTGACAAACCAAGTGATTATATATCCAATGTTACAAGACACTTGAGGGTCACACCTATGAGGACCTATAAGTCGAACAAGTTAGATGAAACCCCGAAATGGAGAATTAGGATTTATAATAGTGTATTATAAATCAGTTGGGTAATTTCAGTCAGATTTACCAAAGTTAGAGGGTTATTAATTAATTAGGATATTATATATTTATTAGATAAATAAATATATAATAGTTAATTAATAAGGTTTATATATATTAGATAAATATATATAATCATAATTATCATATGCAAATTCTTTTCCAGCTAATTAAAAAGGGAAAGGATTTGAGATAATCATAATAAGGAAACTGGATTCCATGCAAACTGTATTTTTCCTCCATATAAATAAAGCTTATGGGTTAAGGAAAAATCGAAGCTTTTCAATCAAGAAAAACCAGTTCTCAGTTTCCTCTCTCTCCCTCTCTCTCCATCGGCGCCGAACACCCCACCCCCCCCCCCGGGTCGGATACCAGTTTTTCAGTTGTTCGGGTTTCATACAGTCCTACTAGAGGGACGTTCGCTGGTCGATCATTGGTGGATCTATTCTCAAGCAACCAGGTAAATTGATCTAAACCAATAATAGGATTAAAAACTATAACGATTAAAAGATCATTAGGCTTTATGGGTTTTTTAGCTTTTATCGCTTCCGCACAAATAAGATCAAAACAGCGTGTTTTGATCACGTAGGTTTTATCAGTTTGATTAACCTATCAGATATATCAAACCAGCGAGGTTTTGATAAATCTGAGATAATCCTCAAGTCAGTTTGATTCGAGGATACCCACGAAAACCCAACAGTGGTATCAGAGCCATTGTTAATAAATCGTTTTAGCTTCAGTTTTTTACCTGTTTATGTCAATTTATGCATGATCCGTTAAAATTGGTCGTTTTTCTCGTTTTGGTTTTAAAAGTTTTAATTTTTATCACTTCGAACACACCAAGAACACCCAACCGACGATCGGCGGTGGAATGGCGGCAATTAGCTGGCCGGACCGCCAGGCCGATCGACGGCTGTGAAATCTCGCCACATGAGCACCAAGCCGCACCACCCGATTGGTGGTGGCGGCACACGCTATTGAATCACACCACCAGCAACGGTGGTGATAGCAGCGGCGTCGTGATAATCGACCACCGCACCACGATTTGGTGGCGGTGGTAGCGTTGTTGGTACGGTGGTGACAGCGGCTTAAGGCCGTTGACATCGTCGGAGCACCACGAAACACCTGCCAAGCCGCCGGCTGCCTTACGGCCATGCCGGGCGGCGGCGGCGATTGGCTCTCGAAATCAATCGCACCACACAAAAAAACACCGGCCGCACCACAGTTTGTGGTCGCGGCGTCAAGCGTCGTAGCCGAAAACCACCAGACCGCACCCCAGATCGGTGGTCGCGGTGGACGGTGGTGGCCGGATTGTCTTCACGATCGTGGCCGAGAACCACGGACCAATCGTCGCCCCACCAGTCCGGTGGTAAGCGAGCAACGGTTGCCGACAGGGTCTGCCACCAGATCGGTGGTGACAATGGCGGCTGTTGTTTTTCAATCGATCGCCAGCCAAGGCGGCAACGGTTGTGTGGTGGTGGCAGTAGTGAACAAACGACGATGGCAACGTGTGATGGTGGCCAAACGATCAATCGATCGATAATCGATGGCGGCGTTTTTCACGACCGCCAAGCCGCACCACCAGATGGTGGTAAAATCTTGCAATAGCCATGGAGGTGGTGGTGGCTCGTAATGCTACCGCCGCCGATCACAACCAACCACCGCCGGCTGCCATAGTGGCCGCGCCTAGGCGATGGTAACGGTGGCGATTGGTGGTGATGCAACGGCCTGCACCGCACCCGGCTGTGGCCGGGATGCGGATTGCTAACAGTCACGCCACCCACGTCGATGATGGCGGTGGCGAATCTCAGCAGCGGCGGTGATCGATCGCCACCAGTGTGGTGGTGATCGATAATGTTGATCAACGACGGCTAAACCGCCGAATGGCGATGGGGGTGTTTTTGGCATCCATGGCATTGGTCGATAACACTAGTGGTGTCGTTACAAATCAATGATGATGGTTACGCGGTGGCCGTACGACGAACGAACCACCAGCGTGGTGGTAGGCGACGGTTCCTGATCATGGATCGTACCTAGGGTTTTTCGTATAATTGGGCCAAAATGGTAACAAGCCCAAGGCCCAGTTCTTTGGACCAAGTTATGGCCCAAATAGGAACTCGTTTGGTTTTAAGATTATCTGAATTTTTGGGGAAACTTTCATCAAATAAAAATTCGTTTTTCCGGTTTGATAAGCTTTAGAGTTTTTCAAATAAGCCTAATATCGTGTTTTACACAAAAAAACTAGTACTTTAAATTTTTGATCAATAAAACCGATTTGATATATTTTTGGAAATTTGTTTTTTGATTTATAAGATTTATAGTCTATAAATCTAGATAGGTTTATAAACTATTTTCACGTCAAAATATTATTTAGGCTTATAGAACAGTTTGTTTCTATAAACCAATTAAAACCAAGTTTTGCGATAATTGAAACAAGGTAATTTTAACGGATCCAGGTTTATTTTTCGTAATTATAATATTGCTTTTATATTGCATATAAAATTGCGTGATTGCTTGAGTTCTATATATGGATTTCAGTTTGATTTTACATATATATCTATTATAGTGTTTTGCCAACCTAGACCCTTGACATATTTGCGGGGAGGTCTGCGTGTCATTTACAACCCCTTATGTAATAATGACCCTAGGATAGAATTTATCTTTCCTTCTTTCTTTCGGATGACGAGGCCAGTGGGAGTTGCTGAAATTCTTCATCTTACCGGAGTACTAACAAAACATGGCAAGGCTAGTGGGAGCTACGTGGTTTTTGAAGCGTTTGGTGAAATAGGTCATTATTGGTCCCGAGGAAACGTTGGCAAAAACTATAATTGGCTACTATGTGATTAATTGTTTTTAATTGCATGGTTGATTGATTATTTGTGATATCTTGCATGTTAATAGTTTTAAATAGAGTTGTCACTTTAAAGCTAGTTTATATCACAAAAGGAATATAGGTTTTAGTTTCGTTAAACTTTTCAAAACGATAGTTTTTGATTTAAAAACCTATAGATGATTGTTTTAAAAAGGCAGAGTTGACAAAAACAGTTAGTTTTAATCAACTAGATATGCTATTAAAACAGTTAGTTTTAATTAGCAAGTGATTTTAGAACAGTTGTTTTTAAAATTACGTGTATGTTTGAAACAGCTAGTTTAAAACATAAGTAGCCTTTATAACAATCAGTTTTTCAAAAGCCTGGAAATAAAGTTTTTCAAAACCCCGAAAATCATAGATCAGTAGTGCAACCCATCTAAGGGCGCCTTCGGCGTAAAGTACATAGGCGTTGTAAGTGATCACACATTCAACGTCTGTGTTCAAACTGAAGCTGAAGGGGTTACATAACTCAGCGAATTATCTCCGGGTGGTACCGGCCAGAGTATAGTGATCAGGTCCCTGAAATGGTGAGATCTGTTTTGGTACTATAATGTTCACCGGGTGGTACCAGGCCAAAAAGCACTAAGAGGGACTAAAACATGCACAGGTAGTTGCCATAAGTCCCGAAAAGATCTAGGAGTCATGTCAGCTAGACATGATTGGTAAAAGTCCTTACCTACCGAAATAAATACGGGTCTGGTGGAGCAAAAACATTACGCACATCAGGACGTATGAAATAAGGATCCTAGTCCAATAAATTGATCATTTAAGGGTTTATTGATATTTTATTGGAAATTAGTCTATTTACAGTTGCTAAGACCAAAAGTTTTATTTTGTGTAGATGGCAAGCACTGTTACCAGCACTAACAATCTTTCCCTCCGATCTATCCTAGAGAAGGATAAACTGACCGACTCTAACTTTCTCGACTGGGAGCGCAATCTGATGATTGTGCTCAGACATGAGAGAAAGTGGTATGTGCTTGAAGAGCCACTTGGGGAGGCACCTCCGGCAAACGCTCCGGCTGCTGCCAGAAATGCCCACAAGAAGCACTCGGATGATCTCCTTGATGTTGCCTGTCTGATGCTAGCAACTATGAGCCCAGATCTGCAAGCAGGGCTCATAAATACAAATGCTTATGACATGATCCGCCAGCTGAGGGACATGTTTCAGACTCAGGCCCGTACAGAACGCTACGATGCCACCAAAGCATTCAATGAATGTAAAATGGTCAAAGGGACATCAGTAAGTGACCATGTCATGAAAATGAAACGGCACTTAGATCATCTGGAGAGGCTTGGTCATCCTGTTCCGTTGCAGTTAGCAACAGACACCATACTCAATTCACTGTCAGAAGACTACAGGCCCTTCGTAGTCAATTACAATATGAATCACATGGAGAAGACAATAGCAGAATTGCACTCCATGCTTAAGACAGCTGAACTGAATATGGGGAACAAGAACAAGACCAAGGATGTCTTGATGGTGAAAGACGGAGGGGTTAAAAAGAAGAATGGGCAAGCTAGCACCAGTAAAGGAAAAGGACCAGTCCAGGCCATCCAGAGTGCACCCAAGAAAGGCAAGGGCAAGGGCAAGGGCAAGAAGGTTAAGCCAAACAAAGCTAGGACCGAGAATCGCTGCTTCATATGCAATGAGATCGGTCATTGGAGGCAAAACTGCCCTAAGCGTCATGAAGCAGGTATGTAAACCTTAGAAAATTTATGATTGCTTTGACTTGTCACTTCTTACTTGTTGATTTACAAGTATACTGATACCTAGAGCAAATGATTATTGCAGGAGGTCAGAAGTGAAATGCCCAGAGGTTGCTGAGGATCAGAGTACAAGATGATTTAAGTCAAGACATTTTGAATTTATAGTTTTAAAACAGTTATTTTTTGGGAATTGTGTTTTAAACAATGTTTGAATAAGTATATTTTATAATTCGATGGTTTTATTTTCAAAAGTTATTGTCTTGACATTGAAATATCTGATTGTGCTTAATATGATCCTAGTTGTTGCCTGTTATAGTTACTTCAATAAATTCTATTAAATTGAAGTAATTTGTATAAAAACTATCAAAACACACGAGATTCTATAGGAATGTGTTTTGAGAATAAAACATTTATGAATTTTATGATCAAATTTTAAAAGGAGAATTCAGGATATTAACTCAGATAGCGTTAATAACAGTATTTATAAAACTAGAAAGATTCCAAGTTCTGGAATTAGGATTTTAACAAATCCAGTTAAGTTTTATAAAAGAAATCAAATTTGATCAAGTTTTATTATTCAAAGGTTTTAAAAAGAGAATTCAGGATATTAACTCAGATAACGTTAATAACAGTATTTATGAAACTAGGAAGATTCCAAGATCAGGAATTAGGATTTGACCAAATCCAGTTAAAGTTTCATAAAAGGAAATTCTCAAAGTTCATTACTTGAAATTAGAATTGACTAATCAAAGTTTTGACTAAGTCAATAGTAAAATTCTGAGTAATAGCTAGTTTTTATATAAGCAAGTGGGAGCCCAATTTATTCTCTATCTAGTCTCAGATAAAGAATAAAAGATGCAATTATTGATATATCTCGGAATTCATAATCCAGGTAGGATAAGAATTCATAAGATATAATTTACCCTTTTAGTCAAAAGGATAAAAGTTTCAAGACCCATGAAACAAAGGTCGTGACTGACTTAAAAATCAATAATTAAAGTGTTGGATTAAAATATAGGATTCCAGTAGATTTGCCAGTATTGCAAACGGAATCAGATTTCAGGTAGAAATCATTCATCTACACAGCGACTAAGGAAAGTTGCAGTCTTACATATTCAGGAACTGGAAGTTAGTCCAGGTCTCCAAGTTCATGGAATATGACAAAAGTCTAGTTATTGTTTTAAGGTGTTTGCAAAACAATAATTAGCAGATACAAGTAGATCCTATAAACAGACTTGTACCTTTTGGTTATCACTTTGATTAAAATGGTAAACTTTAATCAAAGGGTTTAAACTGAAGATAGGTGATACTTCATTTTAGACCAATATTTAACAAACGTTAAACAGACATTATGAAAGTTGTTAAAAAAAGACATTCAATCTTGTTATTATTACAGCGTGTAATATGGACTATACAAGATTGATTTCTTTATCATTTTCACATTTTGCATGTTTTAATATATCCAGGAATGAAATCAGTCTCCGATTTTTCATTCAAAATCTGTCGGTGACAACTTATCAATGTGGGAGCATGATAAGGTGTTAAAGTCATTGTGAACTTTTAGGTGGTTATGATCAGTTGCTGAATAACAGCTACAAGTGTTGTAGACTAAAAGTTGCACAGATATTTGACAGAATAGCAAATATCGGACGTGATCCGCGGTTGAGATTACTTCTTGGAATAAAGTCATAAGTGAATCTCACAGTGGTTGTCCCTATCACCTGAGGTATCTGATTTGATATCATGAGGACTACTGAATTCTTAGTGCACTCAACCGCTACGCCGTAACAGGGTGGCTATAAAGGGTGTAACTAGATTCAGCGGAAGCCGTGGTGTCAAAGGCAGATATGCAAGATGGGATTTGCACCTCTTCTCAGAAGAGAGATATTTCTGGGCCCATCTTGACTGACTAAGTATACTGATGAAGTGCATGGCCATGCCCAAACGAACTGATTAGTTCTTTGTCGTTTACCTATCAGTGAAAGTCAGATAATCAAGAGAACAGAATCTTGAGTATTTAGAGTTGACACTTTCCAAGCTCATACTCATAGATGAAATATCGCGATGCAAAGGGAAAAGCCAAGATATACCCAATCAATGAACAATAGTTTCATAGATACCAATTCCTTACGGAATGTTAATATCACCAGTCTGGGTATAAGAGTTCTTGTAACCTGGTTAGCCTAAGTGCCTGTCTAGGGGCCTCCTTAGGTCCGTATAGTCAAAGGTGGTATTGCCAACTTGCACAAGTGGGAGTCTGTTAGGAATTATGTGCAGAGTTGACAAACCAAGTGATTATATATCCAATGTTACAAGACACTTGAGGGTCACACCTGTGAGGACCTATAAGTCGAACAAGTTAGATGAAACCCCGAAATGGAGAATTAGGATTTATAATAGTGTATTATAAATCAGTTGGGTAATTTCAGTCAGATTTACCAAAGTTAGAGGGTTATTAATTAATTAGGATATTATATATTTATTAGATAAATAAATATATAATAGTTAATCAATAAGGTTTATATATATTAGATAAATATATATAATCATAATTATCATATGCAAATTCTTTTCCAGCTAATTAAAAAGGGAAAGGATTTGAGATAATCATAATAAGGAAACTGGATTCCATGCAAACTGTATTTTTCCTCCATATAAATAAAGCTTATGGGTTAAGGAAAAATCGAAGCTTTTCAATCAAGAAAAACCAGTTCTCAGTTTCCTCTCTCTCCCTCTCTCTCCATCGGCGCCGAACACCCCCCCCCCCGGGTCGGATTCCAGTTTTTCAGTTGTTCGGGTTTCATACAGTCCTACTAGAGGGACGTTCGCTGGTCGATCATTGGTGGATCTATTCTCAAGCAACCAGGTAAATTGATCTAAACCAATAATAGGATTAAAAACTATAACGATTAAAAGATCATTAGGCTTTATGGGTTTTTTAGCTTTTATCGCTTCCGCACAAATAAGATCAAAACACCGTGTTTTGATCTCGTAGGTTTTATCAGTTTGATTAACCTATCAGATATATCAAACCAGCGAGGTTTTGATAAATCTGAGATAATCCTCAAGTCAGTTTGATTCGAGGATACCCACGAAAACCCAACACTGACCACCTAAAAGTCCACTCGAAGTCCTAAATCCCTTAGCTCCGCTGAAAAAATTGGCTATGATGTACGGTAGGTGAGTACGCCGGTCTCGGTTCACTAATTGATAAAGCAACAAAAGCTTAAAGTCCCCTATCTTATACTGACTGGATTTCCTCTAGTTCAGTGTATACGCTATCATCCTATGCAAAACACGGTGCTCCGGGTTCACTAGATCACCAGACTTGGTGTTGGACCGTCTATACTGTCCTCGACCAAGCTGACTCCAAATCTCACTAATGCTCAAACACTCAGGAGGAGCATAGTCACAAAGTGAAATGTATTGGTTAAAATAACCATCAGCTACCTCCTCATCAGTGTAAAATCCAATGGACACTGCAATCTGGACTAGGGACTGATGAAACCAACGACTACCCAACCGATAATTAATACATCTACGTCTCACACTCTCTCTGTGTTTCTCCTCATCAAAGGAGTAAGTGGTGATAAACTCTAGGGTTAACTCTCGGTAAACAGGCTCTCGAAGTTCTAAAGCTTTCTCCCAAGCTCTAAAAGTAATGAGTGAGTTACCCTGTCCATCATCTAACCCTCTCCTAAGATAGGCTCGAATGTTACCTTCTCTGTTAAGCTCTCGCAAGAATCCCAATCCAAAGTACGTCTGTTTGTGTAAAAAATTTACTTAAGTTATTATCGTAAGATGTCGTGAGG
Organism: Centaurea solstitialis; assembly: GCA_030169165.1. Classification (NCBI taxonomy): domain Eukaryota; kingdom Viridiplantae; phylum Streptophyta; class Magnoliopsida; order Asterales; family Asteraceae; genus Centaurea; species Centaurea solstitialis. The sequence goes on from CM058043.1 coordinate 51,999,971, forward strand.
CAGAATCGTCAAAAGAAAGAATTCTCGTTCGATATAAACGTGCGATAAAGAAAAATAAAATGACAGAAAGATTGATGACGCAGGAAAAACCTCTGAATCGAGGAAAAAACCTGCGGCCGACTAAACAAGATAGTCGACGTTGCACTACTGATCACTAATAAGGGGTGATATCCTCGATGTTACAATGGTATCGTACGATTACAATAAAGAAATGAATGCTATCGAACGTAAATACAGAGAATAATATTGTTATTGCTATTTCTCTTTTGGAATCAGTTGTCTCGAGTGTAGGATCTTGAATCTCTTTTATAGCTGCTTGGATTGTAACCGTTTGTTCATTATTGAGCCATAAATGCAACGGTCGTAACTGAGGCTGATTTTTCGATCGTAACGTCTGAGTTATTGATGAGGTATGTATCTTGCTCAAACGGTCGGATTTAAGCTCGATGGACGATGGTTGTGCTTCGAGGTTATCTTGGATAAGCTTTCCTGCAATAAGAGTAAACATGGATATGTATATCGTTAGTTTAATCGTACGATCATATGATGATATCGCACGATTATCTTCGATGACCACTTGTCTTTGTTTGATGGTAGTTATATCTTTATTTCAGGACCTTATCTTAATACAGGAATATCATTCTGAAAGATATCTTACGATTCTAATCGTTCGATCGTTCGATGATAAAATTTCACCCAAACAGTTTGCCCCCAAGATTTAGAAAATATGTTATAGATTTTCTGAATCTTACACCTGTGAAATCAAATCGTTAATACATCAATTTTATCGTGATTAATTTGTCGAATATGAACAGTTTTATATATTAACGGCGTCATAACTTGGTTATCTGCTAGCTGTCAACACAACGGTTACATGGGACAGGTGTCGATGCTCGATTCGACCTCAATTTCTTGGGAAGGAGTTTAATTTCATATAAAGATAAGATTTCATCCATAATTATCACAAATCTTTTCCAATTTCGAATTCAAATTCTACTCCAACCGAATCCTTCCAATCTTTAAGAAGATTTAGTTTCAATTCGCCTACAAGGTATCTTTCTACCCCTTGTTTCAATTTCAGTTCATGCGTTTAAAAACTAAGGCTGATAAGAATCCTAGAAACTTCGATTTGCTGCGTTTTGATCGGTTGCATAGAAGTCTAGATCGTTTAAGCTTTAGAGAAACAATGGAGGTTAGAAGCACAATCCAGGGAGAAATCGACTTAGTTCACCTTAGGAAACTTGCCAGGATGCCTAAGGAGGCTGTGATAAAATCACCTGGTGAGGTTAGACCCGCTGAAGCTCCGGCAGGTTTCTTCGCCTTGTTTGAATACCCATTTAAGATAGGATTCACTTGGCCTTACAGTCCTCTATCTCGTGCCTTCATGACACGTTTTAGCCTTTCCCCTGGACAGCTCATGCCCCAATTCTGGAGGGTCGTGAGCGTCATCGAACGAGTAACCGAAAACTGGGGTAGAGCACCTTTCACTGTCGATGACCTTCTCACGGCGTATACCGTGAAGGTCTCTGATTATGATAGATATGGGATTTATCCCAAGGGTAGGGGTGATGCCATGTTAGTACATGGTACTCAGGCGTTCGATCGAGGGTGGAAGGCTCGATATGCGTTCGTACGATCTTCATCGGTCTTGGAAGAAGGTGGATGGGTAGCCCCAGAATGGAATTCACTAGGTATAGGTTGCTTTATGTATTTTGTTTTGCTTTGATGTTATCGTATATTTTCTTATCGTGCGTTTCTTTTTGCAGAGATCGAATTTGCTTTCGAGGAATCCACCGAGGCTGTTAATCGCTTCTTGGAGTACGGAGTTCAAGAAAGATCGTACGCCAGGTCAAAGGGAAAAAGCCTAAAGGAGGATAGTGACGAGGAGCTTGAAGTGCAGGTGCTAAGTGAAGGAGAAGAAGAAAAAGAAGAGGAAGAAGAAGAGATGGAAGGTAAATCGTATGATAGTTTTATCCTCTTTCTTATGTTTTCTTGCATCGTGCGATATTAACGTACGTTATCCTTGTTTATTTTAGGTCAAAAGAAACCTGCGAAGAAGTTGGCCAACTTAGCGGCGGCCAAGAGGGCTCTGGAGAAGAAGAAGGGTATAAGCGGCATGGAGCCTCAACCTAAGAAGACAAGGTCTTCTTCGAGTGCTTCGATTGCATCAAAGGAAGCCGTACGACAGGCGGATGATGTGGTCGATGCGACCCCGATTCACACTGCTCCTCCTCCTACGATGTCTCCTACGATGCCAAATGAGAAAAGGACCTCAGCCAAGCCTCCAAAGGGGAAGGAGGGTGAGACGTCAATCCACATTTCTCTACCCTCAAACTTTCTGGATGGCGATGTCATCAACCAGGATGATCTTTTCCATCGAACAATACCTGCTTCCATCGCAGAAGGCCCACATGGACACTCGTCGTATTGGCGAGCTCGATGCCTGTGCTGTTGGATACTCCTTCATGGTAAGTTATCGTACGAGTGAATAAATCTTACGATATATTATAATTATGTGTTCTAATCATCTTGTGTTATGCAGGCTTTCCAGGCGTGTCTTGGTCTTCATCAAAGGTTGGAGATCGTTCAGAGGGACATGAAGGCGAAGATGTCCAGCGAGAGGGCTGCGGTGAACGAGGCGAAGAAGGCTCAGGAAAAGGCATCGAAGATGGCTGCTGTCCTAGAGGCCAAACGGGTTGAGGTGGACGATCTGACAGCTAAACTGGATGAGGCTGAGCACGTTCGATCAGAACAACGTGCAAGGCTGACAGCGGCAAACAATCGTATTGCCAAATTGGAGGAGGAACTGGCTGCATCGCGTGTGGAGATGGCAGATCGTGAGAAGGCCCTCTCATCTAAGATCCTGGATCTCAAAGATGAGAGGGTGTTATCCAGGATGGTGGCCCGTGCAGCCGTAATACGCCAATTTATTGGTGGCACGTACACCATCGAGGCTGCCAAGGGTGAGCTGGGGGCTTTCCGCGATGCGATGGGATCTGATGAGCTCCTGGATGCTGATGACGCCAAGGATGCTGATGAAGAGGAGGAAGGTGCTGAGAAGAGCAAAGAGGCCGAAGTTACGATGATCGAGAAGGAGGATAAGAATGAAGATGCCTCTGGATCCGTCATCGTGGACAAGGCTGCTGAAGATGTTCCTCCCCCTATCGTAGGAGCTAGTGTAGGAGAGGGTGCTGGCGTAGAGGCCACCCCTGAAGTTTAATTTATCGAACGATGTAATTTGAGTACTTTAAGTACTTCTTTAATGAAATTATCTATTTTTGCAATCGTGCGATGTTTCAATACTTGTTATTTTTGTTCTAAGTATTTTTGGTAAATAGATAATCGTGCGCTTTAGCTGATTTAGTGTTTAAGGCCTTAACTAATCGTGCGTTTTAGCTTGCGATGTTTATCATGAGTTTAAGGCACTTTAAAAAATTTTAGAAACGTTTCTGTTAATCATGCGTCTGGCGTTTTGACTTGCGCTCTTGCGAATTAAAATTGATGCATCTTTTAAGTTTTATGCGATTTGAGCATGTTGTTTTATCAGGCGATGTTTGCCATAGATCGTGCGATGTCTGCGGTAGTCGTGCGATATCCTGCGATAATCATGCGATGTCTTGCGATAATCGTGCGTTACCTGCGAGTAAAATTGGCTAAGGGGTGGCCGTTGGATTGACCAACGGCGCTCCGATGCCTAAGTCAGTAATCATTCGATGAAATAATAATAAAATAAAAAGGGTTTTAGAAGTAGTACCTTTTTAGATGAGTTACATTCCAACTACGTGGGATTTCATTACCTTCGATGGTTGAAATCTTATAGGCACCTTTCCCCACGATCTTGGTAATGATGTAAGGTCCTTCCCATTTGATGGAAAGTTTTCCAGCGTTCGATTCTTGTGTATTCGGAAAGACACGTCGCAGGACATGATCTCCAAGTTGAAATACCTTGACTTTTACCTTTTTATTGAAGTAGCGTTCAACCATGGCTTTCTGCGATGCCATTTTTTGAAAGGCTTTCTCTCTTAGTTCTTCCAAAACATCGATATCGTAACACAAGTCTATCGATTTTTGCTCAATCGTACGATGTCGAGCAACAGGAACCTGTGATTCGATTGGAAGGACTGCTTCACATCCATATACCAGGGAAAAAGGAGTTTGCCCAGTTGCAGTTCTAGGTGTCGTGCGATTTGCCCATAAAACAGATGGTAATTCTTCGACCCATCGACCCTTTGCAGCTTTCAACCTCTTTCGAATAGAATTAATAATGGTCTTGTTGCTGGATTCAGCCAAGCCATTAGTTTGTGGATATCTTGGGGTCGATGTAATGAGTTTTATCCCACGTTCATCGCAGAACTTTCGAGTTCTTTCACTTATAAATTGGGATCCATTATCGCACGTTATTTCGGATGGTACTCCAAACCTGTAAATAATGTTAGTTTGGATAAAGGAGATAACTTCTTTATCCCTAACCTGTGAGAAAGCTGCGGCTTCAATCCATTTAGAGAAATAATCAGTAAGAACAAGTAAAAATACTTTCTGACCTGGAGCAGGTGGTAATTTTCCTACGATGTCCATCCCCCATCGCATGAATGGCCATGGGATTAAGACAGAGTGTAGGGGTTCAGAAGGTAGATGTGACGTACCTGAGTGTCTTTGACAAGCATCGCACCTTTGTACATACCTTATCGAGTCTTCTCGAAGAGTAGGCCAATAATATCCTTGCCTCGATATTCTGTTAGCAAGGCTTCTGCCCCCAGAATGGTTTCCACATTCTCCATCATGCATCTCTTGAAGGATTCGATCGACTTGTTGCTTATTTACCACGCATCGTAAGATTAGACCCGTTGTGGATCTTTGATACAGTTGATCATTGAAAATCGTGTATCGAGAGCTTTTAAGTCTAACTTTCCAGGCTTCTAACTTTTCTTCTGGAAGTTGGTCATTTTTGAGGTAATTCCAAATATCAAGCGACCAATCGTGGTTTTCTTCGATCATTTGAACTTCTTCGATTGTTGGTGACATGAGATGTATTATTGGAATGCTTTCCAATGTTGGTTTATTGAACGCGGATCCCAAGTTAGCTAAAGCATCGGCTTGCATGTTCAGATCTCTTGGGATTTGCTCTATCGAGAACTTATCGAATCGTGCGATCTTATCTTTTGCGATCTTGAGGTACGATATCATCTTTGAATCTTTTGCTTGAAATTCGCCATTGATTTGGTTCACTACTAGTAGTGAATCACTTCGCACGTGTAGCCATCGTGCTCCCAAGTTATATGCCATATCCAATCCAGCGATCAAGGCTTCGTATTCTGCTTCATTATTGGTAGTTTTGAACTCGCATCGTATCGAATACACCATATTGCCCCATGTGATGATTTCAGGACAACTCCCAATCCTGATCCTCGTGCGTTGGAAGCTCCGTCAACATGCATGGTCCATTGTTCGTTGTCGTGAATCATCACATTACTGATTTCATCGTACGATGGTTCTTCGATCCCAGGACTGAATTCAGCTACGAAATCTGCTAACGCCTGAGATTTTATCGCTGTTCTTGGTTGATACGTTAGATCGAAGCTGCTAAGATAAATGCTCCACTTTGCTAATCGTCCTGTAAGTTCAGGCTTACGAAGTACGATCTTAAGTGGATAGTTAGTAACAACGATTATATGATGCGATTCGAAATAGTGTCTTAATTTTTTAGCTGTAGTTACGAGGCCAAGTAAGAGCTTTTCCATAGACGTGTACCTTGTTTCAGCATCGAGGAAAGACTTACTTATATAATAGATAGGTTGCTGATGTTGGTCACCTTCTCGTACGAGCACTGCGCTAACAGCGTTGTTACTTACAGCGAGGTACAATTGTAAACTCTCTCCTTCGATTGGTTTCGTCAACAGTGGAGGATTGGACATGTACTTCTTTAAGCTTTGTAGTGCTTCCTCATGTGCCTCTGTTCAGGGCCGCTACTCGTCCAGTCAGCTTTTGTACCTCTTTTACGTTCCTTGGTGACTGAATTTCCAGGATTGCTTTGATCTGCTCTGGACTTGCCTCGATCCCTCGTCGTGTAACCATGTATCCAAGAAACTTTCCCGCACGCACTCCGAAAGAGCACTTGGTTGGGTTGAGTTTCATCTTGTATTCTCGTAATATATCGAACGATAGTTTCAGATGCTGGATATGATCTTGTGATCGTTCTGATTTTACGAGCATATCGTCGATATATACTTCCATCGTACGTCCGAGGTGATCTTTGAACATCTTGTTTACGAGCCTTTGGTACGTCGATCCAGCATTCTTGAGCCCAAATGGCATTACTTTGTAACAGTAGATGCCCTTATCGGTCATAAACGCAGTCTTCTCTTGATCGTCTTTATGCATTAAGATCTGGTTATATCCAGAATAAGCGTCCATGAACGTTAGTAACTCGTGCCCCGCTGTCGCATCGACCATTGCATCGATGTGTGGCAAAGGAAAAGGATCCTTTGGACACGCTTTGTTTAGGTCCGTGAAGTCGATGCATACTCGCCACTTTCCATTCTTCTTTTGTACTAACACCACGTTGGCGAGCCAATCTGGATACTTTACTTCTCGAATTTTTCCTGTTTTGAGTAGGTTTTCTACCTCCTTGTTGATGACCTTGTTGCGTTCTGGAGCAAACTTGCGTCTTTTTTGCTTAACGGGTTTAAACGTAGGATCCACGTTCAACTTGTGCGATATGATGTTAGGATCTATCCCCACCATATCCTCGTGTGACCACGCAAAACAATCCGAGTGTTCCTGCAAAAAAGAAATTATACTATTTTTTATATCGAGGGTTAGAGTTGCACCTACGAAGACCTTGCGATCAGGATGTTTGTGATCCAACACGACTTCTTCTAATTGAAGATCATCGTACGATCGTACTCCATCCTGGCTCTGTAATTGCTAGATATCGTGCGGTTTGGCCTTCATCGTAATCTTGTAGCACTCCCTTGCGATTTTCTTTTCGCTGACTATCTCTTGCACGCCCCATGGAGATGGGAAATTGATCTTCTGATGATACGTCGATGGTACAGCTTTCATATCGTGAATCCAAGGTCTTCCAAGTATGGCATTATAAGCAGAAGGACAATCGATGACATTGAACTTTGTTTGCTTATTTATGCCTTTAGAGAAGACTGGTAGTGTGATTTCTCCAAGAGTACTAGTGGCATCTCCGTTGAATCCAATTAGCGTTGTTGTTCGTCGTACGATGTTAGACCGATCAATGCCCATGATCTTGAGTGTTTCTGCGAATATCACGTTGGCTGAGCTGCCTCCGTCGATTAGTACTCTCTTGGTTAGACAGTTACCAATTGTCAACTGAATAACCAGTGCATCATGGTGTTTCTGGTGAGTGTCTGACATATCTTCGATATCGAATGATATCTTCGTAGCATCGAGCTCTTTTTCTTCCGCAGTCCTGGATTCATTTGGGATGGGATGTCCTTCAGGTCCTTCTCTCGTGCGTGCCTTTTTGCTGCAGAATAGGTAAGGCCACACACTTCTGATCCTCCTGTAATGCAGTTTACAACCTTCGTTGGAACGGGTGACGTTGGTCTTTTCGAATCATCGCCTAGCAGGTTCTTAAGATGTCCGTTCGATTTGAGGTATGCGATCTCCTTCTTCAAGCTGATACAATCATCTGTATTGTGTCCGTGATCGTTGTGGAAGTCGCACCATTTTGTTTGGTCTTTGTCCTTGCTAGGATTCTCTGGTTTTTTGGGCCATCGTACGTTGACTTCCAAGTTCCATAGAGAATCCACCAAGTCTTTCGTTGTACCTGCAAAATGGTAAGTTGACAAATCTGGATATCTTGCCTTACCTTTACCTTGGTTCGAACGTTTATTCTGATCACGTCGGGAACTATCAATCTTGTTTACTCGTTTAGGTTTGAAATCATGTTTCTGCGCTCCAGGATTTTTCTTATCGTTCGAGTGTTTACACCGGAAAAGGGCGTCATCTTCGATCCTCATGTGTGCCAACGTACGAGCTCGTACATCATCGAAGTTTTCTGGTGGATACTTCGTTAAATCTGTGTATAACTCCGAGGATGTATCTAATCCACGTTTGTATGCTTCGATCGCCGTCCGCACATCGCAGTTCTTAACTTCGATCATCTCTGCATTGAACCTGTTAAAATATTCACGGATGGTTTCACCTGTTTTTTGCACGACATAGTAGAGATCGCTTGTTTGTTTCTCCATCTTGCGACTACTTGCAAACTGTCGAGTAAACTGGTTTACTAACTCAGACCACGATGCAATGCTCTTGGGTTTCAAATTGATTAACCACTGCAACGCAGCTCCGGTAAGTGTTGATCCAAAGCCCTTGCACATACATATTTCTTGAAACTGGGTTGGAATAGGAACTGTCCACACTAGTTGCTTGTATTGTGCGATGTGTTCCACAGGATCGGAGATTCCAGAATATTTTGGTGTGAAAGCTGGGATGTTATATTTTTTGGGAATATCAACGAGAGCAATCTCATCGATATAGGGTGAGGCTTGGAATCCAGTTTTAGGTTCAACTTCGATGGGTACAGCAGCTCCAGGAAGTTTGGTTAACAATGCGAGCATTGCTTTGTTTTGTTCTTCTAGCATTTTTAGTCGAATATCCACGATATCATTGGGCGGTGGATTACTAGAGGTTCCTGAAACGTTCGATAAGTTCGGAATATGAGTTATGGGGGTAGCTGCGGTGGGAACGTGCGATATAGGTTCTGGAATAGGTATAAAGGGACGAGGCCCTGTTTGAGGTTGGTTGTAAGTAAACGTGGTTGCTCCTGGGTAAGGACCTGATGGTAACGGAGGGAAGATAGGACGTGAATTGTTGACTGGAGGTGGTGGTGGTAGGCTAACTTGTGTCACTTGCGGTTGGATGAAAGGTTGCGATACTTGTGGCTGGACAAATGGCTGCGATATTTGTGGCTGGACAAATGGTTGCGATATTTGTGGCTGGACAAATGGTTGTTGGGAAACATGGGGTTGATTTTGAGGGAAGAATGGTCTCGGTTGATGAGTGGAAACTGGGATGTGAGAAGTTTGTGGATTCGATGCTCTCAATCTAGACAGTTCACCATTCATTTGTAAATTCTGCTCATTCAACCACTGGATTTGTTCTTGTGCTGCTGCCAATTGTTGCTGCAAGGTTGTTTGAGAACTGCTTGCCATGTTCCTGCACTCAATTCACGAAGAAGCTCGTAGAAATAGGTTAGTAAGCTGACGCCTTATCGAACAAGATTTTCTCAAAACGGGCCCCACGGTGGGCGCCAAACTGTTTGTGTAAAAATTTACTTAAGTTATTATTGTAAGATGTCGTGAGGCAGAATCGTCAAAAGAAAGAATTCTCGTTCGATAAAACGTGCGATAAAGAAAAATAAAATGACAGAAAGATTGATGACGCAGGAAAAACCTCTGAATCGAGGAAAAAACCTGCGGCCGACTAAACAGGATAGTCGACGTTGCACTACTGATCACCAATAAGGGGTGATATCCTCGATGTTACAATGGTATCGTACGATTACAATAAAGAAATGAATGCTATCGAACGTAAATACAGAGAATAATATTGTTATTGCTATTTCTCTTTTGGAATCAGTTGTCTCGAGTGTAGGATCTTGAATCTCTTTTATAGCTGCTTGGATTGTAACCGTTTGTTCATTATTGAGCCATAAATGCAACGGTCGTAACTGAGGCTGATTTTTCGATCGTAACGTCTGAGTTATTGATGAGGTATGTATCTTGCTCAAACGGTCGGATTTAAGCTCGATGGACGATGGTTGTGCTTCGAGGTTATCTTGGATAAGCTTTCCTGCAATAAGAGTAAACATGGATATGTATATCGTTAGTTTAATCGTACGATCATATGATGATATCGCACGATTATCTTCGATGACCACTTGTCTTTGTTTGATGGTAGTTATATCTTTATTTCAGGACCTTATCTTAATACAGGAATATCATCCTGAAAGATATCTTACGATTCTAATCGTTCGATCGTTCGATGATAAAATTTCACCCAAACAACGTCCAATCTCAATGTGTCGGCGCTCAATTGCATTGAACGTCGCGATCACCTCATGTCGCTCCAACTCATCAAACTCCGGGTGTGGCCCGAATTGTAAAAATGCATGCTCACTTGAAGCAACACGAGAGCGCTGTAAAAATAACACAACCAAAAATTAGCGTGAATCACTCGATAAAATGGAAGGTGTCCTTCCCACACTTAGTGATTAACCACACACTTTATTAAGTCACTAAAATAACGGGAACCTATCAAAAAATTTAAAAGCCAAAAATTTGACCAAATAGGTTCCCACACTTAGAACTTAATTTATCTCTTTACAAAATGTAAAATTGAGCAAAAGAGACAATATCAAAAGTTTTAGCATGTTATGCAAAAAATGGCCAAAGAAAACATAACTTGTTTGAAACATTTTGATAAAGGTGCGGTTATTCACTTAGTGTAAAAAGAAAACACACTTTAAGCCCAATTCAAGATAAAACACACCTTCCCGCATTTTTGCCGACAAAAATAACTATATCTTCCCACACTTAGTGTTCGACCGTATTTTTCCGATTTTAAAAACAATGGGAACCGTCAATTTAAAAACAACTTCCATTATAATGGGTTCCCATACTTGAAATCTCGTACCATTTGGCGTTTTAAAAGTAAAACATGAAACCGCGCCAAAAACATGATTTTTAAAGAATGATACGAAAATTACAAGATTCCATAAAAAGAGAGAATTGCTTACAGTCAAGACACCAAAAAGTGGAATAATAAAGTTTTTGCAAAAAGAACCAAGTCAAAAATTCAAGAAATCACAACTAACCAACGAGCACTAACATGACAACTAACTTTCATGGATTAAAAACAAGATTCATGCTTTCCGCCGCAATAGAAAGATTACATCTTCCCGTTTAGTAGATGACCACAATTTTTTATAAAAAACCAAAGTGACGAGAACCTTTTTCAAAAATTGATTCTTATGTAAATCCAAAAGATTTTGCAAAAATTGATTCCCACACTTAGAATTTTTACCGTCTATACTTTCAAAACAATTTGTACCAAAAACTTTACTAGATGGCCAAAATAAGCTTCAAGCATCCTTTTTTTTTAAATTTGATTTCTTATAACCTTGTTTGATGCTTGAAAGCTTGAAAAACGGTCAAGTACCAACGAAGAAGATGACATCTTGAACAAACAAAACATGGCGTGAAACATGAAATCAAGCAACAACATTTAACAAATAAGTACTAAAATTGTTTTTCCCCAACAAACATTCATCAATTTGTTGCAAAAATCAAATTGGGGAAAAACACCATGAAAGCTTCAACAACAATGAAGTTTACCAACAACAATTATCCATGGTAAAACAAGAAATTTCACATGCTAGCAAGTTAACAAGGCTACATGATTCAACAATTGAGCACACAATTTGGTTTCCCCCACCCATCACAAAGTTCACACAAAAAGCACAATTGGGGGAAAACCACCATGGAAACAACTTGCAATTCAAAATCAAAGATGGAGAAGAGATGAGAGTACCTTAGAAGCCATGAGATTGAAGCAAAAATCGAACCTAAGAGAAGCAAAGAACTGAATTTCGGACTTGGACATGGGTTTAGCGGCACTAGGTGTAAAGCGAAATGAGAAAAGACCCTAGAAATCACGTTTTTAAAAACCTGGAACTGCACTACGCTCGCGGTGCGAGGAGTCCAAAAGAGGTTCAGGTCTGATCGGTCAGGGCTCGCGGCGCGAGACAGCGCCATCGCGGTGCGAGGGGTTACGATCGAAGATCGCGACGCGAGACTGGAACTTCGCTTCCGCGAAGGGCTGTCTGCCTGGGTCAAGATCCGAGAAACACATTCTCGCGGCGCAAGTACCAGGGCTTGCGGCGCAAAGCTGGTTTTCAAAATTTTCATTTTTGGTCCCCGATGTTTCTCTCGGTGCTTAACTTAGTCCTCGCGAACGTGAAAGGCATTCTGATTTAGGTTCGAAAACTTTTTTACTTAAAAAATGATTTGGTTAAGTACATTTGACTCTAATGACTTAATCCTAACTAAAAATGAAATAAAAACTGGAAACGACAAAACACGCGTTGCCTCCCGAGAAGCGCTTGTTTTTGTCTCGAGTCTCGAGCCTGACTCCGGTTTTAAGCACCCTTGTTTGAAACAAAACACCCTTCACTTGCAATCAAGCTAGGGTGATAATAGTGGTACATACCTGGTCTAAAAGATTTACCATTGTGTAATCCGCCAGGTAGAGTTGTGTACCACTTGCCGTTCCGGTTCCTACCTTGTTTATTTGCAACATGAGTATCAGTTTCGTACGAGGTTGGCCTTAGATCCTTTGAATGTGTCGTTAAGAGTGTTGGTCCATCCAATTGCTTTTGACAACTGGTTTCCCAAAAAGGGTCTCGGGCTAATATTGCTTCACACCGAACCGCGAGTCATCCTGTGAAAACAAAGGCCTGAGTTAGACTCATTTCTATCAATTAATTGGAGACTTACCTTTTGTTGAGGAGAGCATTGTTCCGGTGATGATTCTTCAGATTGATCATCTTGCATTCATATTCCGAGTCCATCTAGGCAGTCATCATCAAGGTATTCGTCCGTCGTATTAACCTGCTGTTTGTGTAAAAATTTACTATAGTAATTATCGTAAGATGTCGTGAGGCAAAATCGTCAAAAGAAAGAATTCTCGTTCGATAAAACGTGCGATAAATAAAAGTAAATTGACAAAAAGATTGATGACGCAGGAAAAACCTCAGAATCGAGGAAAAAACCTGCGGCCGACTAAATAGGATAGTCGACGTTGCACTATTGATCACCAACAAGGGGTGATATCCTCGATGTTACAATTGTATCGTACGATTACAATAAGGAAATAAACGCTATTGAACGTAAATACAAAGAATAATATTGGTATAGTTCTTTTTCTCTTGGAATCAGTTGTCCCGAGTGTAGGATCTTGAATCTCTTTTATAGCTGCTTGGATTGTAACCGTTTGTTCATTATTGAGCTATAAATGCAACGGTCATAACTGAAGCTGAATTCTCGATCGTAACGTCTGAGTTTTTAATGAGAAGTGTATCTTGCTCAAACGGTCGGATTTAAGCTCGATGGATAGTGGTTATGCTTCGAGGTTATCTTGGATAAGCTTTCCTGCAATAAGAGCAAACTTGAACATGTATATCGTTAGTTTAATCGTACGATCATATGGTGATATCGTACGATCTTCTTCTGCATAACTTCGATGATCACTTATCTTTGTTGGTAGGTAGTCATATCTTTACTTCAGGACCTTATCTTAATACAGGAATATCATCCTGGAAGATATCTTATAATTTTAATCGTTCGATCGTTCGATGATAAAATTTCACCTAAACACCTGCCATGAAAACTCATCGTCAGAATCGCCAGAATCAGACCATGGTGGAATTACCTCAAGTGGAATCCATGAATCCTTCGTTGGAGAAATTTTTTCAATAGCGGATTGATCAATTGAATTCATCTTTATTGTCCGAAGCTCCTAGATGGATTGTTTATCTTCTAAAGCTCTTGGTTGAGCATCTTCTTGCAAAAAAGGTTCAATGTCATCCTCGAACCAGGTATCTTCCACTTCCATCTTTGGGTATGAATCCTGTCCAAGTAAAAATTTATCGTTAGAATCATCGTTAACCTCAACACTTGGACAACTTACTTGTGGCTGAATGGTGAATTGAGTCAGCCATTCGATTATCTCTATTGATTCTCGCCTTCCTTCCAGTCCCTCCATCATCTTATCCAAAGATTTTAACATCGATTTAAATTGCATTTGGAGGTTCTCTATACTTGATTCTTTTGAATAATTTACTCCGTAACATTTGTCAAAATCCCACAATGCATCTTTAATTCGTTGATCCATATCTCCAAAAGAAACAGAACAAATACCCGGCGTAGCACAAAAATAAAAGAGAACAAAAATTAAAAATTAACCTAGAAAGCAAATAACTTAATCGAGAATAAATTCCCAATCAAGGATCGATTAACGAACTAAACTTCAGTATCCAACTACGCAACCGTTCCACGGCAACAGTTTGCCCCCAAGATTTAGAAAATAAGTTATGGATTTTCTGAATCTTACATCTGCAAAATCAAATTGTTAGTATATCGATTTTATCATGATCAATTTTGTCGAATATGAACCGGTTTTCACGTTAACGGCGTTATTAACTTGGTTAATTGCAAGCTGTCAATGCAACGGTTATAAGGGACAGGTGTCGACGCTCGATTCGACCTCAATTTCTTGGGAAGGAGTCTAATTTCATATAAAGATTAGATTTCTTCCAAAATTATCTCCAAATCTTTTCCAATTTCGAATTCAAATTTCTCTCCAACCGAATCTTCCTAATCTTTGAGAAGATTTAGATCCCATTCGCCTATAAGGTATCTTTCTTCCCCTTATTTCAATTTCAGTTCATGCGTTTGAAAGTTAGGGCCGAGAAGAATCCTAGAAATTTTGACTTGCTACGTTTCGATAGATTACATAGGAGTTTAGATCGGCTTAGCTTTAGAGAAATTATGGAGGTTAGGAGTACAATCCAGGGAGAAATCGACCTAATCCACCTTAGGAAACTTGCTAGGATGCCTAAGGAGGCTGTAATCAAATCACCCGGTGAGGTTAGACCCGCTGATGCTCCGGCGGGTTTCTTTGCGTTATTCGAATATCCTTTTAAAATCGGGTTTTCATGGCCTTATAGCCCACTGGCTCGTGCGTTTATGACACGATTTAGCATCTCCCCTGGCCAACTCATGCCCCAATTCTGGAGGGTTGTGAGCGTTATCGAACGTGTAACCGAGAACTGGGGTAGGGATCCTTTCACCGTTGACGACCTTCTTACGGCGTATACTGTGAAGTCTTCTGATTATGATAGGTATGGGATTTATCCCAAGGGTAGGGGTGATGCCATGTTAGTACATGGTACTCAAGCATTTGATCGAGGATGGAAGGCTCGATATGCGTTCGTGCGTTCGTCATCGGTTTTGGAGGAAGGTGGATGGGTAGCCCCAGAATGGAACCCACTAGGTATAGGTCGTTTTATGTATTTTGTTTTGTTTTGATTTTATCGTATATTTTCTTATCGTGCGTTTCTTTTTGCAGAGATCGAGTTTGCTTTCGAGGAATCCACCGAGGCTGTTAATCACTTCTTGGAATACGGAGTTCAAGAAAGATCGTACGCCAGGTCAAAGGGAAAAAGCCTAAGGGAGGATAGCGACGAGGAGCTTGAAGTGCAGGTGCTAAGTGAAGGAGAAGAAGAAGAAGAAGAAGAGATGGAAGGTAAATCGTGCGATAATTTTATCCTCTTTCTTATCTTATGTTTTCTTGCATCGTGTGATATTAACGTACGTTATCCTTGCTTATTTCAGGCCAAAAGAAACCTGCAAAGAAGTTGGCCAATTTAGCGGCGGCCAAGAGGGCTCTGGAGAAGAAGAAGGGAATAAGTGGCATGGAGCCACAACCTAAGAAGACAAGGTCTTCTTCGGGTGCTTCGATCGCATCAAAGGAAGCCGTACGACAGGCGGATGATGTGGTCGATGCGACCCCGATTCACACCGCTCCTCCTCCTACGATGTCTCCTACGATGCCAAAGGAGAAAAGGGCCTCAGTCAAGCCTCCAAAGGGGAAGGAGGGTGAGACGTCAATCCACATTTCTTTACCTTCTAACTTTCTGGATGGTGATGTCATCAACCAGGATGATCTCTTTCCTGCCATCGAACAATACCTGCTTCCATCGCAGAAGGCCCACATGGACACTCGTCGGATTGGCGAGCTCGATGCCGGTGCTGTTGGATACTCTTTCATGGTAAGTTATCGTACGAGTGAATAAATCTTACGATATATTATAATTACGTGCTCTAATCATCTTGTGTTATACAGGCTTTCCAGGCGTGTCTTGGTCTTCACCAAAGATTGGAGACCGTTCAAAAAGACATGAAGATGAAGATGTCCAGCGAGAGGGCTGCGGTGAACGAGGCGAAGAAGGCTCAGGAAAAGGCATCGAAGATGGCTGCTGTTCTAGAGGCCAAACGGGTTGAGGTGGACGATTTGACAGCTAAACTGGATGAGGCTGAGCACGTTCGATCAGAACAACGTGCAAGGCTGACGGCGGCAAACAATCGTATTGCCAAATTGGAGGAGGAACTGGCTGCATCGCGTGTGGAGATGGCAGATCGCGAGAAGGCCCTATCATCTGAGATCTTGGATCTCAAAGATGAGATGGTGTTATCCAGGATGGTGGCCCGTGCAGCCGTAATACGCCAATTTATTGGTGGCACGTACACCATCGAGGCTGCCAAGGGTGAGCTGGGGGCTTTCCGCGATGCGATGGGATCTGATGAGCTCCTGGATGCTGATGACGCCAAGGATGCTGATGAAGAGGAGGAAGGTGCTGAGAAGAGCAAAGAGGCCGAAGTCACGATGATCGAGGAGGAGGATAAGAATGAAGATGCCTCTAGATCCGTCATCGTGGATAAGGCTGTTGAAGACGTTCCTCCCTCTATCGTAGGAGCTAGTGTAGGAGAGGGTGCTGGCGTAGAGGCCACCCCTTAAGTTTAATTTATCGAACGATGTAATTAGAGTACTATAAGTACTTTTTTAATGAAATTATCTATTTTTGCAATCGTGCGATGTTTCAATACTTGTTATTTTTGTTCTAAGTATTTTTAGTAAATAGATAATCGTGCGTTTTAGCTGATTTAGAAACGTTTCTGTTAATCATGCGTCTGGCGTTTTGACTTGCGCTCTTGCGATTTAAAATTGATGCATCTTTTAAGCTTTATGCGCTTTGAGCATGTTGTTTTATCAGGCGATGTTTGCCATAGATCGTGCGATGTCTGCGGTAGTCGTGCGATATCATGTGATAATCGTGCGATGTCTTGCGATAATCGTGCGTTACTTGCGAGTAAAATTGGCTAAGGGGTGGCCGTTGGATTGACCAACGGCGCTCCGATGCCTAAGTCAGTAATCGTTCGATGAAATAATAGTAAAATAAAAAGGGTTTTAGAAGTAGTACCTTATTAGATGAGTTGCATTCCAACTACGTGGGGTTTCATTACCTTCGATGGTTGAAATCTTATAGGCACCTTTCCCCACGATCTTGGTAATGATGTAAGGTCCTTCCCATTTGATGGAAAGTTTTCCAGCGTTCAATTCTTGTGTATTCGGAAAGACACGTCGCAGGACATGATCTCCAACTTGAAATACCTTGACTTTCACCTTTTTATTGAAGTAGCGTTCAACCATGGCTTTCTGCGATGCCATCTTTTGAAAGGCTTTCTCTCTTAGTTCTTCCAAAGCATCGATATCGTAACACAAGTCTATCGAGTTTCGTTCAATCGTACGATGTCGAGCAACAGGAACCTGTGATTCGACTGGAAGGACTGCTTCACATCCATATACTAGGGAAAAGGGAGTTTGTCCAGTTGAGGTTCTAGGTGTTGTGCGATTTGCCCATAAAACAGATGGTAATTCTTCGACCCATCGACCCTTTGCAGCTTTCAACCTCTTTCGAATGGAATTAATAATGGTCTTGTTGCTGGATTCAGCTAAGCCGTTGGATTGTGGATATCTTGGGGTCGATGTAATGAGTTTTATCCCACGTTCATCGCAGAACTTTCGAGTTCTCTCACTTATAAATTGGGACCCATTATCGCACGTTATTTCTGATGGTATTCCAAACCTGTAAATAATGTTAGTTTGGATAAAGGAGATAACTTCCTTATCCCTAACCTGTGAGAAAGCTGCGGCTTCAATCCATTTAGAGAAATAATCAGTAAGAACAAGTAGAAATACTTTTTGACCTGGAGCAGGTGGTAATTTTCCTACGATGTCCATCCCCCATCGCATGAATGGCCATGGGATTAAGACAGAATGTAGGGGTTCAGAAGGTAGATGTGACGTACCTGAGTGTCTTTGACAAGCATCACACCTTTGAACATACCTTATCGAGTCCTCTCGAAGAGTAGGCCAATAATATCCTTGCCTCGAGATTCTGTTAGCAAGGCTTCTGCCCCAGAATGGTTTCCACATTCTCCATCGTGCATCTCTTGAAGGATTTGATCGATTTGCTGCCTGTTCACCACGCATCGTAAGATTAAACCCGTCGTAGACCTTCGATACAGCTGATCATCGAAGATCGTGTATCGAGAGCTCTTAAGTCTGACTTTCCGGGCTTCTAATTTGTCTTCAGGAAGTTGGTCGTTTTTGAGATAGTTCCATATATCATTCGACCAATCATGGCTTTCTTCGATCATTTGAGCTTCTTCGATTGTTGGTGACATGAGATGTATTATCGGAACACTTTCTAAAGCTGGTTCGTTGAATGCGGATCCCAAGTTAGCCAAGGCATCGGCTTGCATGTTCAAATCTCTTGGGATTTGTTCTATCGAGAACTTGTCGAATCGTGCGATCTTATCTTTTGCAATCTTGAGGTACGATATCATCTTTGAATCCTTTGCTTGGAATTCGCCATTGATTTGGTTTACAACTAGTAGCGAATCACTTCGTACATGTAGCCATCGTGCTCCTGAGTTATATGCCATATCCAATCCAGCGATCAAGGCTTCATACTCTGCTTCGTTGTTAGTGGTTTTGAACTCACATCGTACCGAATATACCATATTGCCCCCATGTGATGATTTCAGGACTACTCCCAATCCTGATCCTCGTGTGTTAGAAGCTCCATCAACATGCATGATCCATGGTTCGTTGTCGTGAATCATCACATTACTGATTTCATCGTACGATGGTTCTTCGATCCCAGGACTGAATTCTGCTACAAAATCTGCTAACGCCTGAGACTTTATCGCTGTTCTTGGTTGATACGTTAGATCGAAGCTGCTAAGATAAATACTCCACTTTGCTAATCGTCCTGTAAGTTCAGGCTTACGAAGTACGATCTTAAGAGGATAGTTAGTAACAACGATTATATGATGTGATTCGAAATAATGCCTCAACTTTTTTGCTGCGGTTACGAGGCCAAGTAAGAGCTTTTCCATGGACGTGTACCTTGTTTCGGCATCGAGGAAAGACTTACTTATATAATAGATAGGTTGTTGATGTTGGTCACCTTCTCGTACGAGCACTGCGCTAACAGCGTTATTACTTACAGCAAGGTACAATTGCAAGCTCTCTCCTTCGATTGGTTTCGTCAACAGTGGAGGATTGGACATGTACTTCTTTAAGCTTTGTAGTGCTTCTTCATGTGCCTCTGTCCAATCGAAGCCTTTGTTCTTTCGAAGCACGTTGTAGAACAAATGACACTTATCGGATGATCGTGAGATGAACCTGTTCAGGGCCGCTACTCGTCCAGTCAGCTTTTGTACCTCTTTCACATTCCTTGGTGATTGGATTTCCAGGATTGCTTTGATCTGCTCCGGACTTGCCTCGATCCCTCGTCGTGTAACCATGTATCCAATAAACTTTCCCGCGCGCACTCCGAAAGAGCACTTGGTTGGGTTGTGTTTCATCTTGTATTCTCGTAGTATATCGAACGATTGTTTTAGATGTTGGATGTGATCTTGTGATCGTTCTGATTTTACGAGCATATCGTCGATATATACTTCCATCGTATGTCCGAGGTGATCTTTGAACATCCTGTTTACGAGCCTTTGGTATGTTGATCCAGCATTCTTGAGCCCAAATGGCATTACTTTGTAACAGTATATGCCCTTATCGGTCATAAACGCAGTCTTCTCTTGATCGTCTTTATGCATTAGGATCTGATTATATCCGGAATAAGCGTCCATGAACGTTAGTAACTCGTGCCCCGCTGTTGCATCGACCATCGCATCGATGTGCGGCAAAGGAAAGGGATCCTTTGGACAAGCTTTGTTTAGGTCCGTGAAGTCGATGCATACTCGCCACTTTCCATTCTTCTTTTGTACTACCACCACGTTGGCAAGCCAATCTGGATACTTTACTTCTCGAATCTTTCCCGTTTTGAGTAGATTTTCCACTTCCTCGTTGATCACCTTGTTGCGTTCTGGTGCAAACTTGCGTCTTTTTTGCTTAACGGGTTTAAACGTAGGATCCACGTTCAACTTGTGCGATATGATGTTAGGATCTATCCCCACCATATCCTCGTGTGACCACGCAAAACAATCCGAGTGTTCCTGCAAAAAAGAAATTATACTATTTTTTATATCGGGGGTTAGAGTTGCACCTTCGAAGACCTTGCGATCAGGATGTTTGTGATCCAATACGACTTCTTCCAATTGAAGATCATCGTACGATCGTACTCCATCCTGGCTCTGTAATTGCTAGATATCGTGCGGTTTGGCCTTCATCGTAATCTTGTAGCACTCCCTTGCGATTTTCTTTTCACTGACTATTTCTTGCACGCCCCATGGAGATGGGAATTTGATCTTCTGATGATATGTTGATGGTACGGCCTTCATATCGTGGATCCAAGGTCTTCCAAGTATGGCATTATAAGCGGAAGGACAATCGATGACGTTGAACTTTGTTTGCTTATTTATGCCTTTAGCGAAGACTGGTAGTATGATCTCTCCAAGAGTACTAGTTGCATCTCCATTGAATCCAATTAGTGTTGTTGTTCGTCGTACGATGTTGGATCGATCAATACCCATGATCTTGAGTGTTTCTGCGAATATTACATTGGCTGAGCTGCCTCCGTCGATTAGTACTCTCTTGGTTAGACAATTACCAATTGTCAACTGAATAACTAGTGCATCATGGTGTTTCTGATGAGCGTCTGAAACATCTTCAATATCGAACGATATCTTCGTTGCATCGAGCTCTTTTTCTTCCGCAGTCCTGGATTCATTTGGAATGGGATGTCCTTCAGGCCCTTCTCGTGCGTGCCTTTTTGCTGCAGAATAGGTGAGGCCACACACTTCGGATCCACCGGTAATGCAGTTTACCACCTTCGTTGGAACGGGTGATGTTGGTCTTTTCGAGTCATCGCCTAGAAGGTTTTTAAGATGTCCATTCGATTTGAGGTACGCGATCTCTTTCTTCAAGCTAATACAATCATCTGTATTGTGTCCGTGGTTGCTGTGGAAGTCGCACCATTTTGTTTGGTCTTTGTCCTTGTTAGGATTCTCTGGTTTTTTGGGCCATCGTACGTTGACTTCTAAGTTCCGTAGAGAATCCACCAAGTCTTTTGTTGTACCTGCAAAATGGTAAGTTGACAAATCTGGATATCTTATTTTACCTTTACCTTGGCTCGAACGTTTATTTTGATCGCGTCGGGAATTATCAATCTTGTTTACTCGTTTAGGTTTGAAATCATGTTTCTGCGCTCCAAGATTTTTCTTATCGTTCGAGTGTTTACGCCGGAAAAGGGCGTCATCTTCGATCCTCATGTGTGCTAACGTACGAGCTCGTACATCATCGAAGTTTTCTGGTGGATACTTCGTTAAATCTGTGTATAACTCCGAGGATGTATCTAATCCACGTTTGTATGCTTCGATCGCCGTCCGCACATCGCAGTTCTTAACTTCGATCATCTCTGCATTGAACCTGTTAAAATATTCACGGATGGTTTCACCTGTTTTTTGCACGACATAGTAGAGATCGCTTGTTTGTTTCTCCATCTTGCGACTGCTTGCAAACTGTCGAGTAAACTGGTTTACTAACTCAGACCACGATGCGATGCTCTTGGGTTTCAAATTGATTAACCATTGCAACGCAGCTCCAGTAAGTGTTGATCCAAAGCCTTTGCACATGCATATTTCTTGAAACTGGGTTGGAATAGGAACTGTCCACACTAGCTGCTTGTATTGTGCGATGTGTTCCACAGGATCAGAGATTCCAGAGTATTTTGGTGTGAAAGCTGGGATGTTATATTTTTTGGGAATATCAACGAGAGCAATCTCATCGATATATGGCGAGGCTTGGAATCCAGTTTTAGGTTCAACTTCGATGGGTACGGCAGCTCCAGGAAGTTTGGTTAACAATGCGAGCATTGCTTTGTTTTGCTCTTCTAGCATTTTTAGTCGAATATCCACGATATCATTGGGTGGTGGATTACTAGAGGTTCCTCAAACGTTCGATAAGTTCGGAATGTGAGTTATGGGGGTAGCTGCGGTGGGAACGTGCGATATAGGTTCTGGAATAGGTATAAAGGGACAAGGCCCTGTTTGAGGTTGGTTGTAAGTGAACGTGGTTGCTCCGGGGTAAGGACCTGATGGTAACGGAGGGAAGATAGGACGTGAGTTGTTGACTGGAGGTGGTGGTAGGCTAACTTGTGACACTTGCGGTTGGATGAAAGGTTGCGATACTTGTGGCTGGACAAATGGCTGCGATATTTGTGGCTGGACAAATGGTTGCGATATTTGTGGCTGGACAAATGGTTGTTGGGAAACGTGGGGTTGATTTTGAGGGAAGAATGGCCTCGGTTGATGAGTGGAAACTGAGATGTGAGAAGTTTCCGGATTCGATGCTCTCAATCTAGACAGTTCACCATTCATTTGTAAATTCTGCTCATTCAACCACTGGATTTGTTCTTGTGCTGCTGCCAATTGTTGCTGCAAGGTTGTTTGAGAACTGCTTGCCATATTCCTGTACTTAGTTCACAAAGAAGCTCGAAGAAATAGATTAGTAAGCTGACGCCTTATCGAACAAGATTTTCTCAAAACGGGCCCCACGGTGGGCGCCAAACTGTTTGTGTAAAAATTTACTATAGTAATTATCGTAAGATGTCGTGAGGCAAAATCGTCAAAAGAAAGAATTCTCGTTCGATAAAACGTGCGATAAATAAAAGTAAATTGACAAAAAGATTGATGACGCAGGAAAAACCTCAGAATCGAGGAAAAAACCTGCGGCCGACTAAATAGGATAGTCGACGTTGCACTATTGATCACCAACAAGGGGTGATATCCTCGATGTTACAATTGTATCGTACGATTACAATAAGGAAATAAACGCTATTGAACGTAAACACAAAGAATAATATTGGTATAGTTCTTTTTCTCTTGGAATCAGTTGTCCCGAGTGTAGGATCTTGAATCTCTTTTATAGCTGCTTGGATTGTAACCGTTTGTTCATTATTGAGCTATAAATGCAACGGTCATAACTGAAGCTGAATTCTCGATCGTAACGTCTGAGTTTTTAATGAGAAGTGTATCTTGCTCAAACGGTCGGATTTAAGCTCGATGGATAGTGGTTATGCTTCGAGGTTATCTTGGATAAGCTTTCCTGCAATAAGAGCAAACTTGAACATGTATATCGTTAGTTTAATCGTACGATCATATGGTGATATCGTACGATCTTCTTCTGCATAACTTCGATGATCACTTATCTTTGTTGGTAGGTAGTCATATCTTTACTTCAGGACCTTATCTTAATACAGGAATATCATCCTGGAAGATATCTTATAATTTTAATCGTTCGATCGTTCGATGATAAAATTTCACCTAAACACCTGCCATGAAAACTCATCGTCAGAATCGCCAGAATCAGACCATGGTGGAATTACCTCAAGTGGAATCCATGAATCCTTCGTTGGAGAAATTTTTTCAATAGCGGATTGATCAATTGAATTCATCTTTATTGTCCGAAGCTCCTAGATGGATTGTTTATCTTCTAAAGCTCTTGGTTGAGCATCTTCTTGCAAAAAAGGTTCAATGTCATCCTCGAACCAGGTATCTTCCACTTCCATCTTTGGGTATGAATCCTGTCCAAGTAAAAATTTATCGTTAGAATCATCGTTAACCTCAACACTTGGACAACTTACTTGTGGCTGAATGGTGAATTGAGTCAGCCATTCGATTATCTCTATTGATTCTCGCCTTCCTTCCAGTCCCTCCATCATCTTATCCAAAGATTTTAACATCGATTTAAATTGCATTTGGAGGTTCTCTATACTTGATTCTTTTGAATAATTTACTCCGTAACATTTGTCAAAATCCCACAATGCATCTTTAATTCGTTGATCCATATCTCCAAAAGAAACAGAACAAATACCCGGCGTAGCACAAAAATAAAAGAGAACAAAAATTAAAAATTAACCTAGAAAGCAAATAACTTAATCGAGAATAAATTCCCAATCAAGGATCGATTAACGAACTAAACTTCAGTATCCAACTACGCAACCGTTCCACGGCAACGGCGCCAAAAACTTGATGCGGTAATTTATATATATAAAAACAGAACAAAATTTAACCCTTAAATTACCCAACTAGTATTGTGTGTAATATAGTGTAGGAAAGTACCATGTATCGTTCTTACCACTGTTAACAGTTAAGCTAGATGTTTACCAAAGTATTAATTAATTAATCTGAAAAAGGGGTCTGCTTTTTGGAAAATGATTTTTATTTAGAAAATATTAAAACAATAAATAACTAAACCTAACCAAGAAGTAGGAAAACTGATAAACAAACAAACATCGGAGACAATTGTATTCATCATGATAATTTAAGATTCCCTTTCAGATGATTACCAAAAACATAGATTTAATGGTTATTGTAAGAATTTAAGCATAAAGCACCCTAACATGCGTATCTAAGATTATCAACCAGGTTGGTCTCCCGGCCCAATTACAAGAACTGATTGTCAGACAGTCTAGTAAAAGTCACCCTAATCAATACTAATTCGTGGGACCCTATAATCTAGTCTACTCTCGGTCTGAGTATACTACTTACCACATCTCCCCGCGTCACTGGATCGAAAAGTAAGAGAGGTAGAAATTGTATTCATTAATTGTTAGATAACCAATACAATCTCAACCAACGACTTCAAGTAACCACAATTTAAGCATCAATATAGGAACCACAGATAAACATTCAACGAACCATAAATATAATAATCAAATGAAAACCACAAATCAAATCATTTCTAAAAGTAATCACACCATAATGTAAATACAAAAAGAAATCAACACACAGACATGTCAATCGTAAGTGAAAAAACAAACCATACTAAAGACCGGTAGATTTGTCGTGACATCCTCTCGAACCGTCTCCTCCGGGTGTTGATCATCAAGCCTCCGGCTTCTTGGATTGGAAACCCTAAGTGGTTCCCATCCTAAAAACCTAACTACTGAATTATTGAGAGAATTGTATGATTGTGAGATGGTTCAAACTGAATACCCAAGGCTTGTATTTATAATAAACTTAGCAGGCTCACTTAGCGATCGCGAAACAACGGCTTCGCGGCGCGAAAGGCAACTGCATCTTCTAGAATCTTCTATTTGATCATATTTTCTTTATTTGCTGAAGAGCTTGCTTGGGGAGAAAGTCTTCCATCTGGCGGTATATTCTGGAACAATCCGGGAGGAAGCAATTAATCTTGGAAGGAAAGAAAGACCAAAAATGGATTTTTAATTGATATTTTCCATTTCTTCACAAATTCTCCATTTTTGACGCTTTTTACCCTCTTTTTCCACTTTTTCGCACAACTGCCTCCAAAACCTGCAATATTACAAAACAAGCCCTTTAAGTAGCAATATTGTCCAGATTAGGCCCAAAACATAAACAAAAGTGAGGAACTGATGTGAGTGAAACATGTATAATTTTGGAGTTATCAACAGCCGCCTTGCGCCACTGCTCGTGCCGCGAACCCGTGCTGCGAAGGGTGCTCGCGGTGCGAACATACACCCTCGCGCCACGAGCAGTGAAGGTGGGACGGGGCTGTCCAAAATCTGATTTCTCAAGTTGGTCGTTTTTGATATTCGACCTTGGGCTACTGTTAGGGATGTTATAAAATGGCTAGGCAGGAATTTTGAAGGTAAATGGGCCAGTCTAGCTAAGTCTGGGACCCTCATTTCGGTATCGAGTTTTGATGTCAATTGGTTGTTGTGTGACGTGTTGTATGCTTTATTTGTTTAGGTGAGCTAGCATACCATCTCGAGGATACCGAGGAATTTCTTACGCTACCTTCAGGTGAGTTCTCACTATGTGTGGTTTGCCTAACATGTGTATGTGTATATGTAATAGCGTAGTGTAAGGGATAGCCTCATGCCTTTTGTGGAGTTGAGGGGCCAGCCTCGCGTGCTAAAAGTTGAGGAAGGGACAGCTTCATGCCCTTTGTGGAGTTGAGGAGGGAGCCTCAGGCCCTGATGAGTTAAGGAGGGACAACCTCATGCCCTTTGTGGAGTTGAGGGGGGGCCTCTCGTCCTAAGTGTCGAGGATTATTTGTTTGTTGATCTCATGAGAGTCAAGTGTCAGTTATTTGATTGAATTATGCAGTTTGACTTTGTTATGATGGTTGATGTATGTGATACCTATTATGTGTATGCATGCATATGTTAGTGTGAATTGCATGTAGTGCTAGCTCACTAAGCGTTTCGCTTACCGTTGTTTGTTACCCTTTTTCCTCAGGTTCCGGTTTGGGTAAGGATAAGCGCAAGGCCCCGCTTTAAGCTCGTGGCGATGACAGTTTCGGCAAAGTTGATTTGACTATTGCTTTAAAACTATTTTTCCGTTTAAACTTTGTTTTTTTAGTACAATAATGATGGCGTGAAACTTTTCATTTATTACATTGACTTGGGATTTTTGTCATTTAATGGGATTTTTAAAGCATTTTACAATAAATATGGATTTTGGAAATTATGGTGTTACAGAGATGCATAATGTGCAGAAAAGAGAAATTTGTTTATTAGCTATTGTGTTTGAAGTCAATGGTTTTTTCTTTAGACGGATCGAGGATGGATGTCAATCCCATAGGTTCTCCGAGAAGCAAGTGATTGGAGTGCATTATGTAACGCCCCATTTCCCAAGTTATTTATTTAACGATTTGTTAACTGTGGGTTAAGTGGTTGTTTGTGTAATATTTGAGGTGTAGGAACTTGAATGTAAATTCTGTTTCTAGAGGGTGGCAAATGTCACTTGTGAATAGATTTAGAAGCCCCAAATACCCTTCTTTTGCCTTAGTCGAATTTGGAGCAATTGGGAGAAGGGTTTTGAGAACTTGTGGTGAATAGAGTGTATTGGTGGTGAATTCGTTTTGTGGAGTGCAATTGATCGTCGGGGATCGATTGTTATCACATTCCTAACATAAGGTATGTGTTTATTGTGTTCTTTCACTAGTTGTTGGCTTAATTGGGATGGGTAAGGGTTAGGGTTCTAATAGTTGGAAATTCGGTCGATTAATGATCGAATTGAGTCGTATGATGTTAGTATTGTGTGTAGATTAGTCTCTTTTGTATTGTGATGGTATAGGGGTGTTTAATAACACCATTTTTGTGTAAATTGGTCGTTGGGGTGAGTTTTGGTATGAAACCCGTAGCCAAATCACGATTAGAAACTCAGGAGTATTTCCCGCGACCTAGCCCCGCCACCCTGAGGTCGTGGGAGTGAGGTCGCGTAACTCACTGTTTGGTTTTTCAAATTTTTCGTGTGCGGTCATTTTCGAGATTTGGCTTGGGGCTTATCTTAGGGATGTTCTAAGATAATGTTTGGTAGAATTTGAGGACAATTGGGGTGGTCTAGCTATGGCTAAGACACACATTTCGATTTGGAAGTTTAAAGTGTCATTTTTGTGCAAATGTTTATGTGTACATGTGTTGCTTTGATTTAGGTGATTGATAAACCTTGTGTGGTGTGTTTGACACTGATTTTCGTGACGATAATCAAGGTGAGTACATTAACCCTTATACGTGGCTTTATATACAAATTGCATGTAATGCGTATGTGGTTATGAGACTAGCATGTTGTGTGATGGCGTATCCATTGTAGTGGTGGTGGCCACCGTGGGTAATGTCATTGTGTTAAACTAATATCAGTATGTGTGTGGTTCTTACCGGCGTGTACCGTAAGGACATTAGTGATAGCATGTCTAGTTCTCATATGCGTGGTGGTTTGTATTATATTGTTATGTGTTTGTGGTTTGTGCTCACTAAGCGAAAGCTTACCCCGTCGTGGTTTTTCCTTTATATGCAGGTCCGTCTGGGAAGGACAAAGGAAAGGGGAAAGCTTGAAGTTCCGATCATACTCAAGGCTCAGCTCATTTGGAATTAAAAGATTGTTGAACTTAAAATTATGTTTTAGTTTTGTTTTAATACAGTTACATGTGATGAACCTCGTTTTGAGGATTTGGCAAATTTTTTTTGGTTGGAAACTTTAACCTTCGATTCTATAAAAATTACGTTTTTGGACAATTTCGGCTGTAATGGTTACTTTTCTTTAAATTCCGTTTATTGTTCGTTAAATATTGCGAAAAATTAATTTGAGTTGTTACAATTGGTATCAGAGCCTTGGTTTGAGGGATTCAGGCATTCACATGAGGTGAGTGTTTGGACTTAAACGCAAGTGTTCGTGTTTTCAAAACAGGTAACCATCAAAACTTTGATATTTTTTATTTAGTGGGGTGTGAACTGAGCCAAGAATCGGAACGTCAAGACGGGTGAGCACTTTGGTTAATAGTTAAAACTGATGATATTGTTATTGGATTGTGAATAGCATGCTATTGTGGTGACGTGCTAGCATGATTGATTGTGATTATTTAATTTGTGATGTGGATGTTGTGTGAGATAATCTTAAATGCTATTTGTGCATGACCACTATAGTGCTAGGAAGATGTAGGGTAACTCTTATGCATGATAGATAGGAAGTCGCCTTGTGTGTATGTGGATCGTTTTTGGGGTAAACCGAAATTGGGGATTAGAACCTTTGGTGACAACGTTGAGCCTAGATGATATGTAGGGTATAATTATGATGATATAAGGGCCAACATCATTACAATTATATTGTGCACGTCGGGACTTGGTGAGGTTATAGAGGGCACCTATGAACTAACAAGGTTGGGATGGGATAGTAGCATGCTAAGATAGGTTGTATGAACATAGTTGGGAGTTAAGTGGTGACTCGTGGGATGAGCATGCTAGAGTTTGAGTGCTAGGTGTGGTACTTATTGGTTGTTGTTACTTGAATCAGTATGGTGACTACTCGGAGAGGCAATAGATCTTCTGGTGGGGAGGATTAGGAAATTCCTGACTTGAGAGACATTATAGCATCTCAAGTGGGGGAGGTGTTGCATAGTTTGTTGCCAGGACTCTTCGATCAGATGAAGAGGGAGATGACAGAATTGGTAACGCAACAAGTGCATACTGCGACTGGAGGGCGAGTGAATGAGGCAGGAAGCTCACAATCAGGGCACACCCAAAACGTGACCTTCAAAGACTTTATGGCGTGTCAACCACCAAACTTTCTGGGAGAAAAGGATCCCGTCATCTCTTCTAGATGGGTCTCGGAAGTGGAAGGGGTGTTTCTCACAAGTTTCAGTCCCGCTGAGGTGAAAGTTCGTTTCGCTGCTAACCTGTTGAGGAAGGCAGCGAAAGATTGGTGGAATATGGTGAGTGGTTCTAGAACTCCGGAGCAAGTAGCAGCCATGACTTGGAAGGAGTTCAAGGGGTTGTTCAAAGCAGAGTTTGAACCGCAGGTGGAGATAGAGAGGCTTACTAATGAGTTCCTCTATATGAAGCAGACTACTGAGTCGGTGAGCTTTAGATCACCAAGAAATTTCTGGAGAAGTCTTGTTTTTGCCAGAACTATGTGGCGGATGAGACTATGAAGATGTATCGTTATGGGCAGATGCTCAAAGCTGAGATTCGGGAGTTTGTATTGATGGCTAATTGTCAGAGCTTTTAGAAGATGCTCGAAAGGGCTCGAGCAAGGGAGATTGAACTAGAGCGCCAGGGGAAGCGCAAAAAGGAGGAGCACAGTCAGGTTCACTGTAACAAGAAGTTCAAGGGGACATTGCAAAGATCGGAAGGGAAAAGGGAGTATCCTAAGTGCTCCAAGTGTGGCAGGAATCATCCGGGCGAGTGTAAGTCGAGTGTTAACACATGCTACAAGTGTGGGAAAGCAGGTCACTCGAGCCGGGACTGCAGAGTTACAGCCAGATTGTGTTTCAGGTGTTTCCAGCTGGGTCATTTTGCTCATGAGTGCCCGAATGTAGCTACATCTACCCAGATAACTGGAGCGGCGCCTTTGAAGGCGATTGAGGCCGGTCTGGCAAAAAAAGTGGAGATTCCGAAAGGCCGTGCGAGGGTCTTTCAGCTGACTGCGGAGAAAGCAAAGGTGGAGCCTGAGGTAGTGATAGGTATATTTTCCGTGAACTCAAAACCAGCTTTAGTTTTGTTTGATACGGGTGCTAGCAAAAGTTTTGTTTCTACTTCTTTTTGTAAGGCTTTTTCTAATGTAATGGGTAGAGTAGATGAGCCTTTAGAGGTGATAACACCAAAAATATACATGTTTTGGTTGAGCTTAATTGTATGACTTTACCCCGTTTCTCACCCGTTTCTGATCGTTTCACTCATGATTTGGACTTATTATCGCTTTTGTAGGATATGGAGGCCGTAAAACGGAAAAGTACAAAAAAAGGCGAGAAAACGTGAAAAATGCACAAAGATGATCCAGTAGCCTTTTGGCGATCGCGAAGTCCCAGATCTGGCGTCGCCAAGTTTGCCAACTTCGAATTCTAGGGTTTACCCTAAGTAAGTCGCGAAACTGCCGTCTGGCGATCGCGAGAAGGGCACTGATCTCTCCTATTAAATACCAGCCTCCTCCTTCAGTTGTGATATGCACGCAGACAGAGACGTATAGAGCTAGATAGAGAGTTTGTGATATTAGAGTGCCGCCGATACGCTGCGGGGTTCGATCTTCGATCATCCGTCGTTATACTGTCGGTATAATGTCTGTGTCGACTCTTGTTTTATCTGTTTTTATTATGTCTAGTGACTAGTCTTTTATAGTGGTACTTCTTGTGGTTGATGAACCATTGTGGATGATGATTTTATGATTTAATGTTTATTGGTTTGTTTTTGGTTAATTGAATGTGTGTTATGGTTCCATTCTGATTCATATTGTTTGGTTATTTG
This sequence comes from Centaurea solstitialis, assembly GCA_030169165.1. Taxonomy (NCBI): domain Eukaryota; kingdom Viridiplantae; phylum Streptophyta; class Magnoliopsida; order Asterales; family Asteraceae; genus Centaurea; species Centaurea solstitialis. The sequence goes on from CM058043.1 coordinate 52,030,821, forward strand.
AACTCGTTGGTTGAGTGTATCTGTTTGACCAAGATAGATAGACTCTGATAGGATAATCAACCTTTCTTGACCTACCCTTCATTTCGGAGAGTTGTGTTAGGTGGTTACTCGGACCGAGAGCGACCAGGTAGTAGAAAACCATGCAATAGAGATAGGATTGGGTGACCGGTACTAGATTGTCTGACAAACAACCTAAGTATTGGAACTAGGAGGACCAAGACCTAGTTGATAGCCATAATAGTCACATGTTAGGGTGTCTCAGACTTAAACTCCTACAATAACCGAAACAACCAAACCTTTGGCCTTTTAAATCATCCACCTGGGGATTCACTAAACCATGATAAGTACTACTGTTTTCCTTCATATAGTTTTAATCGATCTTTTAATTGCTTTCTTAGTTCTTATTTAACTTAGTTGTCTTTTTAGTTATTAATCTCTTTTTCATAAAAACCCCCCAAAGCTTTAGGTTAATTAAACTAGTCAAGATTAACAGTCTACAATAACTTTACCGTTCCCAGTGGTAGATACGATACCTGGACTTTCCTACACTATATTACTCACGATCAGGTACGCTTGCCTGTACATGTCATAAGACAGTGGCTAGGCTTTTAGAGGTTAAAACTTGTTTCATTTTTTATATATAATAATTACCGCATCAAGTTTTTGGCGCCGCTGCCGGGGAACGGTAGTTGTTAGATTTTAATCTTTATTAGTTTTGTTAATCGATCCTTGTAAGGGATTCTTTCCCTTGCAAGTTTTACGCTTTCTAGTTTAGTTAGTTGTTTTTATTTTATTTTATCTCTTTGTTTCCCGCAAGTTGCCCGTAACCGTTTGTTGTGGTTTCAGTCACGACGGACTTGTTAGAGCCATTTGAGGAGCCGGAGAGAGAATTCAGAAAAAGAAACAAAAAGAAAACAAAAGCCAACAAAGTTCGCCCGAGAGCTTTGATTTTTGATACGGGGGACGAAGCACCGATATGGACCGCCAGGCGAGCTGCTCCAACCGTACCCACCAATCCGATCACGAAGCCGGACCTAAACAAGGAAATCCCGTGGAAGCTCCTTCACATGATCAAGGACCTTACCTTAGACGGAAAAAACGATAGCAATCCTATCGTACATATGGAGAACTTCGTGGATATATGTGATCTATTCAAAACGGAGGAAGGCCGAGATGATGCGATTCGCCTTCGAGTCTTTCCTCTTACACTTACCGGAGAAGCTAGAGCTTGGTTGCGCTCATTGGAGCCAAGTTCGATCACCACTTGGGAAGGACTTCGTTTAAAGTTCCTTTCCCAATTTTTTCCACCATCCAAAATCGACAAGTTAAGAGCCGAGATCCGATCCTTTCAACAAGATGACGGGGAGACCATATCCAAAGCATGGGAACGTTTCAAACACCTTCTAAATTCGTGCCCGAGTCACGGATTGAATAAGAGTGAACAAGTCCAAACCTTCTATAGTGGACTTGCTTATTCTTCACGAGCTACATTGGATTCATATGCCGGAGGTGTCTTTATGTACAAAACACCCACAGAAGGATACAAGCTTCTCGAGGACATGCTCATACACAACATAGATTGGAGGACGAACAAGCGCTTACAAATCCCGAGAATGGCCGGAAAGATCTCAACCTACTTCAACCCATTCGATGAACTTGCCGCAATGAAAAACCAACAGGTAAAGTTTGAACGCAAAATCGAAGAACTAATTAAGTCTGTTCATGCTTTGCAGGTTGGATGCGAGGAGTGCAAGGGACCACACTTGAAAAAGGATTGCCCGAATCGACCAATGATGACACCCGAGGAGGTGAACTACCTTAACCGAGGCGATTATCAAGGGAGGTGGAACAACAATCGTAATTTCATCACTAGACCTCCCGGTTTCTTTGCACCAAATCAACAAACCCAAAGACCGGATGGAGAGCCACGTGTTTCTATCGAGGACCGACTACTCCAATTCATGGATGCACAAAAGAAGCTAAACGATGAGGTAGGTTCATACTTACGTAACCACCAAAGTACTATCCAGAATTTGGAATTGCAGGTTGGTCTTGTTTCGCAAATGTTAAGTGAAAGGACTCAAGGGGAGCTGCCAACGCAAACCCAAGTCAACCCGAAGGTAGAGAACGCGAAACCGATACTCATGATGACCGGAGAACCATCAAAGAAGAAGTGGACGGACATCTACACGAAGAAGTATGTGGAGAGCGATAGCGGAAGTGAACCCGATTACGCCACGGATTATGACTCGGAGGGGTTCACCATTTCGTTCGAGCATCTAGGACTCAAAGGACCCGTTTCTTCAAGTGATGATAAGGAGGAAGATGGAAAGCAAGGCGGATACGCGGAGTTCGTGATACCAAAGAAAGAGGATAAAGGCAAGAAGAAAGAGAAAGAAAAGGCGGCGGAAGATGAACTCATCTACATTGCACCTATCAAGCATGATCCGGGGAGTTACAACTTACCTATTTCTTGTCATAAATTTAATGGTCTTGCTTTGGTAGATTCAGGTGCCGCACTTAACATGATGCCTGTTGGTTATTGCAGGAAAATGGGAGTCAAGAAGATCGTTCCAACAGACTATCAATACCGAGGAGTGAACGGATACATGACCAAACCGTTAGGGATAGCGGAAGGAGTCCCGATTCGAATTGGCAATTTTGTCTACTTTACGGACTTCGTCATAGCTAATCTTCCAAAGGATACGGCGATCCCGATAATCCTTGGGAGATCTTTCTTACATACCGCCCAAGTAAATACCGATATGCGGAATCAAGTGACGAGCTTGGGGTACGGAGAAAAGCGGATTTACTTTGATCCCAACGGAGTGCCGGTCACACATCTCGATGAACCGTATGAAGACCCTTCTCTAGCTTACAAGAAGAACACGAACCGCCCGTTACTCCCTCATGAACACGGAAAAAAGACGGAGGATTATCCGAACCCGATACCTCAAAAGGAGCAAACATCCAATGGGTCGGGACCCTCCAAGAAGGAATACAGGAAGAAGAGGGGCTCGTCAGCCCGACGTGCCAAGAAATGAGCCGAAAAAGGGGTCGAGCTCTAGACCCATTAAAAAACGAAGTGCTTCTCGGGAGGCAACCCGAGCATTTTCTTTCATTTTTCGTTTTTATGTTATTCGTGTGTGTTTTTGTTAATCTTTTTGTTTGATATTGCTTAGGTAACCATACGGAGGAGATATAAGCCAAAAACGAGCAAATCCGATGCGTAACGAGGATTTTGAAAATTGGAAAGAGTGGGCTCTTCGCGATCGCGACTTTCCAAGTTTCGCGACGCGAAGTTAGCCAGCCTTAGGTTCAGGTAAAATTTTCGAATCTCGCGACGCGAGGGAGCCGTTTCGCGACGCTAAGTTTTCAAAATTAGGGCAAAATTTTTAAGAAACCGCCTGTTTGGCGACGCGAAACAGTATGTTTGGCGACGCGAATAGGTGCAGACGGGTTTTTAACCCTCTTTTCTCACTTTTTCAAAAGAACACAACCCTAATTCTCTCTAGGCGCCGCGAACCCTCCTCACATCCTTGCGAAATTCGAACTTCTTGTGCTTCAATTTCTTCATTCACCATGAACAAGGTATGTTTCCCAACTTTGATTTCATGAGAGTAGCTTGATTTGGTAAGATTAGATCTTGTTTTGGGCATCAATGGTGTTTATATGCTTTTATGGGTTTGATATTGTTCTTCAAACACCATTGATTGTTTAGTGGTTATTGATTAATGCATGCTTTATACTTTGATTGAAATTTCATTCTCGCATGTTATTTGTTTGTTTAATCTAGTGAATGTGCTTTGATGATAAGTGTGGGGATTTTGATGACATCAAAATCCCCCATTCTTGTTTAGTTAGGTTTTACTAGATTAGTTTATAATTGAGGTTGGACTAAGAATTCAAGTGTGGGGATGTTACACACCCCCCCCCCCTTTGATTTGGTTTTTAGCATATGCAATTGTTAGTTGAACTTGTTAGTCGTGGAAGTTCTGTCTCGTTGAGTTTTGATATGAATGAACCTTGTCTTGTGTTTATTGATTAAATGTGCCTAAGACAATGGTGTTTGGATCTTGTAGAGACAAAGAACCCGCTCGTCAACTTCCACCGCTCCTAACTTCTGTGCACCGGATGGGAGCCACGCCTTCACCTTTTTCATGAATGACCCAACGTTGAACGCTCCGAAGCGGGAGGAATACCGGGATACAGTTAACCGGCTTCTCACCCGTCAAGTTCTAATACCGAGGAGAGTTGATTGGAACTTCCTTAGATCGTTGGGAGTTGAAAACGAAATCAAGGCGACATTCGAAAAGCACGCCTACGACGAAGATGGCGCCGAGTATTATATTTGCTGTGCATGGGAATGAGTCTTCGACATTGCCGAGACCCTCTACCGCGAGCTTATCATTGAGTTCGTGGCCACGTTCCGTTTCGATGCAATCAAGGCCCTTGAGGAGTTTTATCAGTCATGCATAACTTTCCGACTCGGTGGAGTTTGGCGATCGCTTTCGTTGGTGGAGTTTGCTGTTGTCCTAGGGATATATACCCAGGCTGAGGTCGATGCTCCCGGTTTTGTGGAGTACATGTGGGCAACTGCGAAGAGGCCGGACGGTTTTGATCCTCAGTTGGCTTGGGCGATCTTCGGTGAAGGTGATTATGGTGGTAATCTCAAGGTGAAAGGTTTTCTTACTTCTTCAGACCGACTTCTGCACCGCATGCTTATTCACGCGGTGAATGCTCGTTCCTCGAGTGAGGAAAAAGTTTCTGTGTACGATCTTTGGCTTCTTGAACAACTATCCACGGAGGACAAGTATCCGAATGCTCCGTACCTTATTGCCGTACAACTCGCTAAGGCGAGTGGTTATCGAGAGGGTAGTCGATTGGTTGGTGGCCAGTACGTTACGCTCCTAGCCAAGCACTTCAGTATCCTAACCGATGGTGCCATTGCCTCGATGACTGACCTTGGTGAGATGGGGTTGATTGATATGGATCAACTCAGTGGCATGGGTGTGGCATTGGTTGATCATTTGATTAGCGGGGATCGGAACACGTGGATTCACAACCCTCAAGCTTATGGGACGAGGAGTCAAGCGAGGAGGGCACCGAGGAGCACACGAGAGACCGGAGGAACGAGTGGGACGAGTGCGGGAGAACAACTGGCGGAATGGACGGCATATTCGGGTTACCAAGACTTGAGTAACCGACTCTCAGAGATGTCGTTGTCTAATGGCCGTCATCATCAACATATGGAGTATAACACCACGGAGGCTCTTCACCAAGCCAATTGGCAAAGTGGGGTAATGAACCAAATGGTCTCCAACTTCGGTATTCAACCAAATACCGCTTATGCTCCATCTCCATATTGGCCATACTCCGAGGATGCACCGCCCGGTTACCCGACTTTCGAGGATTGGCAAAACCAACCTCGTGGCCCTTATTGATCTATCTCTTTTATCTCTCTCATTCAATATGGTTGTTTAAACAATTTTACTTTGCTTTGTTTGGTGTGTTTGGTTTGGTTGAACAATTTTTATTTTTGTTTGGTTTGTTTAGGACTAAGTACTTTTTAATTGCTTTAGTTTGGTTTATTTTCTTTAGTTCGTTTTCACTTTTTTTTTCTTTTTCTTTTTGGTAATAGATACAGCGACCTATGATCTTGAATCGAGCACGATATTTGGAACACTCTCTCAGATCAGAACAGATTTCGTCACATAACCCGAGAAGTTTCTCTTTTTCCCAATTACTCCTTAATTGTTTTAACGGTTGCATTGAGGAGACTGCAAATTTTAAGTGTGGGGAGGGGGTTATGTAGACTTATCTATTTAAATGGGTTCACTTTTTGCTTTGTGGATTGTCGTTTTTCAAATTTTTGAAAGCTTTGAAATTTGACACCAAATTTTTTCGAAATCTGAGATTGTTTTTGGAACTGAGTTGCTTGCATAGGAGAACACTGAATAGGATTAGTTGAGTAAAAGGATGCCTTGGAATACCAATTACCATGAGTGCCTCACCCAATTCCTTTGAGAGTTTGAGCCTAATTGTTATTCATTTATGTGAGGAATACCGACTTTGACCCAAGGTAGAACTTGTCATTTGAATGCTTGTCGAGACCACATAAGAGAAGTATTTATCACCATTGCACTGATAGAGGCCTTCGTTTCTAACCCTTTTAGCCTTCGTCAGATAACCTCATTATAAGGTTATTTGATCTGCCTAGCCTTTGATTCGAAAGTACTCATCTTTTGTACTTCATCCCTTGTAACCCTTTGAAGCCTTAGCCTTTTTATTTCTTTACCCACTATACACTTTATCCTTTAGCCCCTTCATTTTATCTATCTTTTGGCCGTAGCTCAAAGTTGGAAGTTTTTCATGTTTTTGGTCCATTTTATGAAATCTGACAAATAGAGAAAGGGATCGTGAGAAAATGAGAGAAAAAGAGTAAAAAGCAACATAGTTGCTACTCAAGAAAAGAAAAAAAATATATAGAGCTTGAAAAAGACAGAAAAGAAAAGAAACAGAAAGATAGAAAACGACTCATTCAAAAAAAGAAAAATCAAAAGAGTCGATGTGCTTAAAAGAAAAGAAAAATATCGAAGCCACAAATAAGCAATATGCTTAGGCCGATATAAAAGTGATAGTGATAGAAATCCCGAGCTCTGAAAATCTCAAAAGTCAGATGATTAATTTGGATCTTGAACTGATTGGTTTTCAGGATTTTGCTACAACCCTTAGTCACTTATAAATATCCTTTATCCTACCCTTAACCCTTAGCCTAACGTTACAACCCTAAAGTCCTCTTGACGGTTGACAACTTCTCAGTGGTGGAGATTAGATTTGGTGACAAGCTTATGCATGCGGGAATTAGTCGAGTATTGGTGTGATCACTTATATATACACTTTTACCCCTGAGAGATACACTTTACATGATTATTCATACTATGTGAGGGTAAAAGGTTGATCTTGGTATCCGATTGCTTAATGTGTCTTGTTTGTGTGTTCGATTGTGTGAGTATGCTTTGTTCTCTTAAATGATCTTGGGTGGAGATAATCTTGGAGTTATCTTTCTTATCTTTCATTCTTTTGATTGAGGACAATCAAAGCTTAAGTGTGGGGATTTTGATAACACCAAAATTATACATGTTTTGGTTAAGCTTAATTGTATGACTTTACCCAGTTTCTCACCCGTTTCTGATCGTTTCACTCACGATTTGGACTTATTATCGCTTTTGTAGGATTTGGAGACCGTAAAACGGAAAAGTACGAAAAAAGGCGAGAAAACGTGAAAAATGTACAAAGATAATCCAGTATCCTTTTGGCGATCGCGAAGTCCCAGATCTGGCGTCGCCAAGTTCGCCAACTTCGAATTCTAGGGTTTACCCTAAGTACCTCGCGCCGCAAAACTACCGTCTGGCGATTGCAAGAAGGGCACTGATCTCTCCTTTTAACTACCAGCCTCCTCCTTCAGTTGTGATATGCACGCAGACAGAGACGTATAGAGCTAGATAGAGAGTTTGTGATATTAGAGTGCCGCCGATACGCTACGGGGTTCGATCTTCGATCATCCGTCGTTGTATTGTCGGTATAATGTCTGTGTCGACTCTTGTTTTATCTGTTTTTGTTATGTCTAGTGAGTAGTCTTTTATAGTGGTACTTATTGTGGTTGATGAACCATTGTGGATGATGATTTTATGATTTAATGTTTATTGGTTTGTTTTTGGTTAATTGAATGTGTGTTATGGTTCCATTCTGATTCATATTGTTTGGTTATTTGAACTCGTTGGTTGGGTGTATCTATTTGACTAAGATAGATAGACTCCGATAGGATATTCAACCTTTCTTGACCTACCCTTCGTTTCGGAGAGTTGTGTTAGGTGGTTACTCGGACCGAGAGCGACCAGGTAGTAGAAAACCATGCAATAGAGATAGGATTGGGTGACCGGTACTAGATTGTCTAACAAACAACCTAAGTATTGGAACTAGGAGGACCAAGACCTAGTTGATAGCCATAATAGTCACATGTTATGGTGTCTCAGACTTAAACTCCTACAATAACCGAAACAACCAAACCTTTGGCCTTTTAAATCATCCACCTGGGGATTCACTAAACCATGATAAGTACTACTGTTTTCCTTCATATAGTTTTAATCAATCTTTTAATTGCTTTCTTAGTTCTTAATTAACTTAGTTGTCTTTTTAGTTATTAAACTCTTTTTCATAAAACCCCCCCAAAGCTTTAGGTTAATTAAACTAGTCAAGACTAACAGTCTACAATAACTTGACCGTTCCCAGTGGTAGATACGATACCTGGACTTTCCTACACTATATTACTCACGATTAGGTACGCTTTCCTGTACAAGTGGTAAGACAGTGGCTAGGCTTTTAGAGGTTAAAATTTGTTTCCTTTTTTATATATAATAATTACCGCATCAAGAGGTAGAAATAGCTGACGAGAAAAGTGTAATAGTTAGAAATATTTATAGAGGAAATGTAATAGAGTTGGGAGGGGTAATATTTCGTGTCGATCTTATACCCATTCATATGAAAGAAATAAATGTGGTGTTGGGGATGAGTTGGTTGAGTCGTCATGGGGCTTGGTTTGATTGCGAGGGTCAAAGAGTGAAGATAAGGAATCCTAGTGGGGGAGACTTGATCATCACTGGCAACGGTATGAAGCGACCGCCAAAGACATGCTCTTTGGCTAAGGCAAGACGGTACGTGAAAGGGGGAGGCGTAAGCTACCTAGTGTACGTGGCAGAGATTGCGGGAGAGAAAAAGAAGAAAACTGTGGCCGATGTTCCGATTGTAAGGGACTTTCCAGATGTCGTTCTGGAAGACTTATAGGGAGTTCCTCCGGAGCGTCAAGTGAAGTTCGGGATCGACTTGATTCCGGGGGCAGCGCCAGTGGCTAAAGCTCCCTATCGTCTGGCATCTCCAGAGATGCAGGAGTTGTCGAGCCAGCTAGAAGAGTTGTTGGGCAAGGGGTTCATTCGCCCGAGTAGTTCACCTTGGGAGCCCCTATCCTTTTCGTGAAGAAGAAGGATGGCTCGATGCGGATGTGCATCGACTATCGTGAACTCAATAAGCTTACGATGAAAAATCGATACCCGCTACCGAGGATCGATGATCTCTTTGATCAACTCCAGGGAGCCGCGTGGTTCTCGAAGATAGATCTTCGATCAGGGTACCATCAAGTAAAGGTGAGGGAAGAGGATGTGCAGAAGACAGCGTTTAGAACAAGGTACAGACACTTTGAGTTCATGGTGATGCCGTTCGGGTTTACAAACGCGCCGGCAGTGTTTATGGATCTAATGAACCGGGTCTGTAGGCCTATGTTGAATAAGTCAGTAATCGTATTCATAGACGATATACTGATTTACTCCAAGACGAAAGAAGATCATGTGGTGCATTTGATCGAGGTACTAGAGACTTTGCGAAGGAAGCGGTTATACGCTAAATTCTCCAAATGCGATTTCTGGTTACAAGAGGTCCAATTCTTAGGGCATCTTGTTAATCGGGAAGGCATAAAGGTGGATCCGGCCAAGATTGAAGCAGTGATGAAATGGGAGGTTCCAAAGACTCCCATCGAGATTCGAAGTTTTCTTGGATTAGTCGGTTATTACTGACGGTTTATTCAAGACTTCTCTAAGATAGCTGTGCCTTTGACGAGGCTCACTCGAAAGAATGTGAAGTTTGTGTGGGGCGAGGAGCAGCAAAAAGCTTTTGAGTTGTTGCGCGAGAAGTTGTGTAAAGTACCGGTTCTGACGCTACCAGAAGGGGTTGATGACAGGACAGTCTACTGTGGTGCTTCTTATCACGGGCCAGGCTGCGTGTTAATGCAACGTGGGAAGGTAATAGCGTATGCGTCCCGTCAACTAAAAACGCATGATGTAAATTATCCGACACACGATTTGGAATTAGCTGTGGTGGTTTTTGCTTTGAAGTTGTGGCGACATTACCTCTATGGTGTAAAGTGTACCATTTACACTGACCATAAGAGTCTGCGATATTTCCTCGATCAGCAGAATCTGAACATGAGGCAGCGTCGGTGGCTGGATGTGGTTAAGGATTATGATTGCGAGATCCTATACCATCCAGGCAAAGCCAATGTGGGGGCAGACGCGTTGAGTCGAAAGGCTCATGGTGATGTGTTGCGGGTACCGTTGATGAGATTGACGATGACCACTTTGTTGATAGAGTTGATAAGGAGCTCGCAGGTTGAAGCAGTGAAAGAAGAGAATCAAAAGAGAGAGAGGATTAAGGGTCAACAGGCCCAGTTGGTGACCGATAGTAGAGGGCTATTGACTCGTTCGGGTAGAGTGTGGGTGCCGGCGTCATGTGAGGCGAGGCAAACACTCCTGGACGAAGCTCATAAGTCCAAGTTTTCTATTCATCCGGGAGCTACCAAGATGTATCGGGATTTGAAGACCGATTATTGGTGGCCAGGAATGAAACGGGATGTTGCCCATTATGTGGAGAAGTGCCTAACTTGTTTGAGGGTTAAGGCAGAGCACCAAAGACCTCATGGGAAGTTGCAGCCTTTGGATATACCTGTTTGGAAGTGGGAGCACATTACGATGGACTTAATCACTAAGTTACCTCGTACTCCCAGAAATGTGGATGCTATTTGGGTTATCGTGGATCCTTTAACTAAGAGCGCTCATTTTATTGCTATTAATGAGAGCTCTTCGTCGGAAAAGTTGGCCGATATTTACGTTAAGGAGATCGTGGCTAGACATGGTGTTTTGGTCACCATCATTTCTGATCAGGATGTTCGGTTTACGTCATGGTTTTGGAGTAAGTTTCACGAGGATTTAGGGACGAAACTGCAACTTAGTACAACATTCCATCCTCAGACTGACGGTCAGAGTGAGAGGACGATTCAAACTTTGGAGGACATGTTGAGGGCTTGTGTGTTGGATTTTGGTGGTAGTTGGGATACCTACCTACCGTTGGCTGAGTTTTCATACAACAACAGCTTCCATGCTGGCATTGGCATGCCTCCGTATGAGATGCTTTACGGGAGGAGGTGCAGGACTCCGATATGTTGGGGAGAGGTGGGCCAGCGGGAATTAGGTAGCACAGAGATAGTTCAGAAAACGACTGAGAGAATCGAGTTGATTCGAGAGCGGTTGAAAACAGCTCAGAGTTGTCAGAAGAGCTATGCCGACAAGCGGAGGTCGGATTTGGAATTTAGTGTTGGTGATGATGTGCTTTTGAAAGTATCACAATGGAAGGGGGTGATCCGATTCAGAGAAAGGGGCAAGCTTGGCCCTCGATTCATCAGACCTTTCAAGGTGATCGCACGTGTGGGTAAGGTGGCGTATAGGCTTGAGCTATCACCGGAGCTTAGCCAAATACATAACACCTTTCATGTGTCTCAATTGAGAAAGTGTTTAGCTGACGAGACGACCCATATACCGATAGATGATATTCAAGTGGATGAACGGCTCAACTATGTTGAGAGACCGATTGTGGTGCTAGAGAGGAAGACAAAGACTTTGCAAAACAAGGAGATTGGATTAGTGAAGGTCCAATGGGAACATCGCAAGGGGTCAGAATGGACGTGGGAACCGGAAGCCGAGATGAGGGCGAGCTATCTGGAACTCTTTCAAGCTTAAGCGATTTCGGGGACGAAATCTTGGAAAGTGGGGGAGAGTTGTAACGCCCCATTTCCCAAGTTATTTATTTAACGGTTTGTTAACTGTGGGTTAAGTGGTTGTTTGTGTAATCTTTCAGGTGTAGGAACTTGGATGTAAATTATGTTTCTAGAGGGTGGCAAATGTCACTTGTGTATAGACTTAGAAGCCCCAAATACCCTTCTTTTGCCTTAGTCGAATTTGGAGCAATTGGGAGAAGGGTTTTGAGAACTTGTGGTGAATAGAGTGTATTGGTGGTGAATTCGTTGTGTGGAGTGCAATTGATCGTCGGGGATCGATTGTTATCACGTTCCTAACCCAAGGGATGTGTTTATTGTGTTCTTTAATTAGTTGTTGTCTTAATTGGGATGGGTAAGGGTTAGGGTTCTAATAGTTGGAAATTCGGTCGATTGATGATCGAATTGAGTCGTATGATGTTAGTATTGTGTTTAGATTAGTCTCTTTTGTATTGTAATGGTATGGGGTGAGTTTTGGTATGAAACCCGTAGCCAAATCGCGATTAGAAACCCAGGAGGATTTCCCGCGACCTGAGGTCACAGGAGTGAGGTCGCGTAACTCACTGTTTGGTTTTTCAAATTTTTCGTGTGCGGTGGTTTTCGAGATTTGGCTTGGGGCTTATCTTAGGGATGTTCTAAGATAATGTTTGGTAGAATTTGAGGAAAATTGGGGTGGTCTAGCTATGGCTAAGACACACATTTCGGTTTGGAAGTTTAAAGTGTCATTTTTGTGCAAATGTTTATGTTTACATGTGTTGCTTTGATTTAGGTGATTGATAAACCTTGTGTGATGTGTTTGACACTGATTTTCGTGACGATAATCAAGGTGAGTACATTAACCCTTATACGTGGCTTTATATACAAATTGCATGTAATGCGTGTGTGGTTATGAGAGTAGCATGCTGTGTGATGGCGTATCCGTTGTAGTGGTGGTGGCCACCGTGGGTATTGTCATTGTGTTAAACTGATATCAGTATGTGTGTGGTTCTTACCGGCGTGTACCGTAAGGACATTAGTGATAGCAAGTCTAGTTCTCATATGCGTGGTGGTTTGTATTATATTGTTGTGTGTTTGTGGTTTGTGCTCACTAAGCGAAAGCTTACCCCGTCGTGGTTTTTCCTTTAGATGCAGGTCCATCTGGGAAGGACAAAGGAAAGGGGAAAGCTTGAAGTTTCGATCATACTCATGGCTCAGTTCATTTGGAATTAAAAGATTGTTGAACTTAAAATTATGTTTTAGTTTTGTTTTAATACAGTTACATGTGATGAACCTCGTTTTGAGGATTTGGCAAATATCTTTTGGTTGAAAACTTTAACTTTCGATTCTATAAAAATTACGTTTTTGGACAATTTCCGCTGTAATGGTTACTTTTGTTTAAATTCCGTTTATTGTTCGTTAAATATTGCGAAAAAGTAATTTGAGTTGTTACACATTACCACTAACCAATAAGAAGAAAAAAAAACTTACAAGATGAGAGTATGTAGTTGGTTTGAATAGAGAGATATGAAGAGACAGAGTGAGTTACATCTGCAAATGTATCGGAACAAATAGATACTATAAACAAGTAAGGTAAAGGTGACAAAGTGTATGCACAACTGAATACTGATTGTTGGTATCAATTAAGACTCACCGCCCATTTTTTATGTTCACACTAATCTACTTAATCATCCACCTGTGAGAGTAGATAGAGAATGAGAGAGAAGTAAAAAAAAAACTATAGATTCATAGAAAGAAAAAACTGTATTTTGTTAAAAGGTTCACCGTGGTCAAATGTTACCGATCCCATGTGAGTTGGACCAAACAAAAAAATTTAATGCCAAGAAAATTTCCAAAATAGAAGCAAAGTAGGCCAAGCAAATTCACAATTTTTAGCAAGACAACATCATGATACAAAGAGAAAAAATCATTCAGGCCAGTAGCTTATGAGAGAAAAACCAAAAAACAGAAACAACAATAGCCCAAGAACTCCATAAGGACAAACTGCATATGACAAAAAGATGAGAAAACGAAGCATAAACATCACAATTTGAGCCTTGGCTAGTGGCAAGCAAATTGACCAGATCCACAAAATGGCAAAAGCATAAATTCATCGGCAAGCTAAAAACCTGGTTAATAGTCAAGTAATATCTTTGTTCTAAAGAAATTTTACGATATGTTTCCAAAGTGGTTTTTATTAACGACATCAAAAACCAACTTTTATTACCCAACACAAAAACAGATACAACCAATTCAAAACAACAAAACAGCAACAAATTTGAACAACCAATTGATAGTTTTGTAGAGGATTATAACTCACATGTTCCAAAGTGGATTATAGTAGAAGAGAATACTCACAGGTTTTTAGACTTGCAATTCACAGTTAATATAACTTCAAATCACAAACCCTAAAACAGTACATATTCAAGCATGATTCACACTTGGTTAATCGATATAACCACCCACTACAATTCGTCTTTGAAACCAAAACAATCCCATTAGGCAGTAGAATTAGAAGAAAATAAAGCAACTTACAGATTCTTGCGCAGATTATACCTTTGAAAGTCCCCTAAACCAATCAACAAACCAGAAAAGCTTTATTTGTGAAGATAAAAATGGAAGTTACGAAAGGGGAAGCAATTATAGTATCTATTTCTTACCGGTTTAACAACAATTTTAAGAAAAAAAGTCTGATCCCGAATGTAACCCTAGAATGGATTACGTTATATCGATACCACTGCGGATTATGCATAGTTGGCTTCTCTCGCCTCCTCCGTCGTGTAATCGATCCTATGTGAAGCAATAAAATACGGTTTGCCATTATTTATGAAGAAGGGATCTGGGTATGGGTATGTGAGTAGGAGATGGGAGAGTGGGAAGGGAGTGGAAGAGAAATCCGGGAGGTAGTGAGGACGTGGGGAGGAAGATCGTGGAGAAGAGCCAACTACAGTTTTACGCACAGGGATGGTTTTTGGGTTAGAATGATTTTCAACGGCTAGGATTAAAAGTTAGGGTTATTTTAAACGGCTCAGATTGACTTGACGGTTTTCAAGATTTTCTGGGTCAATATAATATATAATTTAGAAAGTACAGTTATATAAACGAGAACCCTTTCTATTTGCGAAAACGCGACAACACTTGTGAACCTTCAATTTAATTAACCTATATAATCTAATACCCACCATGCATCTCCACCTTTCTCAATCGCCAACCACCGCCGACCACCTCCAGCAACTGCCGACCACCGCCGACCGCCGCCAACAACTGCCGACCACCACCGACCGCCGCCATGTTATTGCATGATAATCCAGTTCATGTAACTGATGAACTGACCGAACTGTATTTTGAGGTAATTGTTTGCTCCATTGTGTAAGTTACATGCTATTCAATTTAATTTCTGTTAATTCTTTTCTAAAATCTTATTTTTTTAATATGCACCTCTAATTCTTCACTCCAGCATTTCTTCTTTTCTATAAAAGAACTCATATGATTTGTTTGTGGGATTGTATTTTGCAATTAAAGAGCTTTCTTGTTATTACCCTCCAATTTGTTTCCACCGCAATATCCATTTATTTGATTGGTTGTTTTTAGTCAAACTGCAGATGCGTTCACATTTTTATTGTACTTGGATCTATTCTAATGTATGTAGCCTTTTCTTCTGCTGCTGCTATGCCGTGATATCGTCGCGCCGAGATATCACACGTGATAACGCGGTGATAACGCCGCGATATCACACGTGATAACGCCACCATAGCACATGTGATAACGTCGTGATATCGCCACAATATCACATGTGATAACATCGAGATATCACACGTGATAACGTTGTGCTATCATCGTGATATCACCTGTGATATTCGCCGTGATATCACATGTGATAACGCCGTGATATTCGCCGTGATATCACGGTGTAACTTGTCGTTGGAGAGGCTAAAAAACGACCGGAGATCCGATTGGCGATTGTGATTGTTGTTGGAAATCAAAGTCTCAAAGAAAAACAAACTTGAAACTTGCAAATATCATATAGAAGAATTTAGAGAAGAGATGAAACCAAAGTCTCTTTTTCATACGTCCAAAAGAAAGATACAAAACACTTTATAGAAAAGTAAATAAAGTCTATCTCCTATCTACCTAGAAACAAGGAAAATATAACCCAAAAAAAAACTACCCACTACCCATTATTCTCCTTAAAACTTGGTCAACACATAACCAAGTCAGATTTTCACCTACTGAATAAACCCAAACTAAATAAATAACTATTAACTAATACATAATATATAAAATCATAAATAATAATTAAATTTCCAGCCATGCATGTGATCAGGTAAACCCGAGACCTACCAAATCGATCAACCCAACAATCACCCCCTTAATCGGTTCGTTCACACCTTTTACTCATAGCAGCTGGATCATCACCTTCTCGAAGCATCTCGACTTTTCCCGAACACCTGACCTCCATCTTGGTCACGTCCAAAGTCTTCATTCAACCCGAATCAAGCTCACCACACTTGTAACATCTAACATGGCATCCCATTGGAACCATTCATTTACATCTTGACTTTTCACGGATCGATGATCTCTTCCCTGGCCACATCCAAAGGCACCAGATTTGAACTCCAACGCCATAATGTTTTCAACCGCAGTTTCTCCAATCTTTTCTTGTCTTGACAGTCGTAACTTTTATCGATCACGCTTGTTCAAAGAGGCCCTCCACCGACCAAGAAAACGAAGCCACCCGCTTCTACCGTTTTCTTTTAACCGGCCAAACGAACGGAATCCAAAGCCACCTGCTTTGACGGATCCTTTCTGTCCGCTTTTCACGCACCTACGTCGGTCTCCCATTATAACGAACAAGCCGATCAAGGACTGAAAAACGCGACGGCAACACCCCCTACTAGATAAAACCCGTCTCGAAACAGACCTTTTCCTCCCGTTGATCACAACTAACAACGAAACACCGATGTTCGCCAACGGTCACCACTATCGTCCCAAACGGTACTCCCCCTCAACAATGGTTGACCGAAACACCTTGACGTCTTCGTATTGTGCTGTCGTTACACTTATTGTGTTTCATCTTCTTTTTTTTTCTTCAACCCCCTGCCATCCGCCGATCGACACCGCCCTTGCCGGCGTAGGCTACCTCCGATCTTCAAACCCGCTTTCCACGAGCCCTAGGCTCTGATACCACTTGTTGGAAATCAAAGTCTCAAAGAAAAACAAACTTGAAACTTGCAAATATCATATAGAAGAATTTAGAGAAGAGATGAAACCAAAGTCTCTTTTTCATATGTCCAAAAGAAAGATACAAAACACTTTATAGAAAAGTAAATAAAGTCTATCACCTATCTACCTAGAAACAAGGAAAATATAACCCAAAAAAAACTACCCACTACCCATTAATTATTCTCCTTAAAACGTGGTCAACATTTAACCAAGTCAGATTTTCACCTACTGAATAAACTCAAACTAAATAAATAACTATTAATTAACTAATACATAATATATAAAATCATAAATACTAATTAAATATCCAGCCATGCATATGATCACGTAAACCCGAGACCTACGAAACCGATTAACCCAACAATTGCTGCTTTGTGGAAGCATTAGCCATGGGAGCTGGGACGGAAGGTGTTTTGGGGATTTAGAGGTTGATCTTCGCGAATTCGAACAATCTGCTCGGAATCATACATAATCCGTATGAACTTTGAGAAGAATCGATCATGGAGATTTGATGCTGAAGTCAATATGAAGAATCGGGGATTTGCAGGAGGAAGGAAGAAGACTATGGACAAAGGTTTAATTTTAGAAATTGAGAGGCTCACAAGTGTTTTCGCGTTTGCACAAATAATAAGGGTATATAAAATCATGACCCCATCTAGATTTTTTTCACCATTTTTTGTCAAATTTTCTACCTTTTACTATTTTGGTTTTAATTTTAAGCAATAAAAATATAATAATAATAATTCACAACCCTGCCTAGATTTTTTTCACCAATATTTGAAAAAGTTTTTAAAAATTCCTACCTTTTACTATTTTGGTTTTAATTTTTGACAATAAAAATATAATATTTATTAATTGCTTTGGTAAAATAAGATATAGAGAAAGAGAGTGCCAGGTTCATACGAGAACCCTAACTATTTGTGAGAACGCAAGAAACTTCAACAATGTACAAAATTACAAATAGGGGGACAATTCTCGTTGTGACACGAATTACAATATGAACCCAACATGAAGATAGATGGGTTTGGGTTGAGTTTCTGACCCACCAACCTGTTTATTTCGTGGGTGATGTTCTAGTTGGTATATGGGTTTACAAGTCAACCTGTCAACCCGTTAAAGTTATTAATGTATGAAATCTCATGTTCTCTTATGTATGCTTGCGTATCTAAAAACCTAACAATGTCGTACTTTGAATAATTCATCACATTATAATATCCTAACTTCTTTTCACGTACGACCTATCAACGCATCGTGGGCCGTGCTCCACACATGACCCTTAAAAATTTCCTAGTATATATATAAAGAGTATCCTGCGGTATTGATATCTATATTTTAAGAATACGATGATCAACAAAAATCGTACATAATTTTACATTAATTTTTAGAAAAGGCCATGCGAATGGCTTTGACTACAAATTGCAAAGTCCTCTGAATTATGTATGATTTTGTAAATGAATCATATATGATTTTATTTGTTTGTTCTCGTATTCTTTTAAATACATATCATTCTCGTTTGAACCCACTATATATATATATATATATATATATATATAAAGGAAAGTTCAAATGAAAACTTATTTTTCATTGTGAACATGAGGACCACTAAAATGATGCCACGTGACAATATTCACTTTAAATATCATGCATTATTCAGAGTGAATATGCGTCTTTATACACTCTGAATAATGCATGATATTCATTACCAAAATTGATTTCACATGTAAACCTAACTCTCTCTCTCTCTCTCTCTCTCTCTATATATATATATATATATATATATGAGGTTCTTTTGTTACCCAATGAATTTGTGTTAAGTGTGTGGACTTAAAAAACAATTAATCATTACCCTTGATCATGTATAATATGCGGTTGAGATTGGTTACCACAGTTAATGAAGATTCTTCAGTTAACAAAAGAACTCAACCCTAGAGGAGAGTTATTTTTTTAACCACTCAAATTGTGTTAACCGTGTTAACCAATTTCCTCCATAGATCAAAACCAATCAACGGTTGTGATTATTATGGGCGGTTATTAAAACTTAATATTTGTATCCTATAATTGTGGAGATGATAATTATGGGAAATTAATTCAAATCACAACTATTGTTTGATTTTGATCTATGGTGAAGATTGGTTCATACGGTTAACATATTTGAGTGGTTAACAAATAACTCTACTATATATAAAGGATAATTAAATATTTGTAACTAAAGAGAAAAAATTAATAGTCTAGTACTTTGATTTTTTTTAACAACTCATCAAATGTCAAATCTTTTAATTGATTTTTAACTGATTTTTAAAATTGTTTATTAAAATAATGTTTTTGTATATTGTTAGACCCTGACTTGTTATTGTCAAGAAGTCAGAGGGCTTGTTATAAAATTTATGCTTTCTTGTATGACCTTTATTTAGTTTAGTCTTGTTTTTGAAAACTTTTATAAACCCCAAGGGGGTGTTTTGTAACTATGGTTGTAGGGCCCTATAAAGAATGTTATAGGGTTCTAGGGCATGTAAGGTGAAGTATCAAATCAAACAACAGCTTTTTCTCTTTACACTATTATACCTTTGTGTCTGCTGACTTCATCTTCACCATTTACCACTCACCACAAATGCTAGTTGTTCATGTTTATTTAAGCTCATCATTGTGTGTCTCCATCTTTATTCACTAATTTTGGACTCACAATTGGTATAAGAGCAAGAGCTTTGATAAATCTTCTCAGTTTTTCTTGTTTTTGAAAAGTACTGTGTTCTTCAAGTTTTTGAAAAATATCTTTATGAAAAAGAGCTGAAAAGTGATAAGATGTCTGATAACACCAAAATTATACATGTTTTGGTTGAATTTAATTGTATGAGTTTACCCCATTTCTCACCCGTTTCTGATCATTTCACTCACCAAATGAGCTTATTATTGCTTTTGTAGGATTTGGAGGCCGTGGAACGGAAAAGTACGAAAAAAGGCGAGAAAACGTGAAAAATGCACAACATCAATGCAGTAGCCATCTGGCGATCGCGAAATTCCAAATCTGGCGCCGCCAAGTTCGACAAAGATGAAGACCAGGGTTTGACCTAAGTGTTTGGCACCGCGAAACCGCCGTCTGGCGATCGCCAAACAGGCTCTGGACGCCCCTTTTAAATACCAGCCTCCTCCTTCAGTTCAGAATATGCAAGCAGAGACGAGAGGAACGATAGAGTAGAGAGTGAAAGTCTGAGTGGTGCCGATACGCTGCGGGGTTCGATCTTCGATCATCCGTCGTTGTACTGTCGGTATCATGTCTGTGTCTACTATCGTTTTTTCTATTTTCATTATGATTAGTGAGTAGTCTTTTAATAGTGGTACTTGTCGTGGTCGATGAACCATTGTGGATGATGATTTCGTAATTTAATGTTTATTGGTTTGTTTTTGGTTGATTGAATGTGTGTTATGGTTCCGATTTGACTCCTATTGTTTGGCTATTTGAACTCGTTGATTGGGTGTATCTATTTTGACCTAAATAGATAGACTCCGATAGGATAATCAATCTTCCTTGACCTACCCTTCGTCCCGGAGAGTTGTGTTAAGCGGTTACTCAGACCGAGAGCGACCAGATAGTAGAATACCATGCAATAGAGATAGGATTGGGTTACCGGTGCTAGATTGTCTGACAAATAATCTATGTATTGTTACTAGGAAGATCAAGACCTAGTTAATAGCCATAGTCATCATATGTTAGGGTGTCCTAGACTTAAATTCCTACAATAACCAAAATAACCAAACCTTTGGCCTATTTAAATCATCCACTTGGGGATTCACTATATCATGATAAGTACTACTGTTTTCGTTCATATACTTTTAATCCATCTTTTAATCGCTTTCTTAGTTCATAGCTAATTTAGTTGTCTTTTTAGTATTAAAACCTTTTTCATAACCCCCCCCCCCCCCCCCCCAAAAAAAAAGCATTAGGTTAATTAAACTGATTTAGATTAATAATCTACGATAACTTGACCGTTCCCAGTGGTAGATACGATACCTGGACTTTCCTACACTATATTACTCACGATTAGGTACGCTTGCCTGTATATGTGGTAAGACGGTGGCTAGGCATTAGAGGTTAAAACTTGTTCCGCTTTTTATATACAATAATTACCGCATCAATGTCCTTAAAAGTGTATCTTCAAGTTTTGGAGCCTATTTCCTACACTTATTACTTGTTTTAAGAGGTTTTTGAAGGATTTTATCTGTGTTTTAAGAGGTTTTGTGTCTGGTTTTTAGAGTTGGATATTAGTTAACACGGGATCTCCTCCCAGAGCATTTTCCGTAAATCCGTGTTGGATAAATTGTCCGAGTCGGGTTTCCCCATTCAGCTCAAAATCCTAGTCGGATTACCCCATATTCCAATTCGGACTTTGCCTCTCGTCCAAATATCTATTTCTCCGAGTTGGATAATTGAGTTCTCCGAGTACGAGTCAGATTTCAAAATTGTCCGGGTCGGACTTTGGGTGTTTTGGATCGGTCTTTAAAAAACTCTGAGTCGGATTTCAACATTTTCCGGGTCGGACTTCACGTTGTCAGATTCGGACTTTTCTCCCCTCTTGTCCGAGTTGGATTTTTCCATAATCCGGGTCGGACTTTCACACATTGCCAATTTTTCAAAAAATCAAACTTTTGGCTATTGTGTTTGGGGTGTTCTTCCAAAAATCTCATTTTCAAGTGCTTTTTCAAAACCAACTGAGAAATTTACTCGAAGTTAGTGATCCAAGTGAGAAAGATGTCGCGAGAGATTATCGGCATAAGAATCGGAGACAAGACCACCCGTTCTGGTGATGGGCGAATACTAGCAGTGGAAATGCCGAATGTTTAAATTTCTTGACCTTAGTGACGAAAAGCTTATGAAGTCAATCCGAGAAGGTCCATTGGTTGCCACGGTCACAGTCGCGGAAGTGTCAAAAACTGACACCACACCTTTCCTTCTGTCATATGTTGTAGAAAAACCCTGCCGCATGTACTCACCGCAAAGGGATCGAGCTGCCATCGACAAACATGCACTAGCCTTACTTACCATGGCGTTACCCAATTACATGTATGCGCGGGTTGATAGTCTCACAAACGCGAGAGACATCTGGGTTGAGGTTGAACGCGATGAACGTGTATGAGGGTTGAGAAAAGGCCTTGGACAGTCAAAAGGAAAACGCCATGAACGTGTATAAGGGTTTTCGAGCAAGAGAGAACAAATCACTGACAGAGTCCTACATTTGACTGAACTCCATACGTGAACAATCTACGACGTCTAGGGATGGAAAAGAACCGCTACAAGATCAATGTGAAGTTTCTGAAGAATTTCGCTCCTCAATGGCAAAGCGTTGCCGTCAGCATCCAACTTAGTCAAAATCTAGGCAAACTTAGACTTCACGATCTCTACAGCATGATGGTTCAACATGAAGAAATCGTCACCAGACACAAGACAAAAAAGGTTGACCCTCTGGCACTCGCTATTGTGCCCCTTGGAGGATCAAACTTCAAATCAGTTCCACCTCTCCACGAAAGCTACAACCTAGAAAAACCCGTGGTCATCAATGATACCTGCATGTATGAAGAAGAACTCTACAACATGGATGAATCCCTTGCCTTACTCGTACACAATATGCAGAGGCTGAAGGCCGGTCAAGAGTTCAACAAGTACAGACCATCTGGACCTCGTGGTAGAAACAGATTGGGAAAAGGAAGATATCAGCATGGAGAGAGGTATCGGTCTAACAATCAAGGGAGATTTGGTGATAACTATCGAGGTAGATATAGTTCTTGTTAGGATTATGTGCGAGACAGTAACAGGGTTATCGTGTCCAATGTTATAAGACACTAGTAGGTCACACTGCTGCACACCAAAATGAGAATGTTTGGATTATGGGAAATAATTAATTGGTCAATTAATTATTTAGTGAGAAAAGAAATAAATAAATAATTAGTTGAATTATTTATAATTAATTAATCAGTTAGATTAATTAAAAGGATAATTATGGAAGTTATTTCAGAGATAATTACCAAGAATTATATATGGAATCAAACACTGCTAGGTTTGTCCATATAAATAAGGGGTTAAGGGTGTCAGTTAATTGATTCATTCAGTTCTAAAAGCCCAGAAAAACCTCTCTCTCTCTCTCTCCCCTAAAACCGGCGCCAAATCCAGTAAAAGGAAGGTTCGCATTCGTTTTTCGGGTAATCCTCGGTGGTGGTCTAGCAACCCTCTCAACCGGTGTCAGTAGCAGTGTACCCCCTGCTTGCGTTTCGGAGTTACTATTCGTAAAGGTAATCCACCAAAACACCCTTTATTGTGTCTGTATGGTTTGGGATTGGATCCTCGATTGGGAATCAGGTTTTATTCCGCTGTGCATGTTCTTGTATCCCTTGATTCCCAACAGTGGTATCAGAGCCACTTCCTAAACCTAACAGATCAGGTTTAAGTTACTTGTTTGCTTTTTAGGTTTTTGTAAAAAATCGTTACTTTTTCGCGTTTAAAAATCTGATTTTTTAATAAACCTAACGAGCAACGATCGGCGGTGGAACGGCGGCAGTTAGCCGGCCGGACCTCCAGGCCGATCGTCAGTGAATCGAACGACCAACCGGCAACACCACAGTTTGTGGTGGTCGCCGGCTGTCATCGCAACAAACTACCAGCCGCACCACCGTAAGTGGTGGCGGCGTCGGCTACAAACACGAACCACCACCGCACCACCGTTTGTGGTGGCGGTGGCATCGATCGGAAACAAAAAACCACCACCGCACCACCGATTGTGGTGGCGGTGGTGTCGGTTGGAAATCACAGCCGTCGTGTGGCGGCACTGGTTCGATCGAAGGACGGCCACCGCACCACCGTATGTGGTAGTGGTGGCGTCGATGGTTTTTCGCGATCACGGCGATGGTGGTAGCGCTAGGCTGCTGCCGTCGTTGGTGGTCCAGCGGTGGCGATCAAACGAGAGGCGGCAGGCGGTGGTGGCGGTAGTAACCGCTGCTGCCGTCGAATCCTTAATCCGCCACACCCCCAGTCGCGGTGGTGGCGGCAATTGGTTGCTGCTCTCGACCGAGGTGCGACCACGGCGGCGGTAGTGGGGCGATCCACTGCTATCGCCGGTGGTGATGCCGGTGTTCGATGGTGGTACGGGCGGTGGCGGTGGCGGTCGTGTCATCGTCGTCGCCGATAGAGAAAACCCCGATCATCGACCACGTCTTGGCGGATCGGTGGTAATTCGAGGTCGTAGATCGTTTTGATTGTTTATCGTTAACGAGTCTCAGTTGGGATTTGTTTCCAGATAAACTTCGAGAAAAGAATCCTTTTTAATCAGATTATGTTAAAACGATTCAGGATTAAATTGATTTATTTGTTTTAAATTAATTTTTGGTTTTATAATTATCCGGTTAAAATTCAGTTGTATTTTAATTTGTTTAATTATGATGAGTCATAGCTGAACCCTATTTAGACCCGTGGTTGTGTTTTATTTTATTTATCCGTTTTAGAATAGTTGGGAGGCCTGCGAGCCATTTACAACCCTTTTGTAATTTTAATTATTCTTGATAGACTAGTTGGGAGGCCTGCGTGCCATTTAAGCCCATTTTGTAATAATTATTTTAATTACATCGAGACGGAGACAAGACGACGGCCATGGATCTCGGAGCCAGTGGGAGTGCCAGAAGTTGAAGACTTTTGTCACTTAGGGTTGAGACCGTTGTTTTGTGTAGGCTCACAAAACAACATTAGTTTAAGGGTTTAAGCTATGACTGTGCTTTTTATATTTAAATTGCGTGGTTGTTTAATTTACGTAATTGTTATTAAATATAAATTGCCCTTTTGAACGGATTGTTTAAAAATTAAAAGGATACAAATACAGTTAGTGTTTGGATCCAGTTTTTCAAAGATTTTGGAAAAAGGAAACTGGCAATTTAGACCCTTGTTAAAATCATAGATTAGTAAGTGCAACCCACTTTAGGGGCACTTCCGGTGTAAGGTACATAGGGCGTTGTAAGTGCACACACTATGAACGCCCGTGTTCAAACCGAACTGGAAGGTGATAAAACTCTGCGAATTATCTCCGGGTGGTACCGGCCAGAGTTTGTCTAGGTCCCGGGTGGTGCAATCTATTTTGGTAATTATTTATTCACTGGGTGGTACCATGCCAAAATGCACTAGAGGGACTAAATATGCACGGATTATTAATATCCGATGTCCCGACGATCTAGAAGTCGTATTTTCAGATAGGAATACGATTGGTATAGTGTTACCTACCATAGATCGCATGAGTCGGTTTGACATGATCACATGCTTCCCGACACATGTGAAATATGGATTCTAGTCTAATAAATTTATTAAGGGTAATAATTTATTAGAATTATATAATTATAAACTAAATTGGAATTTATATTCTTCTGTAGATGTCTCCAATTAGCATTCCGTTTTATTCACCTGAGGAATCACTTCGCCTTATTACGGGCAAGTGGAAGCTTACGGGCCAGAACTTTCCAGTTTGGAAGTTGCACTTACAGAATGTTTTGAGTGCCCAGGGTAAGCTTTATGTGATCAATAAGCCCATGTCACGACCCAAAAGCAATGCCCCAGAAGAGGAATTTGCTGAATATTTCAGATTCATGGCAGATGAGTCGGATGTAATGTCCATTCTAGTTTTCTCTATGTCACCCGAGTTCACGGGAGACTTAAGAGTGAAATTCTGTCACGAGGTCGTAAGGAATGTAGAAAACCAGTTAGGTTTCTACAAGCACACGGGCAAGCTTTTGATCATGCAAGAGATTATCTCCCTGAAGCTACAGAAGGGTCAGTCAGTTAAAAACCATCTTATTGAAATGAGAAGGCTTTTTAAATGTTTATCACGTCTGGGGTACAAGATGACTCAGGAAGAGTTAGTGTACCTCATGTGGTTCTCCCTCACAAAGGAAGTTCAGGACACAGCTAGTGCCTACATGAAGGAACCAAAGAACGACGTGGATAAAGTTCATGAAGATATCCTGGCCAGTCTAGAGCCAGTACCCGAACCTGCGAGTCTCATGGACACTGATATAATTGATGAGCTGGGAGATCTGAGTTGCCCAGAGTGCGGCAGCGAGGATATTTGCGAGCACTCGATGAACATCGACCAGATCGAGATCGGTTTATCCGATGCTCCAGGTATCTTTATGATAGATTGCTTAATCACTTCTTATGAATCATGGGTAATTGATAAAGGCAGTGGTAACCACATTTGTAATCATTTACAGGGATTCACTAGAAGAAAGACTCTGAGGAAGGACCGTTCGAACCTACGAGTTGGCGAAGGCACTCCGTTGATTGCTGAAGCCGTGGGATCTTATAGTCTTAGTTTACCCTCGGGTCTAGTTTTGGAACTGGAGAATTGTTATTATATTCCAAATATGAATAAGAATGTATTGTCTTTTGATTTGTTGGTAGACCAAGGCTTTTATTATAAATATTCTTATAAAATGATTTCAGTCTTTAAAAATAATATTTTCTATTTTAAAGCTACACCCGTAGATGGTCTATACACTGTAAATCTTAAAGACAACAATAGTGAAATCTATCATATAAGTAAGCGATCCAAAGATATTGAGGATCAGACTTACCTCTGGCATTGTCGTTTGGGCCATATAAACAAGAAACGTGTTGAACTACTCCTAAAAGGAGGTTTTCTTGGCAATTTCGACTACAAACCTTTTGATAATTGCGAATCTTGTTTATCTGGTAAAATGACAAAGCAACCTTTCAACAGTGAGAATGAAAGGGCTACTGACTTGCTTGAAATAATCCACACAGATGTATGTGGACCTTTCAGTCATGTAGCAAGAGGAGGATACCGGTACTTCATTACCTTCACTGACGACTTTAGTAGGTATGGTTATGTCTACTTGATGAGACATAAATCTGAAACCTTTGAGAAATTCAAGGAATATCAGAATGAAGTACAGAATCTACTTGACAAGAGGATCAAGTTCTTACGGTCAGATCGTGGTGGCGAATATCTCAGTGATGAGTTTGACAATCATCTGATGGAGTGTGGGATTGTATCCCAACTTACACCTCCGTATACTCCTCAGATGAACGGTGTATCAGAAAGGAGAAATCGTACTTTGCTTGACATGGTACGAACGATGATGTGTCATTCTACGCTGCCAATATCATTCTGGGGACATGCGCTCGAAACAGCAGCACACATACTGAACAGAGCGCCAACAAAGTCGGTAGAAAAGACTCCATACGAGCTATGGAAGGGTAAGAAACCCAACATATCTTTTCTGAAAATTTGGGGTTGCGAGGTTTACGTCAAACGACCTACCTCAGAAAAACTCAAACCCAAATCCGACAAGTGTTTCTTCGTTGGATATCCCAAGACCACCGTGGGATATTATTTCTACAACCCTGAAGAGAACAAAGTGTTTGTTGCTCGAAATGGAAAATTTCTGGAAGAAAAGTTTCTCAGTTTAGAGAACACCAGAAAGGATGTAGATCTACAGATAGTAGACGAAGAAAGCACTACACCAGTTGTTGAGCCAGAAATTCAACATAACAATGTTGAACCTCAATCAGAGCCGATTGAGGAAGTGCAAACACAGGACCTTCGCAGATCCAGCAGGGTAAGACAAGAACCAGATAGGTATCTTGGGTTCCTAGTCTCTCAAGATAGCGGAGACTTAAATGAACCAACATCCTATGGAGAAGCTGTGTCAGGCAGTGAGTCTGAACAATGGCAGGAAGCCATGAAGGCCGAGATGCAATCCATGTACGACAACCAAGTCTGGGAGTTGACTGATTTGCCACAACACTGTAAGGCTGTTGGACGCAAATGGGTTTTCAAGAAGAAAACCGACATGGATGGGAACGTACACACCTTCAAGGCCAGACTGGTTGCAAAAGGATTCACGAAAACTCATGGCATTGACTATGATGAAACCTTTTCACCAGTGGCAATGTTGAAGTCAATTAGGATTCTTATGGCCATCTCAGCGTACTTTAATTACGAGATTTGGCAAATGGACGTCAAGACAGCCTTTCTGAATGGAAAGTTAACAGAAGACGTCTATATGGAACAACCAGAGGGGTTTGAAGATCCTAAGAATCCTAATAAGGTGTGTAAGCTGCTAAAATCCATTTATGGATTGAAGCAAGCATCTCGAAGCTGGAACTTACACTTTGATGAGCGAATCAAAGAGTTTGGTTTTACCAAAAGTGAGTTCGAGCCATGTGTCTACACTAAGTTCAGTGGGAGCATAGTAACCTTCTTGGTCTTATACGTAGACGACATTCTACTTATAGGAAACGATGTACCAACTTTACAGAGTGTTAAGAGTTGGTTAAGCAAATGTTTCCAGATGAAAGACCTTGGAGAAGCCGCTTATATACTAGGTATAAAGATCTACAGAAATAGATCTAAGCGGCTTATCGGACTTAGTCAGAGTACATACATTGACAAAGTACTGAAGAGATTCAGGATGGATGAATCCAAGAAAGGATTCATTCCAATGCAACATGGCATAGTGTTAGGTAAATCACAGTGTCCTATTTCTAGTGAAGATCAGGACAAGATGAAATCGGTCCCATATGCTTCTGCAATTGGATCGATTATGTATGCCATGCTATGTACTAGGCCCGATGTTGCCTACTCAGTAAGTGTTACGAGCAGATACCAACAGAATCCGGGTGAGCCCCATTGGGTGGCTGTCAAGAACATTCTTAAATATCTGAGAAGAACGAAAGAAATGTTCTTGGTCTTTGGATGAGGATGAAATTAGTGTCACAGGATACTCTGACGCTAGTTTCCAGACCGACAGAGATGACTTCAGGTCACAGTCGGGGTATGTCTTTACCCTAAACGGAGGTGCGATCTCATGGAAGAGCTCGAAGCAGGACACGATTGCAGACTCAACTACAGAAGCAGAGTACATTGCAGCATGTGATGCGGCAAAGGAAGCTGTCTGGCTAAAGAATTTTCTATCGGATCTCAGAGTGGTTGCCAGTATCTCGAGACCGATCGATATATTCTGTGATAACTCAGGAGCCGTGGCGCAAGCAAAGGAACCTAGAGAGCATCACAAGTCGAGACACGTGCTCAGAAAGTATCATCTCATCCGAGAGATCATTGGAAGAGGAGATGTAAGAATATGCAAGATTCCAACAGAAGACAATGTCGCAGATCCGCTAACAAAGCCACTAGCAAGGGTAAAGCATGAGGCACATGCGAATTCCATTGGGATGCAGTACCTGGAAGCCAGTAGCTAGTACTTAGTTTATTAATTATTACTATAGTGTAATTTAGAAACAATGTAATCATGTAAAGTTTTTATTTCACAGTGTGTTGGAAATAATTGGAGGTTTTATTTTCATGATTGTTCTAAATTAACTATTTTTTGCATATTTAACGTATCCATGATTCTACAAAGTCTTGTATGAAATCTAAATTTCCGTAGCCACTTATTGAAATGGGAATTTCAATAGGGAGTTTGACGCTATTATAAATACTTGATGATTTATTCAAAGTAAAGAATAAAAGCACAAGTGATGTGACCAAGTATTTGTAGATACTCATCAGAGTGTTTGGGTATTGGAAGTGACCAGTAATCAAGTCTGCTTCATGGAGCCTTAGTCATAGGCACTGACTTGATAGGTTGTCCTTAGACCTGAGATACTTGGTTTGGAAACACGAGGACTACTGTACTCTTAGCACGTACTAACGCTGCACCGTAACAGGGTGGCCATACGGGACGTGACTAGATGCAGCGGAAGCCGTGGATCCAAATGCAAGTAGTCAAGAAGGGATTTGCACCTCTTTCAAAAGAGAGATATTTCCGGGCCCCTTGACGATTAAGATTGGCAGAAAACGCGTGGCCACGCTCGGATAGAATAACAGGGTTTATTTAGTAATATTCGTTACTGCAGGCAATCGAAATCAGAGTCAAGAAATACTTGATTTTAAGAAATGAATCCTCCACTCCATGTCTTAAATCACTTTAGAAATATCGTGTGCAAAAGGAATGAACCTGTGTACAAATTCAAGCGTGAATTGTATCTCTGGATATAAGAGATCTTACAACCTGGTTAACCTAAGCGTCTGGCTAGGGACCTCCTTAGGCGAATGATAACAGTTCAGTTACATGTCTAGCACAAGTGGGAGTCTGTTAGGATTATGTGCGAGACAGTAACAGGGTTATCGTGTCCAATGTTATAAGACACTAGTAGGTCACACTGCTGCACACCAAAATGAGAATGTTTGGATTATGGGAAATAATTAATTGGTCAATTAATTATTTAGAGAGAAAAGAAATAAATAAATAATTAGTTGAATTATTTATAATTAATTAATCAGTTAGATTAATTAAAAGGATAATTATGGAAGTTATTTCAGAGATAATTACCAAGAATTATATATGGAATCAAACACTGCTAGGTTTGTCCATATAAATAAGGGGTTAAGGGTGTCAGTTAATTGATTCATTCAGTTCTAAAAGCCCAGAAAAACCTCTCTCTCTCTCTCCCCTAAAACCGGCGCCAAATCCAGTAAAAGGAAGGTTCGCATTCGTTTTTCGGGTAATCCTCCGTGGTGGTCTAGCAACCCTCTCAACCGGTGTCAGTAGCAGTGTACCCCCTGCTTGCGTTTCGGAGTTACTATTCGTAAAGGTAATCCACCAAAACACCCTTTATTGTGTCTGTATGGTTTGGGATTGGATCCTCGATTGGGAATCAGGTTTTATTCCGCTGTGCATGCTCTTGTATCCCTTGATTCCCAACAGTTCTGCTTATGGTAACCAAGGGAACTTCAACAACCACAACAACCGGCGTGGTCAAAATCCCAATGGAAACTTTTTAGGGATTTTCTTATCAGCGGGGACATAGATTGGGTTTAGGCACATGGGAAGTGGCTCCGGGAGCGGATATGATTAAGGAAGGAATGATCATCATGGCAACCATCAAGGAAACAATCAGTTTGGTTCTAACCACCATGGGAACAACATGCAGTTCCATGGTGGAAATCAGTTCAACAACAATCAAGGAAATGTGCAATCCCAAGAGAACCAACAGAAAGTTAACACCAACCGAACCCCAGCTCCTGAACAGCTGGCAGCTGATCCGGCAAGATCTGATGGGCTTGGTCCTATGTGCTTTAAGTGCGGAAACCAAGGACACTACGCCAAGGACTGTACTATGAAGCTCAAAGACGCTACATACTTTGAGAAAAAGGTGGTCCTGATGAGAAAGAAGGAAAAGGGCAAGGTGTTGATGGCGGAAGAGGAGAATTGGATTTGCGAAGTGGAGAGCTCCGACGAGGATGACCAAATGATGCAAGGACACTGCCTGATGGTAGACTGTGAGTCCACAAATCAGTGAGATAAGATGGAGAAACACAATGATAAGCAAATGAAAGCCATAACTATAACCATAGATGAGATTTGATGGAGAAGAAGTAGTAATAAATGAAGAACAACAAATGGAATAATACTGATAGAGAAAAGCGGCCGCTTCAATGTTGATTCTACTAACCCTTTTTCACACAACCCTAGGAAGCCTAATGTTTTCCTTTTATAGGGTCTACAAAACAAGTTACCATTCATCTCCTTGAGGTTTACAAGAACTTAGAAAAGAGACACTAAACTATTTAAAGATTAATCTAAGAAAGCAAAAATTACAAGATAAGCCGTCGGACTTATTGACAACATAAATCTTGGTCTAACAATCTCCCCCTTTGAAGAGAAGTCAGAAGGGGGCTATGTACTCAAAAGTGGGATCCATTTTGACAGCTGTAGATATTCTTCCCATGTAGTGATGGTCTGTTCTAGCAGGCTCGGAGCCATTTCCACTCAACGGTAGATCATCTGTTCCTTTAACTTCTTCTCGATTCTCTTCATGACATCTTCAAACTTCAACCTTGCATTTTCCCATTTGGCACTGGGAGTCTTCTCTTTGTCCATCTGATGTTTCAGACTGTTGAGTATGTATATCAACGTACCATCACAGAACATGGATATTTCTCTGTAAAGCATAAATCTTTTTTCACCCTTGCGGTTGGGGTAGACGATTCCATCTTTGGGAGAGGATATCGGGCAGAAGAGTGCATAGTGATGAATATCTCATAAGGTTAGAATTGGAGCAAGAAGATTTACCCGCTGTGATCTGCCCTCAATAGCCATCTGATAATCTATAACCCATGCATAATTGATGGCATGTTGGATGTACCTTTTCAGCGCTTCGAGCCCGTTTCGGAAGAATCGTTGCGAGGAATCGGAACTTGGAGATATTTGATCATAAACAGTATATGCTCCAAGTAAATAGCGTCCATATCTGCTTCCTTGAAACTTAACTCTTCCAATTCGCCCTTTCCGTATGCGAGACAGAAGAAGTCGGAGAAGGAATGACGGTCGTGTCTGTTGATCCAGTCTTCCTAAGACATTGTGAAATACCAATGATTCTTTATCTATTTTCTGTAAGATACTTAGCACTGCTGAAAGATGAAGTTCACTACTTCAGCGATTCTTTATCGTTGATAGTTTGGACAATCAGCGATTGCTGATCACTGACTCCGTTCAGTATCAGCAAGAGCTGACATCAGCTAAGTATCCCCTGAAAGACAAATAGTCATGTCATAAGAAAACCATTAGCACCATCTATTGATGTAAAATGAATGAAAGAGTCAGCGAGCTTGTGATCTGAAGTTGAAATCAGTGATAGCGAGCTGACTACTCTGCATGACGTTCTGCTAAAGACAAGTCACAGTGCCTCCCTGATCTTTCCCAGAGATCAGCGATTCTAAGGCCCGATCAGTGACTTGCTCTTTATGAATTCAAGATTTGTTTTTCCCTCCTATATGCACGCAAAGGATTTGATTTGTCTTTCTGACAAAAGTACAAAAGGGGATGTCTCTTCACTGCTCCCTCTGTGCTTGTCAACCATAAGGCAGTTGTACACTATAGACCATAACCCTACGAAGTATGGGCCGTCGTTTATAGTATATAGTACAACATAATCACTCTTTGTTTGCCACGTGCAAAAGTGGTTCTGCCATGCATTTAATGCATGGGGTATAAACATGAGTATTAGGTTTGTTCTTCAAACCAACCTTGGTTCATGCTTCTATACCCCAATCCTTTCTCTCTCTATCAAGGTTCATTCTATCTATCTCTATTCTTGCTTTGTGCATAAGCAAATGCTTCGTGAAATACTTATGGATTGTTTGGATCATGACATAGTCTAGATCCGCTTCAACAAACAATCTACTTTAGTTCACACAAAAACTCCATAGGGGTTGTGAATTAAATTAAGTAGAAGAAACTGTGTTGATTGTATTCAACCCCCCCTTCTACAATACAATTTACATAGTTGGCCATCGAAAGAGGACCAACAGTGTCGATATGGTCTAACATCTTTGATCTTTGCAAACCTTCTCTTCTTTCTTTCATATCCAACTATTGCCTAGCTAATTCGTCGTGCACTGATGTAGGCTATCTGGTGTCTGACTGGTTTCAAGTGAGAGATCCCATATTTTACCGTAGGTGACCACTCGTGTTCCTTACCTCTTTAGAAGATTCTTGGGAAAGTTTCTTCCGAAAAGAGTCAGAATATAATGGCGTGGTCCCACTGCAGTTGGATCACAAAAGAAAACATAGTTTCTAGATCCACACTATGGCCACTTTTCTTTCTAAACATTCTTACTTCGATTCTGGATCTCTGGCAAAGCCACCCAGATTCATGCCCGAAAATTTTCCTCTCTGGAAATCTCGGATGGAGCTATTCTTAGCAGGTGCTGATCCTCAAATCCCCTACTTAATAGAGCATGGACCACACGTTCCCACTTCTATAATCCCTTCCGTTTCTACTACTGATAACACTCCTGCAGTACAGGAAAGAAGCTCTGTCAAACTAGTTGCTAACTGGTCTGATGAAGATAGACGTCTGGTAAATATTGACACCAAGGCAAGATCTCTGAAAGCTATGTCTCTTCCTGATGAAGTATTTCACTCCATCAGCAAGCTGAAATCAGCTAAGGAGATATGGGACACTCTGTGTCTCCAATACGAGGGCGTTGATGATCTCATGGAATCTAGAAAGATTCACCTCATACGTCAGTATGAGAAGTTCATCGCTGTTAAAGGTGAAACTCTCTCCCAGACCCATCAGAGGTTTAACTGCCTCTTGATATATCTGAAGACCTACGACGTTTCCTACTCCAACTCACAGGTAATCACTAAGTTCATGAAAGCTCTCCCGGATCACTGGGAAAATTACACCATGTGTCTTAAAATATCAAAGGACATAAAGACTATAACTCTCAGCGAGTTATATGGTATGATGCTCAACCATGAACAGCACAAGACCCTTAAGTCTAATCTCATAAGAGATACCAAGGATGTTAAAAGCACCTCTCTTGCTTTAATTTCTGAGTTCTGACTCTCTTCAACCCTCTAATCCTGTCTCAACAGTGACCGTCACTGAGATAGAAGATTCTGACTCTAACCACGTCCCTGATACTGAGACTGAGCTCAATGAGTCCCTTGCTCTTCTCTCTAAGCATTTGATGCGGTAATTATCATACATAAAAAGCGTAACAAGTTTTAACCTCTAATGCCTAGCCACTGTCTTACCACATATACAGGCAAGCGTACCTGATCGTGAGTAATATAGTGTAGAAAACTCCAGGTATCGTATCTACCACTGGGAACGGTTAAGCTAGATGTCAACTAGAGTGTTAATCAGTCAATCTGGAAAATGGGGGGTTTGCTTTTGAAAAGGTATTTTAAAAGATAAAAGACAAATAATATATAATCCTAACCAAGAAGTGGAAAACTGATGAACGAACATACATTGGAGATAAATGAATACATTATGGTTTACTTTCATAAAACATATATTTATGATCGTTGTCAGAATTTAAGCACAGAGCACCCGAACATTTATATCTAAGATTAACAACTAGCTAGGTGATGGTCCTCCTAGTCCCAATACATAGGTCGTTTGTCAGACAATCTAGTACCGGTCATCCGATCCTATTTCTATTGCATGGTTTTCTACCTCCAAGTCACTCTCGGTCCGAGTAACCACTTAACACAACTCTCTTGGTCAAAGGGTAGGTTAAGGCAGGTTGATTATCCTATCGGAGTCTATCTATTTTGGTCAAAACAGATACATCCAACCAATGAGTTCAAATAACCAAACAACAAGAATCAGAACGGAACCAAAGACAACATTCAACAAATCATTCATCTAATTAATAAACTGAAAGCCAAAGTATTCAAACCATAATGAAAACACAAACGGAATCAGTACATAGACATACTAATCGTAAATGCGTAAACAAACCAAACTAAAGACCGGCCGGTTTGTCGCCGCATTCCCTCGAATCTCCTCCGTAGTGGTCAAATCGAGCCTCCGACTTCTCGGGTTGGAAACCCTAAGCGGCTCCCAATATCTAACCTAAGCTACTAAATTATGAGAGAATTACAGAACTGAATGAATGGATGATCATAACTAAATGACCCAAGGCTTAATTTATAATAAGCTCGTCAGAAGCCTTTTCGCGTTCGCGAAACGACATTTCGCGGAGAGAAACACTTAACGAACAAACCCTAATTTTCTGGAAGCTTCCGATCGAGAAAAGCCAGGCTTCGTGGCACGAGCCCTTCCTTCGCGGCGCGAGAAAGTGCTTCGCGGCGCGAGTGATATAATTCCAGCTTCCAAGATCTTCCAAAATATTCTCCTTGCCTTATCTACTGAAGATCCGTCTTTTGGAGGAAGTTATCCGACTTAGAGAGCAAGGAAACCGCCTTAGGAGCCAAGAAAAGTCCATATTTGCAAAGTCTGCACAAAAGTCTCCTTTTTGACGCTTTTCACCCTCTTTTTATACTTTTACTCACGAGCACCTCCAAAACCTACAAAATCAGGATTTACACCTTTTTAAGTCAAACAGTATAAAAACCACTCTCAAAATAACTACAAAAGTGGGGAATTGATGCGAGTAAAACATGTATAATTTTGGAGTTATCAAAATTCCCACACTTAAGATTTGCTTGTCCTCAAGCAAACATATGATAAAATAAGAAAGATAACGACAAAGTTATTCTCCATCTATGATCATGCTTTGAAAGAACAAGGATAGTCGCAAGAAATCAAGCACAATTCAGATACCAATTAGAGCCTCACAAGTCATCTAAGTCATGCTCAACCTTTTACCCTCACAAAGTATGTATCAAGTGTATCTCTCAAGGGGTAATATGTTATATAGTGATCACACTGATACTCGACATCTTACCAACGCATATGCTTGTCACCAAATCTCATCTCCACCACTAAGAAGTTGTCAACCGTCAAGAGGACTTTAGGGTTGTAATGTTAGGCTAAGGGTTAAGGGTAGGATGAAGGATATATTTAAGTGACTAAGGGTTTTTGCAACAAAAACTTGAAAACTCAATCAGTAATGATCCAAACAGCGAAGCAATCTGACTTTCGAACAATGAAGCTTTTGGGATGAGCATTTCCTTTCTTTTCTTTTTAGAATTGGCCTAAGCCTATGGCTTATTTGGGGCACAAATTCTTTTTCAATCTTTTCAGCTCACATTCTTTTCTTTTTTCAACATTATCGACTCTTTTGATATTTCTTTTTCTTTTCCGAGTCTCAAATATTTTTCTCTTTCTTTTCTTTTCCTCTTTTTTTTTCAGAGCAGCAACTATGTTGCTTTTGGGCTTTTTTAAATCTCAATCCAATAAAAACTGTCAGATTTGAAAAACTGGATCAAAACATATCAAGAATCAAATTTAAGTTACGGCCAAAAGATGGATAAAACAATTAGGCTAAAGGATAAAGTGTATAGTGGGTAAAGAAATGAAAAGGCTAAGGCTCAAAATGGTTACAAGGGAAGAAGTACTAATGATGAGTACTTTTTAATCAAAGGCTAGGCAAATCAAATAACCTTATGGTGAGGTTATCTGACGAAGGCTAAAAGGGTTAGAAATGAAGGCCTCTATCAGTGCAATGGTGATAAATACTTCTCTTATGTGGTCTCGACAAGCATTCAAAGTGACAAGTTCTACTTGGTTCAAAGTCGGCATCCTCACAGAAATGACTAGATATAACAATTCAGGCTCAATCTCTCAACGGAATGGGGTAAGGATCACTCATGGCAATTAGCATACACATGACTTTTTTGAACTCATAAAAACTCCAAAACGTGTCCTCCTAAATGCATGATTCTTTTGACTTCCACAAAATTTTTAAAAGGATCATGGATTTCGAAAAATTTATGCCATATAATTCAAATCAAATCAGATAAGCAATTAAGCACAATAAGGACAAACAAGCGAAAGTTTACTTAACCCCCCTTCCCACACTTAAAAATTGCAGTGTCCTCAATGCAATAACAATTAAAGCATGTATGCGGAAAGGTAAAAAGATAAAGAACGAATACTGCCTGGGTTAAGGAAACTAAAGCTCCGACGAACTACTGAAATCTGATTCGTACAACTGATTCGAGGGTCTACACACCAAATCTGAAAAACTAAAAACAAAAACAAACAAACTAAAAAGAAAATTAAAAATAAAAAGATAGTACGGTACAACCAAATCGAATCAATAATATCCAAACAAATCATCGAACCAAACAATCAATGGGGTCCACGGAATTGGTCCCACCACTGATCATAACACTCGTAACCTGGAGGACTCGGGTCCTGTGGATGCCACACACCATACTGCGGTGGTGCTGATGGTCGGAACTGAGGGTCTGAGAAGAAACCCAACATCGTCTGGTTCTGCCAGTCTAACGATCGTTGCACCTGAACATCGTGATAATGCGTACGAGACGTGAGACCCTAAAAAGCTGTATAAGCATCCCAGTCGGACGGTATCTGATGTGATCCCGAGGGTCCTGCCTCGTCCTGCTACTACTGATGATGTGGCTGCTGCGGCTCATGCATCTCCTGGTCCTTCGGCTCTACTCTGACTCCAGTCCAAACCCACGAACTACCAACTCCTCTCTCTATCACTCTCATCCCCTTCAGCTGGTTCTGGTCTATACGTCCTAACTCTCCCAACCAAGTCAATGAGGCTATCACCTCCGGTGTCAGAATCCCATGGGAAGAAGCTAGGCGGGTGATGTAGTGACCACCTAAAAGTCCGCTCGAGGTCCGGAATCCTCTAGCTCCAGTAAGAAAGTTTGCTATGATAAATGCTAGATGGGTGTGGCGGTCTAGGCTAACCAACTGATGAAGTAACCACAGCTCGAAATCCCTTATCTTGTCCTGACTGGACTTCCTCTGGTTCAGGGTGTAGGCTATCATCCTATGTAGGACTCTATGCTCCGGGTCTACTAGGTTACCAGACTTGGTGTTGGACCGACGGTACGACCCTCGATCAAGCTGGCTCCATAACGCGCTATAGTCTATACCCTCAGGTGGAGCTAGGGCGCACTGTCCTATGTAATCCTCAAAATAATCGGTCCTGACCATATCAAGTGTGTAAAGCTCAAGGGATACAACGAACTGTGCTAAAGTCTGCCTAAACCATCGGCCACCCAAACGATAAATAATACAAGGCTGTCTCACACTCTCTCTCCCTCGATCCTCATCAAATGAATAGGTCGCTATGAATTCTAGGATCAACTCACGATAGATAGGGTCACGAAGGTCTAGGGCGGCCTTCCAAGCCATGCTACTAAGCTCACTCGCGGGTGCACTCGGGCCTCTCTCAAAATACCTCAGAATATGTCCTGCTGCCTGAATAGTGTGCAAAAATTCCCAGTCCAATGTTCGGCCAATCTCGATGTGGCAGCCTTGATCTCATCAAGGTCCTTGATCAGTTTCTTCCGTTCGGCCTCATCATAATGCGGTTGCAGCTTGAATCGCAAAAACTCGTGCTCGCCAGATGTGGTCCTAAGAGAACGGGTACGCTACAACACACACGTCAAAAAGTTAGTGCACATACTTGATGGAAATGAAAGTTTCCTTCCCACACTTTATTAAATTACTAAAGAGATGGGAACCTACAAATATTTTAAAAGCCAAGAAATTTTTTGACCAAATAGGTTCCCATACTTAGAATTTAATCTATCCCCTTACAAAATATAAAATTAAGTAAAAAGGATAATATCAAACGTTTTAGCAAGTCATGCAAAAATTGGCCAAAACATAACTTGTCAAAACAATTTGATAAAAGTGCATTCAATTACTTAGTGCAAGAAGAAACCGCTATTAAAACACGTATCAAGAAAATACACCATCAAGAATAATTGCCAAAAAGACTAACTCAATCTTCCCACACTTAGTGTTTGACCGTATTTTTCCACTTTAAAAACAATGGGAACCATAAAAAATATTTTCTTATTTGGCTTTGGGTTCCCACACTTGGAATCTTGCAAAAAGTGGCGTTTTAAAGATAAGCATAAAATGCCGCCAAAAACTTGAGTTTTAAACCAAGGTGAAAAACTACAAGATTCCTAAAATCGCTTACGGTCAAAACACCAAAAAGTGGAACGATAAAGTTTCAAAACAATCCAAGGCAACAACTCGAGAGATTGCAAAAAACCAACGAGCACATCCAAAAACAAAACTCATGTTTTTCGCCAAAACGAAAGATAACATCTTCCCGTTTAATAATTGACCATATTCTTATAAAAAACAAAGTGACGAGAACCCTTTTTCAAAAATGTGTAACTTTAAGGTTTTTTCGCAAAGTGGGTTCCCACACTTAAAAATTTTACCATCTAATTTTCAAAACCAATTAGTACCAAAAACTTGTCTAGATGGTAAAATAGGCTTCAAGCATCTTTATTTAAAAACTTGCTATCTCAAAAAGGCTTCTTGCTTGAAATTTTGAAATTTGGTCAATTACCAACGGAAAAATGACATCTTTGAACAAACCAAACGTGGCGATTAACATGAAATCAAGCATCACGATGTAACAATTACGCACAAAAATTGGATCTTCCCAACAATCAT
Organism: Centaurea solstitialis; assembly: GCA_030169165.1. Lineage (NCBI taxonomy): Eukaryota > Viridiplantae > Streptophyta > Magnoliopsida > Asterales > Asteraceae > Centaurea > Centaurea solstitialis. The sequence continues at coordinate 52,070,618 of CM058043.1, forward strand.
CATTCAAAACCTTTCAAAACCAAATTGGGAAAAACAACCAACAAAGAAGCTTGCAAAAATTGGAGCTTATCAAAACTAACCATGTTGGTGAGCTCTTAACATCAAAAGATTTAACAACTAAGCACACTAGATGGTTTTCTCCACAATTATTAAAACAATTCATTAAAAACCACAATGGGGAAGAACACCATCAAAAAAGCTCCAACAATGGAGTTCATCAACAACTTAATCCATGGAAATCATCAAAGAAAACATGCTAGCAAGTTAAACAAACTTATAACATGTATCAAGTAAGCACACAAATTTGGTTTCCCCCACCCATCACACAAATCACACAAAATCAAATTGGGGGAAAAACCACCATGGAAATACCTTCAAAGATGAAATTGGAGAGGGAGAAGATGAAATCATACCTTTTGAGCCATGGAATTGCAAAGAATCGGACCTAAGAAAGCAAAGAAATCGAAATTCGGGGCTGGAGAGGGAGGTTTGCGGCGCCAGAAGTGAAAAGAAGTGACCGAAACCCTTTGGCTGAATGGGGGATAGATTTTCTTTTGGAGTTTGTTCCTCATATCCTTCTTGCTTAAAGTCTTCACCATCCGATTGTTCACCCATTGTTTCATCCTGTAAAATTAAAGAATTGTTAGAATCATTGGATTTAACAAATGGTTAACTTACCTTTTGTTTAGGAACGGATTGGTCCGGCGAGGCTTCTTCGGGTGTGGATTCTTTGACTTGATCATCTTGCATTAGAGTTCCGATTCCATCTAGGCAGTCTTCATCATGGTATTCTTCCGTTGTATTAACCTGCCATGAAAGCTCATCGTCAGAATCATCAGAATCGGACCATGATGGAATTACCTCATGTTAAGTCATAGATTGATCCATTGTCGAAAGCTCTTTGATTTGTGTCGGCTTATGTGGTGTTGTAGACTCCTTTAGCCCGACTGTTTCCTCTCTGACTTCTTTCCTCGGGAGTGATGATAATTCGATCTCCGGTTCGACAACCTGCAGATTAGGCATTTGGTCAGTTTTGGGCATAGGTGGTCCCACAACAACCTTACCTCCTTTCGTAACGGTAAACACTTCAGCTTGTTCGTCTATTTCCACATGAGGATATGCTCCCTTGACTTTTTGGAGGAACTGGTCGGTACTTTTGTATATTCCTGCAACGAAATTCACGAACCCTTGGATTTGTTGTTCTTCGTTTGTGCTCGTCTTTTCTTGTTCTGAAAAATGATGGAGCAACTGTTCGATTATTCCGCCGCTCGGCTCAGATTGCGCAAGAATTGACTTCCAAGTGTGGCATTCTGTTGGAGGAGCGTTTCCGCAGTTTGTGCATTTGATTTGCGGCTCATCGGATGATGAAATCCCGTTCAGTTGTGCTGGTTTGCTCTCCTCCTCATCAGTGGAGTAGTCTAGATAATGTGCCTCTAAATCGTCCAGGAGCTTACGTGCTTCTGTAACTGTCTTATAATGAAAGATACCACCACAAGATGAGTCTAACCATAATCAAGAATCGTTAGTCAACCCGGCATAAAATATATCCATCACCTCTTTATCATCAATACCATGGTTTGGAAGTTTCAAGAGTAAATCCTTATATCTTTCCCATGCTTTCGCAAGATGTTCTTTTCCTTGTTTAAATTGCCGAATTTCGGCTTTTATTTTATTAACCTTGGAAATGGGAAAGTATCTTGACAAAAAGGCAGATTTTAAATCTTCCCAGGTCTTAATGAATCCTGGGGTTAACCTTTTAAACCAGTCTTTTGCCTTATTTGTCAAGGTAAAGGGAAATACTCTTAGTTTTACCTCGTCTTCCGTAGTGTTGAATAGATCACAGATGTATTCGAATGCTTCGAGGTGTTGATATGGTTCTTCGCTAGGTCTTCCGTCAAATGATATAGTGATGATCATTTTGATTAGTCCTTTGTTGATCTCCATATCTGCAACACAAGAAAAATACCCGGAGTAGCACGAAAATATAAAAGAGAAAAATTAAAAATTAAAAGCTAAACTAGAAAGCAAATAACTTAATTGGGAATAAATTCCCAATGAAGGATCGATTAACCAACTAAACTCTAGTATCCAACTAAGCAACCATTCCCCGGCAACGGCGCCAAAAACTTGATGTGGTAATTATCATACATAAAAAGCGTAACAAGCTTTAACCTCTAATGCCTAGCCACTGTCTTACCACATATACAGGCAAGCGTACTTGATCGTGAGTAATATAGTGTAGGAAAGTCCAGGTATCGTATCTACCACTGGGAACGGTTAAGCTAGATGTCAACTAGAGTGTTAATCAGTCAATCTGGAAAATGGGGGGGTTTGCTTTTGAAAAGGTATTTTAAAAGATAAAAGACAAATAATATATAATCCTAACCAATAAGTGGAAAACTGATGAACAAACATACATTGGAGATAAATGAATCCATTATGGTTTACTTTCATAAAACATAGATTTATGATCGTTGTCAGAATTTAAGCACAGAGCACCCGAACATGTATATCTAAGATTAACAACTAGGTGATGGTCCTCCTAGTCCCAATACATAGGTCGTTTGTCAGACAATCTAGTACCGGTCATCCGATCCTATTTCTATTGCATGGTTTTCTACCTCCAAGTCACTCTCGGTCCGAGTAACCACTTAACACAACTCTCTTGGTCAAAGGGTAGGTTAAGGCAGGTTGATTATCCTATCGGAGTCTATCTATTTTGGTCAAAACAGATACACCCAACCAATGAGTTCAAATAACCAAACAACAAGAATCAGAACGGAACCAAAGACAACATTCAACAAATCATTCATCTAATTAATAAACTGAAAGCCAAAGTATTCAAACCATAATGAAAACACAAACGGAATCAGTACATAGACATACTAACCGTAAATGCGTAAACAAACCAAACTAAAGACCGGCCGGTTTGTTGCGGCATTCCCTCGAATCTCCTCCGTAGTCGTCACATCGAGCCTCCGACTTCTCGGGTTGGAAACCCTAAGCGGCTCCCAACATCTAACCTAAGCTACTAAATTATGAGAGAATTACAGAGCTGATTGAATGGATGATCATAACTGAATGACCCAAGGCTTAATTTATAATAAGCTCGCCAGAAGCCTTTTCGCGTTCGCGAAACTGCATTTCGCGGAGCGAAACACTTAACGAACAAACCCTAATTTCTGGAAGCTTCCGATCGAGAAAAGCCAGGCTTCACGGCGCGAGCAGTATCTTTCGCGGCGCGAGTGATATAATTCCAGCTTCCAAGATCTTCCAAAATATTCTCCTTGCCTTATCTACTGAAGATCCGTCTTTTGGAGGAAGTTATCCAACTTAGAGAGCAAGGAAACCGCCTTAGGAGCCAAGAAAAGTCCATATTTGCAAAGTCTGCACAAAAGTCTCCTTTTTGAAGCTTTTCACCCTCTTTTTATACTTTTACGCACGAGCACCTCCAAAACCTACAAAATCAGGATTTACACCTTTTTAAGTCAAACAGTATCAAAAACACTCTCAAAATAACTACAAAAGTGGGGGAATTGATGCGATTAAAACATGTATAATTTTGGAGTTATCAGCATTTCAAGAAGTTTGAACGAAAAGGAAACTTTCAAAAGTCCAAACCCCTCTCTCTTACTAAGAAGGCTGAAACACCTTCTGGTGATAAGGCCTCTGCTACTTGCTTCAAGTGTCAGGGAAAGGGAGACTATGCTACTGAATGCAGATACAAGAAGAATCAGTTCGCTGAGTCTTCCTCTCCAGCTTCCAAGGAGGACAAATACTGGAAGCTGAAGGCGAAATATCGCAAGTTGAAATACCATCGAAAGGGCAAAGGTCTAATCGCTGAAGGCAAAGGATGGGACGATTCCTCTGATGATTCCTCAGATGAGGAAGACACCACTGAGGCCACATGTCTGATGGCTATCATTGAAGAAGCTGAACCAATTCTCATGGCGCAGCTTGAGGACATCCCTGAAGAGGTTCCTGCTACACCTACTTCAACCTCACTCCCACCTTTTTAGGCATCTACTCCCTCTCCTTCTGATACTATGTCAGCGATGGACGCTCTTACCATCGATCTGCATAATGCCTTAAACGGCAAGTCCTCTGCTGAGAAGATCAATCATGATCTTAGGACTAAGCTCAAAGAGTGTCATGAGAAACTCAAAGAGCTTGCCATTTATGAAGCAAGTTACAAGGACCAGGTTCATGTGAACTAAATCCTTTGTCTTGAAAGAGAACAGCCTATCGCTGAGAAAGAAAAAGTTCTTGCTGAACTCTACTCTGAGAAGGTTACTGTCAAAAGTTGGGCTGATGCTTCTGAAACTGTTGACAAAATAATCTCCTCTCAGCGACATCCTAAGATTAGAACATGTCTAGGTATTAATAAAGACAATTTGCATGCTGATGATATCCCTGATAAATCTAGTTTAAAGTTTGGCATGTTTGTCTCTTCTAACTCTTGTCCTCCTGATGAAAATGACTTTATCTCTGACCAGCCCTCCATGGACAAGAAATTCTCTCTCCAACCACCAAAACCCTCTAAAACTTATTTTAAGACTCCTAAAGTCTTAGGTGGTGGACCTCCTAGGTCAGGGAAGCCGAAAACAGGACAAAACCCTGTTCCCAGACTTAAAGTAGATATTATATCTAAGCCTGAGAAGAAGACACAAATTCCTCCTCAGACCGCTGAAAAAGGCTTTCTTGGACAAGGACCAACCCATCTTAGGTTTAAACATCCTAAGGGTAGTCTCTCTAAGACTAAGACCTTCAGAAGTTGTTATCAGTGTGGTAAAAATGATCATATTGCTAGTAATTGTCCAAATGCTACCAAAGCTGAAAAGGCAGCTAAGGTAAAGAAAGGTCCCAAGGCTGGAAAATTAGTCAATGGAAAGAATCCTTTAATCCCTAATGCGTCTAGCATGCCTGATGCGTCAAGCATCCCTGATCCTGTCAAATCTGAGAAATCAGAAATGACAGATGTCATTGCCTCTACCTCAAATGCAATGATATTCTATGTCCCTGATGAGTCATCAATTGCTGACTCAACTGGACTCAAATTTATGTGGGTCCCGAAGACCACTTAACCTGTCTTCTTATTTAAGGGAAAGGGCATCTGGTATCTTGATAGTGGATGCTCAAAGTACATGACTGGAAACAAGCATGTGCTGGTTGACTTCAAAGAAGAAGCAGGCCCTTCAGTCAAATTTGGCGGTGAAGGAAGAGGTATCACTAAAGGTTATGGTACCTTAACCAATGGTAAGACTACCTTTAAGAAGGTATCTTATGTTGAAGGACTAACTTACAACCTGCTGGGTATCAATCAACTTTGTGATAAGGATCACAAAGTCTCTTTCTCCAAAAAGGACTGTAAGGTGAAGAACAGGCACAGGAAAGTCATTCTCAGAGGACAACGTTTCTGTGATGTTTACACTATCAACATGGACACATCCACTGAAAATGTGTGCTTCATGTCCAGGGCCTCTTCTGACATCAACTGGCTCTGGCACAAGCGTCTCTCTCACCTTAACTTCAAAACCATCAATCAACTCTCTATCAACAATTTGGTTGATGGTCTCCCTGAAAAGAGTTTTGCAAAGGAATCTCTTTGCTCAGCATGCGAAAAGGGAAAGCAGACCAGAGCTTCTTTCAAATCGAAACAGGTCTCCACTATCTCCTCTCCACTACAGCTATTGCACATGGATCTCTTCGGACCTGTCAATATTTAGTCTATTGGTGGAAAGCGCTATACACTTGTGATTGTGGACGAATACTCAAGATACACTTGGGTGTTCTTCCTCATATCCAAGAGCGATGCCTCTCAAGAGATTATCAACTTCATTTTTTAGATGGAGAAGTATAATCAAATCACTGTTCATTCTCTAAGAAGTGATCACGACACTGAATTCAAAAATAGTGTTCTTCATGATTTTCTTGTTAGCAAGGGAATCTCTCAAAACTTCTCATCCATTCGAACTCCTCAGCAAAACGGGGTCGCTGAATGAAGAAATCGCACGCTAATTGAAGCTGTAAGGTCGATGCTGATTGAAGCACGTCTACCTCTTAAATTCTGGGCTGAAGCTGTCAACACGGCCTGTTATACCCAGAACAGGTCGCTGATTGTCAAACGATTCAAGAAAACAGCCTATGAACTCTTCAGGAGAAGAAAGCTATACATTTCCTACTTTCATATCTTTGGTTGTAATTGTTATATCAAAAACGACAGAGATAATCTTAGAAAGTTTGATGCCAAAGCTGACGATGGTTTTCTTGTTGGATACTCCACTGTATCCAAGGCCTATGGCGTTTTTAACAAACGTAGGCAAACTCTAGAAGAAACCATCCATGTCAAGTTTGACGAAATTGATCCATTTTCATCCACTCCTTCTTTTACTGATAGTGATGATATAGATCAATGGGCTAACTCTTACTTTCAGGTCCCTGAAAATGACATTCCCAAGGTTAGCACTCCTGTTGCAAGATCTTCATCATACATCCCTGATGGATTCGAAGAACCTAATATCCCACAGGATACCCCTATCCACTCAGCGATTCCTTTGAATCAAGTATCTCCCACTATTTCTCAGGAAGATATTCCGTCAACTTTAGGCTCTGCTGAAGTTGTACAAGATGGTGACAGTCCTGTTCAACTGAATGATGTCCTTGAGGCTTCTATCCTTTCAGCTGTTGAACCTACTCAGGTCATCGCTGATGAATCTACTTCATCAACAAATGCTGAACCTCTACAGGCTATTCCTCAGCCTCCTGCTCTCAGATGGACCAGAGATCATCCAATTGATCAGGTACTTGGTGATCCCTCTACTGGAGTCAAAACTCGACAACAGTCAGGTAACCACTGTCTTTATGTCAGCTTTCTATCTGAACATGAACCTATAAAAGTAGATGAAGCGCTCGCTGATTCATCTTGGGTCTCAGCGATGTAAGAAGAACTCGTTGAGTTCGAAAGAAACCTTGTCTGGAAACTTGTTCATAAGCCATCTAGAAAGACCATCATTGGTCTTAAATGGGATTTTCGAAACAAACTAGATGAGCATGGTATAGTCATTTGTAACAAGGCTAGACTTGTTGCACAAGGCTATAGAAAAGAAGAGGGGATAGACTACGACGAAACTTTTGCCCCTGTTGCTAGACTTGAAGCCATAAGGCTATTTCTTACCTATGCTGCTCACATGAACTTTCAAGTCTACCAAATGGATGTCAAAAGTGCATTTCTAAATGAGAAACTCGCTGAAGAAGTCTATGTCGCTCAACCTCTAGGATTCAGTGATCCTAAGCATCCAAACCATGTTTACAAGCTAAACAAGGCTTCGTATGGTCTAAAGCAGGCACCTAGAGCCTGATATGAAACCTTATCTACTTTTCTTATCGCTGAAGGTTTCACTCGTGGAAAGATTTACAGCACTCTGTTTGTCAAGTCTTACAAGGATCATGTTTTCCTTGCCCAAATTTATGTTGATGACATTATTTTTGGATCCACGAAAGCCAAACTTTGCAAAAAGTTTGAGTCACTCATGCAATCTCAGTACAAGATGTCCATGATGGGTGAACTAACCTATTTCTTAGGTATTCAGGTTAAACAATCTGAAAAGGGGACTTTCATCTCTCAAGGCAAGTATGTTCGAGATATGCTGAAGAAATTTGATCTCACTACTTGCTCTGAAATGAAAACACCTATGGCTCCTCCTCTAAAACTAGACAAGGATTCCAATGGAAAAATTGTCGATGTTTCTACCTATAGAGGAATGATAGGCTCACTGTTGTATCTCACAGCTAGCCGTCCTAATATCATGTATGCCACCTGCCTATGCGCACGATATCAGGCTGACCCAAAGGAGTCCCATCTAAAGGCTGTCAAGCGCATCTTCAGATATCTGAAAGGGACTCCCAACCTTGGTCTCTGGTACCCCAGGGACTCAGGTTTCGATCTAACTGCTTTTTCAGATAGTGATTTTGCAGGCTGCAAATTAGATCGAAAGAGCACTACTGGTGGGTGTCATCTTCTTGGTGGCAAGTTGGTGAGCTGGACAAGCAAAAAGCAAAACTCCGTGTCCACATCAACAGCTGAGGCTGAATATGTCGCCGCTGGAAGCTGATGTGCTCAAGTATTATGGATGAGGAATCAGCTGCTGGACTACGGTTTTCAGCTGTCCAAAATTCCATATTCTGCGACAATACCTCAGCTATTGCCATCGCCAACAATCCTGTCTTACACTCGAAGACAAAGCACATTGAGATCCGATATCATTTTATCAGAGATCATGTGATGAATGGAGATGTTGAACTCCATTTCATACCTACGGAATACCAGCTCGCTGATCTCTTCACTAAACCCCTTGATGAGAAGAGGTTCAATCAACTTATCAGCGAGCTAGGCATGCTAAACCCTGACGCTTGATCTTCAACAAGCTCATGGCTCTTACTATTCTTGTACATTAATTATGTATTTTTCTTTTCCAGTGTACTATTTATTCCCCTTGAATGAATATAAAGATCCTGCTGATCTTTATCAGTCATTGATGATGTTTCTCTCTGATATATTGCATTTATTTCTGTCCTTATGATCAATTATCAGTGATAAACCTACCTTAAAACATTTATTGTGTTAAGAAGATTTTCTGACTACATTTTGAAAATCTTTTGAATATGTAACTAGATAAGTTACCTTTGTACTTATCTTTTACCAACTCTATCTAGTAGAGTTGACGTTTTGGCACCATACGTTACATCTTAACGTGTGTCAGGCGCATGGCAGTAAATGAAAAGATGGTTTTAAGCGAGTAATATGAACTGATCGGCGCATTTAATAACCGTCATAATTGTATTTAATAACCGTCCCATCTTCTTTGGATTACTTCTTTTCTTCACAACTTACCACATCTTCTCTCTAAAGATTTGCTTCACAATGTGTTCAACTCTTTCTTCCTCCTTTGAAGATCTTCTTCATAGTTTGGTAAGTTCATCCTTGTTACAAGGATCTTTTCTTTTCTCTTCTCTCAAAGATAATAACACACTTTGAGTTCTTCTTTAAAAACATAAGTTCTCTAACAATACATCTTTCTTATATCTTATTGTGCTATAACTTATGTTTCTTTTTTCCTTCTATGCAGATTCTCTTCTACTCTACTGTTTCTGCAGCACAAATCTCAACTCTACTGAAGGAAGGTTCTGCATCTCAGCTACAGCACCTGGTGCTGTATCTGAGGTGGAGAGAGTCTTGCAGGACACCTTCCTCTAAAAAGGGATGTTCCATTCCCCTTTCCCCCACCACTTGTAGGATACCTTCTTCTAACGAAGAAGGTTCCCTCTCTCCTCTTCTCTCTGTATCTCAGAGGGAGAAAACTGCAAGATGTGTGGGAGACTACTGATTGGATGCACAGTAATCGGACTCTGATTGATGTTGCTCCGTATGACAGTAGACAATACCCCGAGATCCCAGTCTCAGGGATCTCCAGGTCAAATACCTCTTTCACCTTCTGCTGAAAGAGATGCCTCTTTCCCCACCTTACTGCTCAGTTCGTGACTCGCTGCAAAAGAGAAGACAAGCCAGAGAACATAGGTCGATGCTTGATTTCGAGGCTAAAACTTAGGTTTATGCTTCATTTCCATGCTGTATCTGATCTATGTAACTGTCTCTATGTATTTCTTTTAGTGACTTGTAATTTGTTTCCTTCTGTATTGTAATCTTCAATTTATGATGAAATGAATACAAGTATCTTCTTATCTCTGATATCTGTTTCTTTATTGCTGATATCAGCTCACTGAAAATGACTTTACTTAACACTTAAATAATACAAGTACCTTTCACATGTGTTGTTTCCTAACTGTTACTTCTCGACTAAGAATTCAAATTATTTTAAGTTCTAGAATCAAGACAACCTCCCTGTTGTCTTATCATTGATATTTAGGGGGAGATTGTTGATCCAGTCTTCCAAAGACTTTATGAAATACCAATGATCCTTTATCTATTTTCTGTAAAATACTTAGCACTGCTGAAAGATGAAGTTCACTACTTCAGTGATTCTTTATCGCTGATAGTTTGGACAATTAGCGATTGCTGATCACTTACTCCGTTCAGTATCAGCAAGAGCTGACATCAGCTAAGTATCCCCTGAAAGACAAATAGGCATGCCATAAGAAAACCATCAGCACCATCTATTGATGTAAGCTGAATGAAAGAGTCAGCGAGCTTGTGATCTGAAGTTGAAATCAGTGATAGCGAGCTGACTACTCTGCATGACGTTCTGCTGAAGACAAGTCACAGTGCCTCCCTGATCTTTCCCAGAGATCAGCGATTCTATGGCTCGATTAGTGACTTACTCTTTACGAATTCAAGATTTGTTATTCCCTCCTATATGCACGTAAAGGATTTGATTTGCCTTTCTGACAAAAGTACAAAAGGGGATGTCTCTTCACTGCTCCCTCTGTTCTTGTCAACCATAAAACATTTGTACACTATAGACCATAACCGTAGCAAGTATGGGCCGTCGTTTATAGTATATAGTACAATAGAACCACTCTTTGTTTGCCACGTGCAAAAGTGGTTCTGCCATGCATTTAATGCATGATGGTATAAACATGAGTATTAGGTTTGTTCTTCAAACCAACCTTGGTTCATGCTTCTATACCCCAATCATTTCTCTCTATCAAGATTCATTCTATCTATCTCTATTCTTGCTTTGTGCATAAGCAAATGCTTCGTGAAATACTTATGGATTGTTTGGATCATGACATTGTCTAGATCCACTTCAACAAACAATCTACTTTAGTTCACACAAAAATTCCATAGAGGTTGTGAATAAAATTAAGTAGAAGAAACTGGGTTGATTGTGTTCAACCCCCCTTCTACGATACAATTTATATAGTTGGCCATCGAAAGAGGACCAACAGTGTCGATATGGTCTAACATCTTTGATCTTTACAAACCTTCTCTTCTTTCTTTCATATCCAACTATTTCCTAGCTAATCCGTCGTGCACTGATGTAGGCTATATGGTGTCTGACTGGTTTCAAGTGAGAGATCCCATATTTTACCGTAGGTGACCACTCGTGTTCCTTACCTCTTCAGAAGATTCTTGGGAAAGTTTCTTCCGAGAAGAGTCGAAATATAATGGCGTGGTCCCACTGCAGTTGGATCACTTGCGGAATGTCTAGAACCCAAGGCTCTGGCTCATCACCAGGAAGATCTGGTGTAGTGTTTGTCAGTACTGGTGGACCGGATTCAAGGAACTTATCGTAGTCCTCTAAAGAGATGATCTCATCCCCTGGCTGTGTGAACCCAAGACTGAAGGCAAGTTGTTGAAGTAACTCTCGGGCTTTCTTGTTGATCTCAAACCTAGTGGATTATGAATATGATCTGTCTATGTCGACTACATGACAACCGGCAGTTATCTCTTCGTCGTCAATTGGACCGACGTTTGTGCTGACTCCCTTTGGCTATTCAACCGTTAGGTAAGAATCCTCTAGCACATAACCATCCGTTGCTTCTCATCATGAGAGATCAAACCAAGATGTTTCAGAGGCATCTGTGAGAGACACAGAGGCTTTGGATCTAGATCATCCAGGTACTCCACTTGACCGCTCTACCGGGGTTGGCTCTGAACCTTCCCCAATGCATGATGTCAATCGAACACTGGTAGGCTCTACTACAAAGTGAGTTTGAGCATCTAGTGGAAGACCCCGAGCAAGCTACATTAGATCAGCCTCCAAGGCCCAATTTAAACCATGTGTTGATTTAAATGATCCCCAGTGCCTTTGTGACGAAGGAGGAGTTCAAAACCTTCACCGCAGAGGTATTCAACAAATTGGAAGAATTGAAAAGCTCGACCCCCTCTTAGTTTGGTATCGCAGAGGCATCCCATGTCAAAGGAAGATCTGTCCAAAGCCCTGCAGTCTACAACCATCCATGCCAATTCCTTAATGCAACTAAAGGATGAGCTCGGAGAGATTGTTGGGAAATATGTTACCGATGCATCTTTTGCAGGTTACACAGACTTCTCTCAGTTCAAAGATGAGATCAAGGGAATGATGACTTCTGCCATGGCCCTCGGTCAAGACTCTTCTTCCAGAGTAAATATCAACCACCTTGCAACCCGCAGAGATCTCATTGCAATGGTTGAGGCTTTTGTTGAATCTGTTCGTGCCAACAACACCTCCCTACTATAGGATGTCAGAGCCTCTCATCACTCACTGCAGCTCACATCAGAAAATCAACAGAAGTTCTGGCTACAGAAAGAAAAACTCTTTGGTCCTCTCTACGAAGTTCGGTAAATGCCTTGAAGTTCAACACGAACCTGAATGTGAATGCCACGGTTCTTTTTGCGGAAGAGGTTGTCGAGAAATTGGAAGAGGTTGTCACTTAAGTTCTATGCCGCATTCCCCAAGCACCTTCCAATACTTGTGCCATAGAAGCTGCTAAGAAGAAGCATGATGATTAGGGAGGTAATGACCCTGATCACCATAAGGGGGAGAAGAAGAAAAAGGCACCGCAGAAACCTTTTCAGGTTGTCACCTCTGCCACTTACTTGTACTCAGGGGGTAAGTTCTCTAAATGTCCCTCCTGTGGACAAGACAAGGGCAAAGGAACATTTAATGAAGCCGACTCAAGTGAAGACTGTAGGTATATCTCTCTGGGTTCTTTTAGATCAGATGCTGAATGACATATATTAATGGTGGGCAACGACAACAGTGTTATCTGCTAAGATCCCGAGCTTCCCCAGGCACTTAAAGCCTCTGTAAAGGAAGCAAGAGCTACCTCTGTCTCTGGCCCATGGATGATCAAGCCTAGATTAGAAAAAGGTTCATCTTCCAGAATCTCGGTGATTGTAGAAGAAGACACATTGAAGGACACCTCCACAAGAACCTTTGAAACTCTTGCTAGAAATATCAACCATATTCTTGCAGAGGGATCTACACAGAAGATCTTGGAGGAAGGGGATACAAATGATTGAATGGAGGATGCTTCTAGAGGGAACAGCGAAAGGGAGAGCCGACGATATAATCGACAGAATGAACAAGATTCCAAGGGCAGAGGCTCCTCACACAAAGCCTTTCACCACTCTTGAAGAAGTTCATTCTTACCTGTACAACAACGTCAACTCAAAGCCCTTGTTCGATCCAAAGCTGACCGGAATGCCAAATCAAGATGCTAAGTACAAGTTTGTGCAGAAGACGAAGCCAATGAGTCATGTCTTCACACCTCTTGCTATCACAAGTTTTCATAAGCTCAAGCTCTGCACCATGCTCGACAAATCAAATTATTATTCTAAGTATAAGGTGATGAGAGAGGACTCTAGAGTGTATAACTTTACAGATTCTAATCTTCATAATCTCTATGCCTACGATATGCCCTTCTTATATGGAGTGTTGTACAAGAACTTGGAAAAGAATGGTTCCTACATTCTTTCTATCAGAAGACTGATTGAAGTGATGCGAGATCATGTGATATACAATAGCAAGAAATACTTCGAGATAGCTCTGCGGCTAGGCTCATAAGATCTAAGACAATCAGCTCCACATAACCACCCAACCTGGATTCTTAGCATGCAAGTCAACACTCTCATCCATCATCCTCTCCTTAGCTTCATTTATATGAACGAAGATGGGATTCATAGGTTCTTCAATACAGAAGAAGCTCACAAGTACTCTTTAGAGACTCTGCTTAAGATTTACAAGGCTGTCGCAACAGAAGTAAAGAATGGGCATCTGTCTGAAAAGGAAGTTAAAGGAGTCATGCAAGACAGTTGCGCTACAGAAAGCTAATCTTCAAAATCCACATGCTTATGAGGAATGAATTCTCCTTCAAAAACAATGACTTCCCCAACTTTGCAATAGAATATATGCTTGTGTATTGTAAAGTTAATTTGTTTTTGTTTAATTGTAATTTTTTTTGCAGAGGTAGAATCCTTTCATCTCCTGTAAGCTTCTGTATTAGTCATTTAGATTTCTTTATCTTGGCATTTTTTATTTTTCAATACTTTGGGGGATATTCTTAGCTCCTAAGTTTCAGAGCTCAAAAAGTATTGAAAAATGCTAAGTACAGACTTGACAGAAGCAAGTCTTCACGGAGGCCTTCAGAGGACTTTCAACAGAAGTCTTCAGAAGTTACAAGGCAGAGCCGGCAGAGGCTCTGTGAATCGTCACAGAGGATCTGTGGCCCAAGACCTCTGAAGCCAGAAGACTTGGAAGATTCAAGGGAATGTCACCACGTGCTTCTCACGTGCAGTTAGTTACCAACCGACTTTTTTCAACGCATGTGATTGAGACACATATCTAGATCTCTTTGCTTCTAGTTAGTTTGTTACTAGTATAAATAGAAAGTTTTCCCTTGTAATTTGTGTGCGTTCAATTAATCAAAATACATTTGAGCGAATTCTCTCTTCATCTTTGCACACATTTACAAGTGTTCTTGGTGTTCTTATTAATTGCAGTAAATTATTTCTAGATTCATATCATTTAGTTTACTGTCTATTAGATCACACACACTTATAACTCTACTAGTTCTTCAGCTGCATTTCTAATTATTTTTAGCAGTAAACTGTGATAATCGGTATCATCATCGTTATTGGGATCCAAAAAGACTTTCATAGAAAGGAGGACGAGAAATTTCAACATCCGGATAGTGGGATTCTCGTGCCGCGAGTATCCTAACTCGCGCCATGTTGTAATGTAACGAAAACCAAGTTCGTTGAATTTTTATTTTCTTGCGTCGGGAAACAATTCTTGTGTGGCGTAGCGCCGATTAGGGTAAAGAATGGGTTGGGCTTAAGGTTCTTACTTTGCAAAGCCTTAGACTCGGGCCGCGTGATGGTCGTTGCAGGGTTAAAAGCCCTAAATTGACATGATTCTCTCATTCTACTCTCTTCTAACGCTGTGAATTTCTCCAAGCTTACTTTCAATTTCAGTTTGCCACCTTCTTCTCCTTCAATTCTCTTCAATCTCAATGGCTCCCAAGGTATGTACAAACACAACTCCTCCTCTATGGTCAAGATAATCTCTTCTCATCCCCCTTACTTCTCACTATGTTTTTCATGACGAATGTTGTGATTTCTATGAACTATCATGATTCTATGGCTAGAAATTAGAATTAAGAGTTTAGATTTTGATTTTTATATTTTGATTTTTATAGCATATTCAAGCACATAGATGATGTGTGTGCACCATTGCTAGGTTTAAGTTTTTCCGCTTTTTGGTCAGATTTTGCATAATTATAGGATGAGAATGTAAGGATGTATAGAGTAGTGATGATATCAGCTTTTGCATGTACGAAATTTTGTGATGATTTGATAAATAAGTGTGGGAACCTTAGTTAAACATGGACAATAGATCATAAAGTTCCCCCAACTTTAAATTACACCTTACATGTATAGTTAATCACTAAGTATGGTGATAACTCCAAAATTATACATGTTTTGCTCATACTAATTCCCCACTTTTGTATCTGTTTTGAGAGTTATTTGAATACAGTTTGGCTTAAAAAGGCTTGAATTCTGGTTTTGTAGGTTCTGGAGGCACTTTTGTAAAAAGTATCAAAAGAGGGTAAAAAGCGTCAAAAATAGAGATTTTGTGAAGAAATGGAAAATTCCCTTATTTGGTTTCCATTTATGAGCTTTTCTTCCCTTTCAAGTCAGTTGCTTCCTCCCAAAGAAAGGATCTAATCAGATATGGCAAATATATCAAATCCAGATTGATCTAGAATGTTCCAAAGCAGTAACTTTCTCCCTAAGCAGGATCTTCAACAGATAGGAAAGAAAGATCAACTAGAATATTTTGGATATATGATAATTATGCAGTTTCTTTTATCCGTTGGATTTCGTGCCGCTAAGGAAAGTTTCGCGCCGCTAAAGGAGGGAATGATCAAAGGAATATTCTGGCAGCTCAAATAAAAGGAAAGGATTACCGAATAGAAGATTCTGGAAGATCTTGTTGCTCGTTTCGAGCCACAAAAGAAATCTTGCACCGTTTAGCGCTGCGAAGCTGCCGTTGCGCGAACGCGAAACGGGCGTGTCGAATACAAGCCTTGGGTATTCAGTTTCAACCATCCAATAGTTCTACAATTCTCTCTAAGTAATTAGGTCAGGTCAGTAGTATGGGAACCACTTAGGGTTTCCATCCCAATAAGCCGAAGGCTCAATGATCAACACCCGAAGGAGACGATTCGAGAGGATGCTACGCCAAATCTACCGGTCTTTAGTATGGTTTGGTTTTTCATCTATGATTGACATGTCTATATGTTAGTTTCTCGTTGTATTTACATTATGGTGTGATTACTTTGAAAGATGATTTGATTTATGGTTTTAATTTAATTATTAGATTTATGGTTTGTTGAATGTTTATCTGTTGATTCCTATTTTGGTATTTTAACTGTGGCTACTTGAAGTCGTTGGTTGGGATTATATTTGTTATCTGACAATTAATGAATATGATTTCTACCTCTCTTACCTATCGCTCCAGTGACGCGAAGAGACGTGGTAAGCTTTCTATTCAGACCGAGAATGGATTAGATTGTAGGGTTAGATTGTAGGGTCCCACGACTTAGCATTGATTAGGGTGACTTTTACTAGACTGTCTGACAATCAGTCCCTGTATTTGGGCCGAGAGACTAACCTGGTTGATAATCTCAGATACGCATGTTAGGTTGTGCTTTGGCTTAAATTCTTTCAATAACCATTAAATCTATGTATTTGGTAATCATCTGAAACGGAATCTTAAATTATCATGATGAAGGCAATTGTCTCTGATGTTTGTTTGGTTATCAGCTTTCCTACTTCTTGGTTAGGTTTAGTTATTTTATTATTTGCATCTTTTATAAATAAAAATACTTTTCCAAAAAGCAAATCCCTTTTTCTTAGATTAATTAATTAATATTTTGGTAACTTCTAGCTTAACCGTTCCCAGTGGTAAGAACGATACCTGGTACTTTCCTACGCTATATTACTCACGATCGGGTACACTTGCCTGTATATGTGGTAATACTAGTTCGGTAAATAAAGGGATTGTTGTCCCTAGAAACAATGAAAATGCAAGAAGAAATGGATGGAAATCCTATAAATGAGATGAAATCAATGAAGAACTTTGATAAAACTCAACAATGGTGATAAATTGCCCAATTAAGTAAAATATGGATTCCAACATCAAAACCCTAAACATCCTTTTCCTTTTATAGGGAAAAGGAAGTTACACACATTGTCAACAAAGGCCCCCGAGGTTCCAAACCTCAAACAAGGGCTAAACAAAACAAGATTGTTTACAAAGAAAGGAAACTAAACTAGAAAGCTGTTTAAAGATAGATGATTCTGACTCTTCTCAACACCTGGGTTCTACAATCTCCCCCTTTGAGAAGAAGTCAGAATGGTGGTGGAAGCTCCAGTGCAGGCTCCCACTTGGACATCTGCAGGTACTCTTCCCACTCGCCTATGATCCGTGCTCTCATCTGCATCGCAGCCTCTGCCCGTCTGTACATCATCCGCTCCTTAAGCTTCTTCTCGATCAACCTCATTGCCTCCAGCAGCTTTCCTTTTCCATCTATGATTCTCCGACTTGGTACCTGATCCGCCAGCAGTCTGCTCTGCATGCCATTGTAGACATAAAGGAGGGTCCCGTCGCAGAACCTGGAGAGCTCTCCAAACCTCATGAACCTGCGCTCCTTCTTCTTCCGAGTCAAGTAAAGGACTCCATGCTCAGGTATCCTGGTTGGCATGTAAGGCGTGTAGGCATCGATACCAGGAACGAGCAGGTTTGGTCTAAGCAGGTTGACCTTCGGCTGGCGGCTTTCTATGGCAAGCTGGTAGTCCGTCACTCTCGCGAGAGAGATTGCGTGACGGACGTATTTCTTCAGTATCTCCGTGCCATCTCTGTAGTGCTCTGGTCGGAGGATCGGGCCTTGGAGGTATTTGATGATCGTGAGAAGGTCTTCTAGAT
This sequence comes from Centaurea solstitialis, assembly GCA_030169165.1. NCBI lineage: Eukaryota > Viridiplantae > Streptophyta > Magnoliopsida > Asterales > Asteraceae > Centaurea > Centaurea solstitialis. The sequence goes on from CM058043.1 coordinate 52,088,551, forward strand.
GCACCCGATCTAAGTCAGCTTCTGTGAAGGTCCAGTTCTGCAGTTCACCTCGAGGGACACCGGTGCCGTACATGCGAACATCATATTCAAGGAATAACTGATGGCCATGTCTGTAGGGGCGCATAGCAGTTACCTTGATAAAGCGACGTCTGATCCTCTGGCGTCCATGAGTGGCCCAGTTGCACATTCGCTGATGCACGTACGCTGTCCTTCGTCTCTTGTTCTTGATGTGAGAGATCCCGAAGTAGACTTTTCGGGACCAGGCGTGCAGCTTCTCTTGCTGGTAGATGCGAGTGAACGTTTCTTCTAGGAACGGGCGGAAGATGATGGAGTGGTTCCAGTTGAGCTGGATGACAGTAGGAGCATCAGTTTCTGGATCGGTCGAGTGGACGGTCCGTGGGGCTTCTGGAGTTGGAAACTTGAGAGCTGAGAGGAGGTTGGCGTAGTCAGGATCCTTGACAAGATCGTCTCCCTTCTGATAGACCCTTAGGCTCTGAGCTAGCAACCGCAAGATCTTCCGGGCTGCTTCCGGAATCTGGAACTCTGAGGGATCAGTCGGCGCTGCTTCTGGGATAACGGCATCAATCTGAGCCGTGTCCGTCATTTGGGGAAACTGAACTGACTCTCCTTCCGGAATCCTCTCATATCGCCAACTCCCCATGTCCGGTGTGTCTTCTGTCTCTGAGTCGACATAGGGAGCTTCGGCGGCCTCGAAGTCTGTGGGAGCGCTCGAGGGGGCGGATGAGGAACCTGGAGCTGGAGCTGATGAACCGGAGCCGGAACCAGGTTGGAGGTCGGTGCGAAGCCGTTTTGCAGCTTGTACCTCCCCCTCATGAGGACCTGGTGCGGAGTCATCAGGGTCATCATGCCTCCTCTTCGAAGGTTGAGCCTGGGACCGACACACGGCCTCCAGTTCTCTAATCCTTTGTTGTAGCAGCTCGATCTGGGCAGGTTGATCTCTGACTTGGGCGGACAGGCGGTCATTCTGAGTGGTGTAGGAGGTGACCATCATCAAGTGCTCCACCTCAGTGACGTAGCCTGGGATCGGAGGAAGGTCGCCCGAAGTCGGAGGAGCGAGCCGGAGGACGTCTTCAGATGGCCTGGGAATGGGAGCTTCAGTAGATGGGGCAGCCTCAGAATGTTTGCCCTTGATCCTCCGTTTGAGCTCGTAGAGCTCCGCATCCCGGTCTTCTTGAAGCTTGCGCGACGCCTCAAGATCGGCTAGTCTCTTCCTCTCCGTCTCGGCCAAGGCTTTCTCGAGTGCCTCGACTCGCGCATCCCTAGCCTGATTGGCTTACTCCACAGCTATTAACCTGCTTTGGACGACTTTAAGGATGTCGTCCGAATCCGTCGGACCTATAAGTCCCGTTGGTGCAGGGGCGGTTTTAGGGATTCCGCCCGAATCCGTCAGGCTCAAAAGCCCCGGTGTTGCGTGAGCATCTTTATAGACTTTGCTCGAGTCTGTCGGACCCGGTCCCGGAAGTGCTAAACCTGGTGCCGCTTGGGCTCCAGTTGACGAGTAGAGTCCTACCGAGGTGCTCTCTCGGCCCGATGTCACCGCTGGTATGATGTTGACGGTGTCGGGGCTTCCGGTGGATCCTCGAAGGGCGTCACTCGACGCGCCAACTCTCCCCGTTCCGGCCTCGCCACTTAGGCGGGCAGATGATGCATCCAAGAGTGTCCTAGTCAAATGAACGACCCTGAAGGTCTCTGTGAGTGGCTCTAGGACTACTGGTGCTCTGAAAGACGTCGAGAGGTGGGGCAGAGCCTCTCTCATTTCAACACCGGCAGACTCCAATTGAGTGGCCGGTGGAAGTTGAGCTAATTCCCCGTGAGAATGTGAAACGACCATCTGTTGAGAGATGGCCGAGTGGCTGGTTTGGGCGTGCAAATGCGCTGGTTGGCTGCCAGCGACTTGACCTGACGTCAGCGAGTGACCGGTCTGTATGAGGGTTGCCTCTGTGGGGGTTGGACTCTGGGCTAAAGGAATGTCCGATTCTAACCTGTGCGGCTCTTCTTCTACATCCGCCTCCTCTAATTGAGCCCAAGGCTCGCTCAACTGGACCTCTACGTCTTCGGTCTCTTTTTCTCTGCTCTCTCTCTCCTTTTCTCCCCTCTCTCTCTCTTCTTCTTCTTCGCTGTCTTCTCGTCCCCAGCCGGTAGCTACCTCGGCCTCACCTTCTTCCTCCTGACCAACAGTACGGTCATCCGACGCCAGATCCGCAATAAGAGTGGGATCACCTGAAATCTGGTCGTCGTTGAAGGAGGAGGTGCCTTCATCCAAATCTATCACTTGGGCCTTCCCGCCCTTTGGTGGATCTGATAGTTGAAACTCGGAGTCGGATCCGTAGTCAACTCGTTCTGACTCTGTTGCCTCGTCATCGGGCTCACGACGGCCCGTAGGAGTGTGCTCGGAAGACTCGTGACCGTCGGAGTCATCGCCAGATGGTTCGCCTGAGGGTTCGCCTCCCTGAGAAGTGACGGCCGCCGAGTGAGGTGGTGGAGGAACATGTGCTTGTTCTTGTGGGGAAGCTTCCACGTCCTCCCCAGTAGGTTGTTGCGGCGGCGTCGGCGATCGGCGCTCTTCTGATGACGAGTGGATTGGAGACTGCTGAAGGGTGCCCATATACTGCTTTACCCTGAAGTGACTCGTGTACTCGCGTGTGCGGATGGCCTCAGAAGATTCCTCCACGACAGTAGGAGTGCGAGCACGAGTGGCACGGTTCTGAATCATGGTCTGGTATGCACCGGCTCGAGAAGTATGCGGAGTGGCAGACGTACCGACAATTCTACCCGCTCCTCCCCTAACGTCAACTCTCATCACTCCCGAGCCAGAAGCTCCCCCACTGGAGCTCTGGCCCGCCGTACCAGAGGCACGGCTTCTAGTTAGGACGGGTTGCACGTCTTGGGCAGGGCTCCCCGGTTCTGAGGAGTCCGTAGACGTGTCTTCTAAACCTACGGATATACGGTACATCCTAACACTCACTGACCTACGGTCTGCCATGTTGAGCACGTTTGCCGGTATGTGCATCTCTACTTGACCAGGCTTCAGATTCTTCTTGTTGGCCCGGCCGATCTGTTGACTTTCAAATCGGAGATGGTTTGATCTGCGTCGAACAGCACGGTTCTGGTTCATGTGATCTCGAATCACCAGACTGAAGAAGCGCATCCAAGGGATGGATGTGTGTTTTGTGCGTCCTGGCCCAGCTCTGACATCACCGATGATGTCCGCCCAAATTTGTTGAGCAAAGTCGATCCGCCTCCCGTAGGCGACCGCATGAAAAATGTGCCAGAACTGGGTGGATGCCTTGTCCACGCCATGGGTCTTCGAGGAGATCGTGCGGTTGAGTATGTTGAAGAAAGAGTACCAGATTGGGGGCAGCATTCCCTGTGAGATCTGGGAGATTCCTCTCGGCCTGTTGTTCTCGGTGTAGTGGACTCCGACAGCGAGCACTTCGCTGAACAGCTCAGGTCCAGACACGAGAGGGTCAAACGGGGCCTCCGGAGTTGCAGCTGGCAGACGAAGGATTCTGCGAAGATCCTCCATAGTGAAGACCAGATCAGTCTGGTCCACTCGGCCGATGATGGTTTGCACTCCGTCCCGGTTCTCAACACGGGAAGTGTTCCAGAACTGCTGCAGATATATCATTGGGATGTCTGCAGTGGCTTGCATCGCGTATGCAAGGGAATGTGCTCGGAGAATCTCGAGAACAACGTCATCTTGGACGGTGAAGTTCGCCAAGTCAACGAACTGGTTGTTCTGGTGGATCTCAACGATGTCTGCCGGGTTGATCAGTGCGAGATCAGCAGCGTTGGCGACGGGTGAAGTAGGAGCAATCGGTTGTTGATCAGCCATTTCTGCAATATATTAAGTGTTAGGAATAATATGACGTGAAAAGACTATACCCTCGACTAGACGCGAGTCGGAAAACCTCGAAAACCCATTAAAGAGTGTTTCGTATTTTCCGAGTCGAAAAACGAGCAAACATACGAGGGGAGTTTTCCGATTCGGAAAAGGGGTGTTTTCCGAGTCGGAATACTCAACACTTGGAAAGATAGCACAAGGTAAAACAGACAAGTTTTCCGATTCGGAAAAGGGTGTTTTCCGAATCGGGAAACTCCCACACTTAGAGAGAAAAACTTGTAGGTTTTCCGAGTCGGAAAACATGGTTTTCCGATTCGGAAAATGTCACAACACTTAGTAAAAATTTTGCAAGACTTGGTCTCTCGATCGAGTCGGAAAACCTTGGAAACCCATAAGGGTAGTTCCACGTTTTCCGAGTCGGAAAAGAAGCAAATGAAAACCGAGACCAAGTCCGATTCGGAAAACATAGTTTTCCGAATCGGAAAACATACATGAATGAGCATCGTTTTTCCGATGCGGAAAACTTGAACATTCAAGTTTTCCGATTCGGAAAACTTGAATGTTCAAGTTTTCCGAGTCGGAAAACCGAGACTGTTCGAGTTCCGGAATCAAAAACCGCTCAAAAACCGTCGATCTAAGGCCCTAAACTATCAACATTCATCCTAAATCAGTTCATAACAAGATTATAAGCAACAAAGGATCGTTTTAACGTCCCGAAATCCCATTCCAAGAAGTTTTGGGTTTCGGGTAAGTTTTAAAACTTTTAGGCTTCGATCCAGGCATTAAAACACATGATTTAGATGTTAAAACTATATAAGGGTTGATCGTTTACTTACCAGGAATCCGAATATGTAAAAAGATCGACGATCGGAGCAATAACGAGCGAAAACCGAAATCGAGCGCGAAGTGGGTTCGGGTGAGAATTCAGAGAGAAAAAGATGAATATTTGAATTTTGTGAAAAGTAATTCTTGAAAACCGGTATTTATATTTTTACCGAATTACACTGTGTTTGGGTCAAAAACACTGTGTTTGGCTCTCCTTTTGGTTCTCTTAACCCGACTTTCACCATTTGGCAAAAACCACCCCTGGACTTGAAGTTTGAGTAAACTTACAAACAAGTCCCTGAACTTGTATTTTCAGAAAATTTTCAAAACAGACCCTGGACTACAAGTTTCACAAGATTTGCAAAACGAGTCCCTGAACTTTAAGAAGCAGAAAGTGGCAAAGTTAGTCCCCGAACTTGTAAGTTCAAGACATGTACTCTACCGCCCCTGAACTTTCAAGTTCACAAAAAGTTACAAGTTCAGCCCTCGACTCCCGAGAAAGGAGACTTACCTGGTTCGTCTCACTGGGTTTAGAGCGAGTCCTGGTCTGAAGTAACCAGAAGTCGTAGTGAGGATCCACACCTACAAAATAGAATATAAGAGTGGTATCCAATGTGGTGTGGATCCGAGAACGTTAGTGAGCACACCAAACAGTAAGTACAGGACTTAGGACTCCCCCTCGATTCATGCAACATCTATAGAGTTCCTACAGACTCCCCCTATACACATGCATATAAAATAAGAACTCCCGACTCCCCCTAGACCTCAGGCAGGGAGGTCTAGCATTCCTAACTTGCTTAGGAGGAAAAAGTGACGCTTCTCGTCAAACGGCTTGGTGAACAAATCAGCAAGCTGATAGTCACTCTCAACAAAGTATAGTTCAATATTACCTTTCTCGACGTGATCTTTGATAAAATGATATCGAATGTCGATATGCTTCGTCCGAGAATGTTGAACCGGATTTGCCGTGATCTGTATTGCACTTTTGGAGTCGCAGTAAATGGGAATTCGATGCATGGTGTACCCAAAGTCAGCTAGTTGGGTTTTCATCCACAGAACTTGCGAGCAGCAGCAGGCGGCGGCTACATATTCTGCCTCCGCGGTGGATAAAGAGACGCAAGTCTGCTTCCGGGATGACCAACTGACCAACTTGTCCCCGAGAAATTGACAGGCACCAGAAGTGCTTTTCCTGTTTAGCTTACAACCTGCATGGTCTGAGTCTGTATATGCAATTAGTTCAAAGCCAGAATCCTTTGGGTACCAAAGGCCAAAATCCGGTGTGCCCTTCAGATACCTAAGGATTCTCTTGACTGCAGACAGATGTGAATCCCGTGGGTCACACTGAAAACGAGGGCAGACACCCGTGGAAAAGACGATATCGGTCTACTAGACGTGAGATATAAAAGGGAACCAATGATTGCCCGATATGTTTCTGGTCAACCGGTTTACCAGAT